>JAMPIV010016296.1:0-317302 GCA_024509875.1 Oreohelix idahoensis
CTGGTTAGTAAAAGGAATAGACAGAGACATTCACAAGCACACACAATAAGACAGAAATACACATATATACAGAAACACGCATAAATAGACAAAACACACAATAAACACACGTATGGACACAAAAACAAACACAAAGAAACATAAATATAGACACAAAAACACAAACACAAAGAAACACACATTTAGACACAAAAACACGTACACAAAGAAACACACACATAGATACAAAAACACACACACACACAGAAAACATACACATTGGAAAAACATACATACAAAGAAACATTATACACAGAAAGAAAAAAATGCACACACACAGCAACATACACACGTAGGCAGAAAAAAAAACTCAATCAAAAACAGATAAAGGCAGAAAAAGACGGAAGGACACACGCAGACAGACACGCATGTACACCAGACACACAAGGGAAACAAAATCAAGGTCTATAGACCTGTTTTGTTCCGTTTTTTGTGCTTTAAGAGGGTCATGATTGGACTTAGTATAGTTTTGTTATGTATAAATGAGTCATATTTAAAATGACATGCTAAATAAATGATTGAATTGGTCTTTTCATGAATTAGTCAACTGTCACCTGCAAGGTCATCAGTTGTACTTGTGGTCCTCATGTTTCTTCTGGAGCAAATAGGGAGGCAAGAAGTGGAAGAAAACTGTTTTCATTGGCCTTTAATAAGACTTAATTAGTTGATGCAAGCGGAGTCATTCCTGGGGGAAGGGGAGTTGTCTGTCATGTGACGATGAAAGAATATAACCATTGCTCCCTGAAGCATGTCATCAGAAGTCACTAATACCAGACTGGTTGTAGGTTGATGACCTCATCATGCACAAAACATTTCTACAGAAACCACTGCTGCAGGAGAATGGGCTTTGATGCAGGCTTCCTGCAACGAGGCCATCTGCAGTTGTGCTCCCATTCTCCTTAGGGATGATACAATGAGAATGAATGTATGATACAATAAGGTCATCTAATTAATGCCTGGGCATGTGTTATAACAGTTACCATGTTAGCAGAGAAAATGTAACAACCTCGTGTCCTTACATTCTTGTAGGATTATGTGCATGTTGTGTGGCTGATGAAGGGTTTTCCCCCTAAACATTTCACGTTATTGTATGTCTCCACTGTAAAACTGACACAGAAGACTTGTGCATCTACAGGTATACAAGGTCACTGCCAATGGGTTTGAGCTAGAGGCAGATCCAGCTTGTGGCAATGAGAGACTGCATATCCTAGGTCGACCAGTGGAATTCATAATTAAATCACCAAGTAGTGAGTAGATTTCTTTATTCAAATATGTTTTACAATTTTTCATGAATTGTTCAATCGTAAATATGACCATACATATTTTTTTTTTAAACTTTATATTCCAGTTTTACAGTAGTCCCCATTATTATCTACACATACTGTATTACATTTATTGCTATTATCCTGGTTTTTTTTTCTGTTGGTGTTTCATTCAAGTACAAAATTAACTCCATACCTTTTTTTTTTTTAACCTTTTGTTTCAAGCAGCTTTTTTTTTTTTTTGTTTGAAGCAAGCATTTTGAACACAAAAAAACTAATTAAAATCTCTAGCACTAATAAACAAATTTACATGGAAATGTATGCAGTGCTTTGGTGATATTATGCGATCAGAGGTTATTAGAGAGACAAGGAAGTTAGTGGAAGAACACAAAACGCTTCATCTACATAGACAGACAATACAGCTTCTTGTTCATTGTTCACCAAGACAATAAAAGCATGTGCACATGTCATAAGAAACGTCATCTGGAACTACATGTACGTACTTTCAACAGCTACACACCACATATTCCTGTCATATTCTGTCCAGAAGTTTTTTGTCATCTTCTTCTTATTATTTCGTTCTCTTGAAATATATTGTCTATATCTGCAATGTTGTTTCTTGTATAAACTTCACTGTCTTTTGTAGTTCATACAGAGGTCCGTTATAGTTTTGCTTCCAGTGTTGTTTCTCTGGGCCAATGGGTTTGCCTCAATATATCATATTCGGGGCAGTCTTGAAGTATGTGCTCTGCAGTCTGGGGTGCCTGTCCACATGTACACATGGCTGAATTGCCAATCTTATATTTTTTATACATGTGGCTGCCGAGTCGGTTGTGTCCTGTTTTGAGGCGCAGAATGACAATTTGTTCTGATCTGTTCATAGCTTGGTAGTCATCCTGTGTTGGTGTTGGTGTTGATGTTGGTGGCTTTCTGATTGATTTTTTTTTTTTTAGTGTCATCTTTATCCCCTTCATTTTCTGTGCCTAAATTCCCTTCTCCATGTGATTTCTGTCGTCTCCCTCCATTTGTCTTACCATGGAGATTCCTGAATAAGGACTACCTTCTAATGCTATCAATATGTTTCCTATTGACAAAAGCTATGTGTTATTGATTATGTAATGTTATGTCAGACATGCATATTTTCTGTGACTTTTTTTTGGTCGCCCTCTATTTCTCTTACACTGTGGAGTCCTTAATAAGGACTGTCTTCTAATGCTATCAGCAGGTTGTTTTTTTCTTAATGAAAAGTATGTTTTGCTATGTGTTATTAATTGTGTAATTTTGTGTCAGACATGCTTGTGGAAAATTTATTTACAACATTCTAGATTATTCATGAAACATATACTGACATCCAAACAGTTATCTCACAAATTAAAACTGAGAATCATAAAGTGTTATATATATTCTGCATTTCTGTATGGTGCAGAAACATGGACGATGAATAAGCATTTGGAAGAAAGAATTGAGGCGCTTGAAATGTGGATATATAGAAGAATGGGGCGTATCTCATGGAAAGAGATGAAAACAAATAAGGAGGTCCTAGAAAATCTAGGTATGAAAAGAAAACTAATGAGGGAGGTCAAAGTTCGGCAGCTAAAATACTTTGGCCACATAAAAAGGCATAACACCTTGCAGAAGACCATAACAGAAGGGAGAGTTGAAGGCAAACGTGCAAGGGGAAGACAGCGCTATAAGTGGGAAGATAACATCAAGAGATGGACAGGAAAGAGTCTATCAGAGTGCACCACCAAGACAAGAGACAGAAGATGTTGGAGATCCATTACAGCCAACCTTCGTTGTGGAGATGGCAGCTGATGATGATGATGAGATTATTCATGAGTATATGAGAACTGCCGTAAGTCGGCGGTAAAACGGTAGAATGAAAAACATGTGACACACATCAGGCAGGGAGTATTTTCTCTTATTCTGTTTTTTTTTTTTTTTTTTTTTTTCATTCTAGATTATTCATCCTGACAAAATAACTGAACAGATAACACACACCAAAAAATTGTATATACCGGTAGTTCCAATATTATTTGCAGAAATATGTTTTCTGTCTTCATGGACAACACAAACTCTTGATTATTTCCAGAACTGTGCTCTGTCGCAACATCCCGACCTTCACCAGTCTATCCAGCTCAATCCCAGAAATCACGTGACCAAACAGGCATCTACGACAGCAGTGCCAGTAAGGGCATTCACTCCAGTGAAATTATTGAAACGCATAATGGTGGAGGTGGAAATAAAAAGACTACTGGAATTATCAATGCCGACAACAAAGGCCATAGCGTACGCTTAAGTCTGCTCCTCAGCTTTGGAGCTGTTCTGTTATACTTTATATCTACTGACAGGTGATAATAGATAATAACAGTGTAATGATACAATACATTAATGTTACAAGCTATTACACAATGAAGAAACAATTTGTATGAGGAAAGACAGTGCGTGATACACAAACACGGTAGGCCTATCCCTTAAACAGAGTTTCGTTTGTGAAACTAAATGAAATGACTTTGTGAGTTCATTATCAGTGTATCATAAAAGTATGGAAGAGAGGAGCTGAAGCTAGTGGGTGTGGTACTCTAGAAGGGAGAACGAGGTGAGTTATTTGGTAATACTGGAGAACTCAGGTGAGTGTATGTGTAAAAACATGCATGTACAAGAAGTGAGGTAATACTGAAGGGAGAAATGAGGTGAGTGTATGAGATAATACAGAAGGAGAACTGAGTGAATGTATGTGGTAATACAGAAGGGATAACTGAGGTGAGTGGATGGGATACTGTAGGAAGGAAGTGTGTGGGAGAGTATGAGTCAGTCAGGCATAGAAGGGCTAATGAGGTATGGGAGTTAGTACTGCAGGAAGGACTTAAGGCAAGCTGATGTGGTACATCTTTGACTTCAGTTTCTGTATTCACAGCTTGAAGACAACAACCACAGTATTCCTCACAGTTTTCAGAAAAAGACATGCATTGTCTTTAGTTTTTAATGAAATATAATTCATATTAGGGGCATACATTATAAAATAAATTGTGCATCAATTACTATGTTATGTTCATTTTCAAAGCACATGGTTGTTTGTTTCAAATGATTTTTTTTTAAGAGAAATATTTTTGCTGTGCTCAACATTCAGTTTGGACCCTATATATTGATAAGCCACAAAGACCTGGCATTTTCATAATAATTTTCAATTTATAAGTAAGGCAGTTTCACATAACCTGTACAACTTCTAAGAATTTTAAGACTTCAAATGTAATCTCACAATATATCAAGATATAAAATAAAACAAAATCTGTGACAGAAATAAAATGCTGTTATTTCCTAATTTCATATTTATTTTATTTTTTGGGAGAGGTAACCTTGTGAGTTTCCTACATCATCATTCGTCTATTCAGTTTTATTATTTTAAATATTCTCCATAGGTAGGAATAACAAACAGTTGTGAGAAAAGTACAGGAATTAAGATGTAGATTTGTGTCATTTGTGTGCTAGTCTTGTGATATTTATTGTTATGTTTAAGGTGACCTTTTGGTTCAGTGTTTCTCAAATTTGTAGGTGAGTAAACACACACATGCTTACAGTACATTGCAGTATTGTTTTTTTTAATAGTATGGCAATCATTTTGTCCATGTATTCCATAAAGCTCAACAGGGGGAAAAATGTGTAACCTGATATGTGGTACTTGTGTTTCCATCTACTGTCCTTCCTTGTCATGTTATATGGTTGAAAGTATTCAATGTTCATGATAATTTCTATTGATGTAAATACTGTTATTAAGAATAAGAAATAGAGTTAAATTGATGAAAATTATTGATGGTTTACTGTCACTGTTCATGCTGAAGTTCATATTTTTTCAAGTGAGTTTATGCTTGTTGTTTATAATCAATATTGAAAACTAGGCTATGGATTTTTTCTAGCCAGATGTGCACCTTATGAAAAATGTTCAGTAACACTTTTATGAAAGTTTATGTGTTACTATACATATGTCCTTCTTCTTTCAATCTCCAGGGATATAAATTGTCACTCTTTACCCTTTTATATTTTGAGGTGAGTTCCAGGGTTTTCTTGCAAACTCAGAGGGCTTTCCCAATTTAGCGGGCTCAGCATTAGTAAAATGTACCAGACCCAGGAATTGGTGGGTGATGCAATGCAATGAGTTGGATGGTCCTCTGCCCTAGAGGGAATCACACACATACATATTACACAAAAAGGAAAATAAAGTTACACTGAATGGCCTAATTAAAACAGAAAATTAGGTTGAACTGAGTAGACTGACTGCCTGAGTAGACTGACTGCCGAAATGATGGATAAATGGAGGTCATCTCATGCTATTCTTCTCCTGTCCCACTTCGTAGGAAGAACAAAAATTACACTCTCAGCTAGTTCTATACTGGAGAGTCTTGAACATTCATGTGCTCTCACACACATTACACTCTCAGCTAGTTCTATACCTAAGAGTCTTGAACATTCATGTGCTCTCACACACATTACACTCTCAGCTAGTTCTGTACTGGAGAGTCTTGAACATTCATGTGCTCTCACACACATTACACTCTCAGCTAGTTCTGTACTGGAGAGTCTTGAACATTCATGTGCTCTCACACACATTACACTCTCAGCTAGTTCTATACTGGAGAGTCTTGAACATTCATTTGCTCTCACACACATTACACTCTCAGCTAGTTCTATACTGGAGAGTCTTGAACATTCATGTGCTCTCACACACATTACACTCTCAGCTAGTTCTATACTGGAGAGTCTTGAACATTCATGTGCTCTCACACACATTACACTCTCAGCTAGTTCTGCACTGGAGAGTCTTGAACATTCATGTGCTCACACACATTACACTCTCAGCTAGTTCTATACTGGAGAGTCTTGAACATTCATGTGCTCTCACACACATTACACTCTCAGCTAGTTCTATACTGGAGAGTCTTGAACATTCATTTGCTCTCACACACATTACACTCTCAGCTAGTTCTATACTGGAGAGTCTTGAACATTCATGTGCTCTCACACACATTACATTCTCAGCTAGTTCTATACTGGAGAGTCTTGAACATTCATGTGCTCTCACACACATTACACTCTCAGCTAGTTCTATACTGGAGAGTCTTGAACATTCATGTGCTCTCACACACATTCTCAAACACTTCACAGTAAATTATGGCTGATATGTTTTATTCGCTGAGAACCTTGTGTACTCATGGCTCTTGTGTCATTGGGCAGCGTCTTTCATAGAAGCTAACTGCCAGTTGTTGTAGAATCCTTTCCTAAGACAGAATAGAGTCTTGCAATATCTTTTATACTGTGTGTCTTCTTTTCTGTTTAACCATTCTCTTTTCCAATTGCTCAACAGCCCCAATCATATTGCTGTTCAGGGCAGAGAATCTCTTGGCATGCATTGAACAAGCATTTTTACCTTCATCTTCTTTTTGACTATGATAGCATCGGCATAGTGCTGACCTGCGGTTTTGGGGCCACCTGCCCCATGGAACATAATACTAAAATGTATACTTAAATATAATATAATGATCAGCTTCTCGACTGTTATCTATGCCACTGTAATGTTGCTAGCCGTCACCATTATCCCTCTGCTGTCTGTAGATCATAGGCCTTCAATGAGATATGGTATCTAGTGGTTTCATATATACGAGTAGTTCTAACAAGGAAAAATGTACTGGATAGCATATGGTTTGGACATAACAATGTTTATATAGCATTCAGCAAGAAAATTTCATAAATTCTAAAAAAATACACCGTCTTGAAGATAGAGTTTTTCTTAGTTGTATCAGTGATTTTCCAGAATTACTTTACATAATCAACTTGGGCCATTATTTAGTAATCTCCTGATATTGCTTTTTAAGGCACAATTTTCTGATTTCAAGATGATGCAACATTATGGTGCCCTGCTGGCATCACTCAGCATTCACAGCATGAAAGTGTCTGTATAAGCTGGGCCACTGAGGACAGGGCAGAGGGCCACATTACCAGAGCTTAGCACTATGTGAAGGGGCCTGGGTAGAAGGCCAGCAAAAAAGTTATTTTATCACTCAGGTTCAAAGGCCCTGCAAAACCATTAGCCCAACAGTAATTTAGATGGCCCTCAAAATAAGGCCATAACTGGCTGACCAGTGACTCTTGTCTTGTTATGTATGTATTTTTTGTAGCCAAAGCTTTTAAAGGAATATGGAATTTGCTGGTATATTTATAGTTTTTTTTAAATTATATTCATTGGATAAATAATTACATGTTGTGTGATATCTGGCAAGGTCTTCATAGACATGTAATGCTCTCTTGACATTTATAACCATGACTGAATGTTTATAGTTCCTTGCTCAGAGACAGGCAAATACGGCTGGTGGCATATGTATCTTAGTGAATAGCTGAGTTTTTATTTAATGTAATGTTTGTACGTTTGTGTGCTAGTACATGCAACATATCTGATATGACCACACAAATTATGTATCAGGAACTGAGAGAAAGAATATAAATGTTATGACAAATGCCGTAGATTTTTTACTGCTGCTTGTTGCAATATTTTATTGTATCCCATAAATTTGATGTGCTTCATCTGTTTTATTTCAATTATTTTAATCCAAGTTGGTAATTTCTATTTTTTGGCTGTTTGAACAAGAAAATCAGCACAGCTGAAAGCAAAGCAATAAAGGTTATTTCTATATATTTATATTCCATATGAATATTCTAGTGAAATTTTTTTCCATTCAAATAAGTACGCCTGTTCAGAGCAGAATTTTACCCACCATAGGTGGTCCTGAAATTACTTCCCTTGAAGTCACATCTCCATTGATTGGGTGAACTTGTGAGACAGTTCTTTATGTCATGCTGATCAATAGTGGTGGATATCACCATGGAAACTCTGGCTTCTTTTCCGGCGTAAATAGAATTTAAACACATGAAGGACTAATAGTTTAAAAGGACATGACAGACTTTTCAACTAACAGTTTCATGTACACAAAAGTGTTTTGTTTTTCTGCTTAGCTTTCTTAAATGCATGATCTCGGTCATCAGTGATAAAGATCAGTTGAATAACAAGGTAGTTTACTACCAGGAGTAAGGACCTTCTGATGCTGGATTTAGAAAACATCCATAGTTATATTTAGCTATTATCAAACCCACATGTTTCAGAGAAAATCTTAGTCCTTTAATAATTTTATTACAAAAGACTCATTATTATTGTACCTACAAAATTTACAAAAATTATCTGTCACTGTCATGCACAGGTGGTCGCAGTGTTTCTGTCTTTCTTGATTTGATGGCTGCAAGAAATAACTCTTGAAATCTGACGATGATTAGTTTCTTGCTGAATAATGTTCCTTCTCTGACCTGAAGACTGATTGGGATTTAATAAACTACAAAAAAATAAATAAACAAACATTACTTTTCTTAGAAGAGTAAAATATCCAAGCGTGATGCCCCTGCTCACAATTTTGTTGTGTTTTTCCAAAGCAGAAATCCACTTCTGTCAAGTGACAAGGAACTGTTATGCAGTTCAGCAGATATTTTCTTAACCATGAAATCTCTGGGGTCAACAAAAAACCAGACAACTGAAGCTGCCATGACTCCCTGTTAGTTAATACTTCTTCTTCTTCTTCTTTGGTCCTTAGCCACCGACCGTCAAAGCAGTCAGTGGCCATCACGCCTAGTGGCGTCTTGTAGGGCAACAACAAATTGATTCCACTTTGCTCGATCGGTGGCCATCCTTCGTACAGTGCCCCAACTCTGGTTCATTCTTTGCATCTCAGCCTCCACAGTCCTCCACCAGGTTGTTTTTGGTCGGCCTCTCTTTCGTTTTCCTTCAGGGGTCCAAAGCATAGCTGTTCTTGTGATGGCATCGGGGTCTCTTCTGAGGACATGACCAACCCAGCTCCAGCGTCTGCCAGCTATGATGGTGTGCATGTCCTCTTGCTTGCTACGAGTAAGCAGATCTTGGTTAGTGATGGTATTTGGCCAAAAGATTCGGTAAATTTTCCTTAGGCATGTTGTGTGAAAAGAGGACAATTTCGACATTTCCTTCTCTGTAACTCTCCAGCATTCCACACCATAGAGAAGCACAGAAAGCACACAGCTCTGATATAATCTTAATTTTGTGCTTGTGCTGTATTGGGAGGACTTCCAGATGTTGTTTAGGCTAAAGAAGGCTGTTCTTGCCTTATTCATTCTGACATTGATGTCTCTGCCTGCC
Organism: Oreohelix idahoensis; assembly: GCA_024509875.1. Taxonomy (NCBI): domain Eukaryota; kingdom Metazoa; phylum Mollusca; class Gastropoda; order Stylommatophora; family Oreohelicidae; genus Oreohelix; species Oreohelix idahoensis. The sequence goes on from JAMPIV010016296.1 coordinate 9,508, forward strand.
CCGCCGTCTGGTGTTACTATGCTTCCTAGGTATGTGAAGGTATCTGTCTGTACCAACTGCTGATTCCTTACTGATATGGGCTCAGGGTTGCTCACATTGAGCGTCATGACCTCAGACTTCTTGAAATTGATATTCAAGCCCACCTGCTGGCTAAACTTATTAAGTCTATCCGTTTTTTCCTGGATGTGTTGATGTGAATGTGCTAGTAGTGCAATGTCATCTGCATATTCCAGATCTTCCAATGTAGAAAATGTCCATCTTATTCCTCTTGGACTGCCCTCTGTTGTCTGGCACATCACCCAGTCTATGACTGTTAAAAATAGAGTGGTTGATAAGGGGCATCCCTGTCGTACTCCTGTCTTCACCTCAAAGGTTAGGTTGCTCTGCCCAACACTACACGTAAAGTTGGCATAGAGGCTTTTTATGATTGACACTATGCAGCTTGGAATTCCATAAGCCCTCAGTATTTTCCATAAACTGTCCCTATGTATGCTGTCGAAAGCCTTTTCAAAATCAACAAAATTAATGTAAAGCTGTCTTTGCCATTCTGAGCACTGCTCTATAATGTTCCTGAGAGTGAATATATGATCTACACATCTCCTGTTTTTTCTAAATCCTGCTTGTTCTTTCCTCAGTTTGTGGTCTACTGCCTTTGAAATTCTCTGTATAATTATCCTGCCTAGTATTTTGCTGGGAACTGAGAGAAGAGTGATTCCTCTCCAATTATTGCAGTCTGCAAGATCTCCCTTCTTGGGCAATTTGACAATTATTCCTTTGTTCCACTCTGATGGTGTTGTCCCCGTTTTCCAGACTTGTGCAAATAGTGGTTCTAATAGTTCTGCTGCTAGCTCAGGGTCTGTCTTAAATAGCTCTGCATTTAAGTTATCATGGCCCGGAGCTTTGCCGTTCTTTAACCCTTTGATTGCTGTGATGATTTCTTCTTTTCGTGGAATGTCTGTATTCACATCTAGATCATTTTCAGCTTCAGGAACATTCAATTGTGTCTCTGGTGGTTCCTTGTTCAGAGTTTCTCTGAAGTGCTCTGCCCATCTTGTTTCCTGTCCCTCTGCTGTCGTGATGAGATTACCTTGCTTATCTCTTACTAATGTAATATTGTTTGCACCTCGTTTTCCGCTGATGAATTTAGTTATTTTTTATACTGTGCTTTGTTCATTTCTCAGTGCTGCCTCCTCTGCCTGTCTTGCAAGATCGTCTAGGAAATTCCTTTTGTTGGCTCGGGTTTGGCGTTTAACTTCCTTGTCCAGCTGACTGTACTGTTCGCTATATAGTTGCTTTAACCTGGGGGACTTCGCTTCTGTTTTCTTTCTTTTCATTTCCTTTCTCATCGTTATGGTGTTTAATGTTTCTGGTGTTATCCAGTCTTGCTTCTTCCTTTCCTGGAATCCCAAGCATGATTTGCTGCTTTCTTTGTATATTGTTGAAATGGTGTTGAAATTCTGGTCTATATCATCAGTCAATGTCTTTTCCTGACTTTTGGCAAATTGATATCGTTTCTTTATGTCAGCCGCAAAAGCTTTTCTGGTAAGGGAGTCCTTCAATTTGCTGATGTCAAACCTTTTCTGTGTAGTTACAGTTGGTGCAGCCCTTCTTAGTTTCACTTTCAGTTTTGCTACTACTAAATGGTGATCACTTCCCACATCTGCACCTCTTCTTACCTTCACATCTTGTAATGCATGTCTCCATCCACCGTTAACCATGATGTGGTCTATCTGGTTTCTGTCCCGACCATCTGGTGATTCCCATGTTAATTTGTGAATTTCTTTATGTGGGAAGAGTGTTCCTTCAATGACCAGGTTGTTAATGCTACAGAAACTTATTAGTTTATCCCCATTTTTGTTTGCTGTTCCGCTGCCGCATTTCCCCATTGTTCTTTCATTATATGTATTCTGTGTACCAACTTTCGCATTGAGGTCTCCCATTACTATAACAAGATCATATCTATGTGTGTCTTCCATTTCTTTCTGCAGTTGTTGATAGAATTCATCCTTGACCTCCTCATCGCTATCATTCGTTGGTGCGTAGCATTGTATTATTGTAGTGTTCGTGAATCTCCCTCTCAATCTTAATCTTATCAGTCTGTTGTTGATGGGTTTCCATTCTGTAGAATAATCGCTACGCCTGCATTGTGCTGTCCATCCTCTCTTCCAGAGTAAAGTACTGTTTCTCCTGTTGCTGTTTTAACTTTTCCTGCCCCTGTCCATCTGCTCTCGCTTATCCCTAGAATGTGTAACCTATAGTTTCTCATTTCTGCCGTGACCTGTCTTAGTTTACCTGTCTCGTACATTGTCCTGACATTCCAAAAACCTATTCTTGTATCCTGTTTTGCGGTCAGGACATCCGTTTTCATGTCAGTGGCTTCCTTTCGGCTTTCACCACTGACAGTCATACGAGCCACAGACTCCGAATGTCCATCCCGCAGCAAAGTTTGTTCATTTATTGTTGTTTCCGTAACTTCATTGTTTTTTTACACAGACAGGGGTGTCAGCCCTATGCTAAAACCCCCAACCTGGAGGACCAGGGTACCAGCTTTTGTCTGACCCCTACCCACACAGACCAGTCCAGCTTGGTTGAACCTACCAGGAGTAAAACTCCCACTGGCATAGCTCTGGGGATTGTCAGGGTATGCAAGCTGCCATACCGCTACAAGGTGTAGGTACCATTAATGGCAGGTTAGTTAATACAGCAGTCTATAATTTTATCAGTACTGTCACTGACATGCTGTCATATTTCTGCCACATGGACTTCTCAATAGGTTTCTTCAATTTCAAGTGTTTTGTTGTCATTGCTTTCCAGCGATAAATGTGGATCTGACAGTGCTCTTGAGTGATTGAAGGTAAAGGCAACGAAGAACTGAACTTACCACTTCACCTCCTAAAGCTGGATGCAGTATAGTCAAGTCTCTAACGCTTTATTCCCCTATGACAGTATCTGCTATGGGATTACCTAACTAGACTGAAGAATGCCGCTTCCAGATTTTGAACCTAATAATTTTGCCTCAAGAAGCAAGCACTCTAAATGCTCTGCCATTCAACACTCATGTTCTGAATATACACATATTATTTAATCATGTTACTACAGCAGCGTCTTGTATGTTCCACGTACGACTTCCACATATGTAAAATAAATTAGTAACTGCAGCCTAGTCTAGCATAGTGTCTTTGTATCTTATTTCTATTTAATATAATTAAATAATGTCGAAATTAATATTGCAGTCACTTACATCATATTTATACCAAATCAGATTTTGACAATACACACACACACACTTAATCATGACATAATTTCATAAATGTCATCTTTTGTTTATCATATAGCTTCTGTGTATATTATTTATATGTTGCTGTTATTAATTCTTATGTATTCATATTAAACACTCATTACATTTATATGCTTTACAAATATTATTAACAATAAAGTTGCCATTGGATTAGAATGATTTTAATTATTATTAATGTGGTCAGTTGAACAATTTTTTTTAAAATTAATAGGTTGTTGTATTGAAATGGATTTTTGATAAATCATTGTAACTATCAACATTATTTGTGTTATTGCAACTAAAACTATCAATATACTTGTATCAAATACTCGATGACAACAAATGTCATTTATATGTAGTCTGTGAGTCATTAATATTCATGAAGTCTGTCAGCTGCAGATGTCAACTTTTACTCGTATGAGTTGTAAATTTGGAAAGATATTTAAAACTATGTCATGACTTTGAAGATGTGTGTATTGATTTCATATATGTAATATTTGCGTTGCTTTTAGAGATATTTTTGTGATCATATCATATCGTAGTTTAAAACATTTCCTCTGCCCAGGGCAGAGGGCAGAGTATTGGACAAGAGAATAATAAAGGGCTATGGCTTACACATATACACATACATACATACATACATACATACATACATACATACATACATACATACATACATACACACATACATCCTGGGGCCCAGCAGTAGCTGTGGCTCCATATGACACAAAATAACTGGGGTCATTGAACTGTAAATATTAAGAAACTGGGGTGCATCTCCCGTAAACATGAGAAAAAAAATTTAGTCCCACAAAAATGTGGATGAAAAGGAAACTACTGAAAGAGGGCATATTAAAATTAACATATTATATATATAAATACAGTAGATGATTTATTGTTGAAAATTATAACAGAAGGGAAGGTTGAATGCAAAAGGGTATGAGAAAGACAGTTATTTAAGTGGAAGAAATTTGGTTGATGGACAGTTAGTAGTCTATAGAAAACCAGCAAGGTAAGGGACATAATAAAATAATTGAAAGACGTCCGTTACGACCAACCATTAAAGGGGAGATAACGTTTAATATTACCTAATGTGATCCTACTTCTCCTGTATCAGTATAATTAACCTGAAAACATCTAAAAATAGGAACTACCGATCAGTGTAACTGTGGCACTGATAAAATGGCTGCTTAACATCTGCTTCAAAGTTGCCCAACATTTGTGGAACAGAGAAAGCGCATATGGCCGGCACCAGTACCATTCGTGGAAAAGCTCTACGGAGATTCAAATAGCCTCAAGCTGACTACTGCTTTCTTTGAAAACATTCAAGTGGATGACGTATGAGAGTGGACGACGTCTGAGAGAGTACGGAGAAGAAGAAACTGGAGACAGTAGAATATGTAAGTAAAACTTGTCTCCCATTTTGCTGCAACTCTGAATTGTTACATCACAGCTGCATCTTTTTCATGGATATTCATTGCTCATCCTAAGATTCAACCATAACGTGACGATAGTAAGCTGCATTCCGACTTTGACACAAAATAGGATCCACATTTTCCTGCTCAAGTAACGATGGTGTTCGCCACCTCAACCCCCTCTCTTGGGAACTGCGCATTTTAGATAAATGAAACGCGGTGTTGCCAATTCATCTAATTTGTAGCTAGATATCTCTACTCTAACGATATTCGAGGTAGATCACGAAATCCCCATGTTAAAAAAAAATGCTGGGTGACCCAAAAACCCATTTTGGAATACTTATGACTATTTGGACTATCGCACTGCACTTAGCACATCTATTGTGATATTCAATCATCATCATTATGTGTTGTAGCTTAGACGATAAATAACTCACTAGAAAAAGGCTTATGCTACACATTCAAATTACGGTACTCAGATACTCACCAGTTTTCTCAGCCAACGTATCATGAGATCGCCGTTCTCTGTCTTCATCTGCAGCTTTTAGATTCGATTCTCCTAGTTGTCGTCAGGTCTTCCAGACCAGGCTTTCATCCTACGTTATAAGCCGATAAATGTTTGGCTGTCTTATTTTCACTTCAGCTTGCCGTGGTCTTATAAGCGTTCTCTTTTCGTCAGTTTATGTGATAGCTGCCCATGGTAAATACAGCACTACGGCAGCAGAATGTTGAACATTCAATTTTTTAGTGCCCCATATAAACTATTCGGCAGTAGTTCTATTTGTAATTTATTTAACAGATAGTATCTCGGTGTGTTTACTACATGGTCTCTTCTATGGCAGTATCAGAGTTGGGCAGTTTTTTTACAAGGGCCATAAGCTTGTAATCTTTAGCATATTGGATAGAATATCTCAGTTTATGGTGAGCCTACACTGAGTCTGAAGAATAACTTTTGCTCTTCTGTGGTAGTTTGATAAATACTACAAATAATTTTAGATATGACGGATACGAATGACCTTCGGCGTAGATACAGTTCTCACAAACTTTAGCGGTATCATATTGTTCATTTTAAAATGGATGAAGAAGCCACATCTGGACTAAAGCGCAAGCTAAGATGGAGTTTTTGCGGTTTTACCCTCTATGAAATGAATTAAGAAAAACGCGTGTCTCGTGTTCTCATGTGTATCCAGTACTAGATTTAATAGGCTTATGACCTAATGTGGTTGTCAAAGTAAGTGATAATAACGTGTGTTTTATTCTAATTCACGGAGACTGAAACAGCGATTATGAAATGGTTTTCCCAGGCGGCAGATATCGAACACAAAGAGTTAAACATACAAAATGTTCGGGAGTAAGAATCGATTAGTTGTGCCTTTAATACACGTCAAAGCAATGCCACATTCTCATAATTTTAATTAATTTCGTCAGTTGGATATATTAGAAAAGTTAACTTACACGTTATGTTAAATTCAGTTTTACTAGTTATTTCAGAATGTCTTTATATGATTGCTCATTAACGTATAAATCTATTGTTAAATGTTGACAATGTATTGTTTGTTACTCGTGTACTTGTTGTTATCAAAGTCATGATCAAGACACCAATGTGACAGCTTGCCCTTGTATTTTGCTCATCGTGTGGTTTGGCCTCCGCTGTAGTGTCTGATTTAGCGTCGCAAAATTCTGACCTCGAGCTAAGTGTCCAGCAGAGGTCTTGTATACATGTCGTTCTACAAGAATCCAAGACCAAACAGTCGCGTATATTCGAACTTGTCCCAAATTAACCACTGGACCTCATTTCTGGGTTGAACAGGTTGTGCCTCATCAGCACGAAAGGAACCCTTTAAACAACACAAAACTGAGTTTATATGATAGCCATCTCTGGAACACGTGTAGTCGGCTGTTAAATATAATTGTTTTGTTTGCGCGTACTTTGATTTGCGTCTTGAAAATTTTAAACTAATTTTAGTAACACGAGGAGAGAAAGGAAAAAAACCAGATATTTTTTTTTTAAAGAGTCGTTGATTTTTTTTTTTTTAAATATTTTATTTAATGAAGAAAAATATCCCGTTCAACCTCTGATGGGTTATAATTAGGATATATATTGTTTTCAATTCCAAATAATATGAACATCTGCCGATATGAGAAAGTGGCATCTCATTTGTCAAATCATTGGAAATAGGGAAAATCACAATTACTAATTATGCCTGTATGTTATTGTTTAAAAAACAAAACGAACAAAATCAAGCGGAAACTCTGAACAAGAATAATATTAAGGTGGAGGGATGTAAAGGCCTGGTGGTTCTAGTTATATAACTAACTTTAACAGATATTTAGTAGACTTTCATCTGTTAAAAGTCATATGCATTGTAAGAACAGCATCAGACCTTCACATTCCCAACCACTATATATTAACCTTTGGTCGTGTTAAATATTGTTTGACTATATTATGCAGTTCCCTAGGTCTGTCTATTCTTAAAACTTCTTCTATATTTATAGGTAAGTTTGATGCCAGCACAGACCTACCATAAGGTCAACTCTTAGAATTTTTACTATTTTTTTTTTTTTTTTTTTTTTTTCTATCGTAAACTTTGGTTTTTAAGGACTATCTTCATTGCACACGGACAACTCCATCAGTGCTCCGATCTCCTCCCTTAGATCATACAAGGAGGGTCTCAGCACAGTGCACGAACTCCGTATCACCGGCGAGGATCCCAATGCGTGTATACCGGAATCACACATTCTATAAACATTTTTGTGGTGGGTAGGTTTCCTAATTTTTACATTTTGCTAGTGCAACGGCCATATAGCCTACTCTTTACGATTTCCGGATGCCGAGGGGGTTTTAACGTGAGCACTTGCACACGGGACCTCCAAAAATGTCGCCCTTATCCGAGAATGCTAGGCATCCGGTCTGACTGTCCAGGAGATCGGGGGGGGGGAGAGAGAATATGACATCATTAGAAACCACTGGTCCTGAACTTATATTCCCTTTACTGGAGCGAACCCGGTAACGTCGTATCATAAACTTTGCAACAGGTCAGTGTAATATTGTTCCAGTTAACAAATATAGAGAAAGTTGCCACGAGTTTCTGAGACACTAGAAGTCGCTGTCCACAGTTAAAGTTGCTCTGTACGGTTTCATGTTCATATTTTGGTTAATGTCTGATTATTTTAGCACTGAATGTAAGATATTACGGTGTATGTTCAGATTCTTCAATCCCTAAAACATGTTTCCCGGTGTTCGTTGTTCTTTAGCTACACCGTATAGCATACGACTTCAATAACAAAAATAAGCGACGTCTTCCCATCTTGTGCCATCCATTCAGGGAGTTTCAATGTTTTCTGTATCCACTTTATGTCTATGTGTGTTTTTTCTCCCTCTATCTTTTTATCTGGGACGGTTAAGGCGGCCGGCGTGATGCTGACCACATCACCCCTTGTGTGCCGATGGTCAAGAAAATATGGGTCTAACACCTTATTCCCAATATGCTTCAATGGGCGTGTAACGGGATCATTGACCTTATACCTATCTTTTTACCCTGCGGATTCCAGATTAACTCTTTGACTCCGGAACAACTATCAGAGCGTTAGTCAGATTTGACACCCGTGCCAAAACAACTCTGAGCGTTGTTTTTAGTCTATCATGAATTAAAAGGACGGCACAAGGTGGACAATAATTCGTAGTCAAAGAGTTAAGAATGACATTGTAATGCTATCAGTTGGTTTTTCTTGATATTTGTCCTCTCCAACGCCAGTCTTCTCTACACATCTTCTGCGTTAAGTTTGTATTCATGCTTAACATGCAGGTCTGTATCCAGGACAGCCCCATAGTTTCTGCCTGAGCTCGGCACCCTCTGGCCAGGTCATTCCACACATCTTGTTTCACTGGTAATATGTGTCTAGTTCTTTCCGCCAGTTCCATGTTGTAGATCTAGTCAACCATCCACTTCTAATTTACACGCGCTACATTCTCTAATCAATCCTGGGTATTTTCTCTAGACCTAAAGCTCTTTTATATTTGGACATGCGCCCTAATATAACCGACTTGGTTCAACGGGACGCGCCTCGCCAAAACGAAGCAAAACTTTTTTTTTTTTTTTTTAAATGTACGCTAGCACTCATTTATGGTCAATGCCTATATAGTTACAAATATGTTTTAAGTTGAGTTTTAAATAAAAATTAAGTTGAGTTTATACGAACAAGCATTAAGCTGCCTTGTAGAGTACCTCAATTTTATGAATCGTTTTGTAATTTACAAGATTGAAACTTATAAATAGCATCCAAATTAAAGTTATAACAATCTGAAAATCTTTTTTCTTAGGGTTGAAGGAGTGCTGGTACAATCCAAGGGAGTGCCGTCATACAAACCACACACACATACATACATACATACTGTGTGTGTATATATATCTTCTTTGGTCTTTCACCACTGACTGACAAAGCAATCCGTGACCACCACGCCTGGTGGCGTCTTGTAGGGCAGCAACAAATTATCTCCACTTTGCTTGGTCGACAGCCATCCTTCGTGTGGTGCCCTCATATCTGGATCGTGCTTAGCATCTCTGCCTCAACAGTTCTCCGCCAGGTGGCTTTTGGTCGTCCTTGCTTTCGCTTTCCTTCTGGAGTCCATAGCATGGCGCTTCTGATGATAGTGTCAGGGTCACTGATGATGATGGTGTCAGGGTCTCTGATGATGATGGTGTCAGGGTCTCTTCTGCTCCGAGTTAGTAGTTGTTGGTTGGTCATGGTGTTTGGCCAGAAAGTCCAAAGAATTGTCCTTAGGCAGGTTGTATTTAGAGTGAACAGTTTGGACATTTCCATTTCTGTTACTCTCCAGCATTCTAGACTGTACAGAAATGATGAAGCTCTCATATATTCTTAATTTAGTGTTTCTACTGTACTGAGAGGATATATATTTGAGCAAGTAACCCGCCAAAATATGACAGGAAGTAGTTACGTTGTGCGCTTTGCAGGGTTGTGGGCTCGAGTCGATGGACTTGGAACTCTATTTGGACTTAAGTCATTACAATTACTCGATTCAGGATTTTTATAAGGGACTCGGGACTTGCCAATCGCCGTTCTCATTAATAACGCTCTGTTGCGGAAAAACCCGAAAATAGTGTTAACTGTTATTTAAATCGATAAAATAAAATCAGTCAGTAAATAAAACACTACAAGTAAAGATTATTATTTTTCATTACTATTTATAGCGATTAATTTAATTGATTGAGTAAAAGATATTGTGATTATACATACATATTTTTTTAATGAGACGACTTGGGACTCGACTTGAAAGCTGATGTTAGAGAATTGAGACTTGACTTGAGATTTGTTGGGACAGACTTGAAGACAACTCTGAAGCTTTGTGTTTCGTGTCCTGATGACGTCACTCATTCTCTTGTGGTCATTTCATTCATATATATTCCATTTCAACTTCTTTGGATCTTTGTAGTCAACCACCATGACTTACGATCAGTGACCCAGTCAACCACCATGACTTACGATCAGTGACCCAGTCAACCACCATGACTTACGATCAGTGACCCAGTCAACCACCATGACTTACGGTCAGTGACCCAGTCAACCACCATGACTTACAGTCAGTGACCCAGTCAACCACCATGACTTACGGTCAGTGACCCAGTCAACCACCATGACTTACGGTCAGTGACCCAGTCAACCACCATGACTTACGGTCAGTGACCATTGCACCATGACTTACGGTCAGTGACCCATGACTTACGGTCAGTGACCCATGCATCATGACTTACGGTCAGTGACCCATGACTTACGGTCAGTGACCCATGCACCATGACTTACGGTCAGTGACCCATGCATCATGACTTACGGTCAGTGACCCAAGCACCATGACTTACGGTCAGTGACCCATGCTCCATGACTTACGGTCAGTGACCCATGTACCATGACTTACGGTCAGTGACCCATGCACCATGACTTAAGGTCAGTGACCCATGCACCATGACTTACGGTCAGTGACCCATGACTTACGGTCAGTGACCCAGTCAAACATCATGACTTACGGTCAGTGACCCAGTCAAGCATCATGACTTACGGTCAGTGACCCAGTCAAACATGACTTACGGTCAGTGACCCAGTCAAACATCATGGCTTACGGTCAATGACCCAGTCAAACATCATGACTTACGGTTCAGTGACCCAGTCAAACACCATGACTTACGGTCAGTGACCCAGTCAAACATCGTGACTTACGGTCAGTGACCCAGTCAAACATCATGACTTACGGTCAGTGACCCATGGACCATGAAAAAAGTAAAAGCCCTGCGTGTTCTTTTAATGGGTATATAATTTAGTTTTCGTGGTGCGCTGTTTCCTATTTTCCCAAAAAATGCATCATAAAAAGATTGCAAGATAAACACGTTTATCTTTTAGTGGGTGTTCAGTTTAATTTGCCGAAACGGTGGCGGGATTTTTTCCTTGTTCGCTTGAGTAAATAAATATTACACATAAAGGTTTGTTTCAGACACTCGTGAGAAATAAAAATAAAATAAGGTAGAAAACATCAAAACAACAGAAGTGATAGGTTTACCGGAGACTCGCACCCAGGACCATCCGAACTATAACACCGCCTTGTTACGGGAGTGAATCGTGACTATCCACCCTGCCAACTAGGCATCACTTTTTCGTTTTAGCACGTTTCACTTAGACATATAGTAATATGGAGAAGGTTTTAAAAATAAAGTAAAAAAGACACTGTGTAAATCATAAAATATATAAAGGTTCAGCTGTGTGCTCACATTCTGAGAATGTAAACCTGAATTTCTGACAAATAGACTTGTGTGTATCATGATTACTGACCGCATCAGGCGTCACTTTAACTCGTTTAACAAACAAAAAATGTATAATTAATTTCAAGTTGACTTATTTCGTGCTGAGAAAACATTAAGCTCATGCATTATTTAATGTCAAGAACTATTTGTTTGTAACAGGTTAAAAAAATGTGTGATCTTTCTCGTGCATGGAATATCCGGTTCAACCGGGTGTGAGTTATCATTTGGATATATCTTCAAGATCATTGGAAATCGCTTCATATTTGATAATGTTTATATTCTTACGTGTATCAATTCGATATACATTAAACTCATGTCAAAAACAGGAACAATAACTGCGATTTGACATTTCACTAATAAGTTGACTTTTTATTTCCAGAAACGAAATAAAATAAAGTAATATTTAAAATGGCCACTAAATTGACGTTGTAAGAGACAGCAAAACTGCTGCCCACTATGACGTCATGTGCTGAACATGTCAAATCTCATGTTTAGCTGTAATGGTAATGTGACAAACTATTTTAGAAAATAAAATGCCAGTTTTTTTTCTCATTATTTTGACGTTTGTATGATAAAAATCACTTGGAGATGAGCGAAACAAACATTTCTATTTAATTAAAAGTAGGGAGTGACTTCTCAATCACGCTGTACATTAGCGTTCTTGATTCTGACAACATATATAATTTGTTATTGTTGTTATTTCTTTTATTGCTTCAACTAGACTGCAAATTCTGGCATTTATAATTACGTCATTGCATAGTGACTTTAGTGCGTAGGGAATACCAGGGAATACTTCTACCCATGCTTTTAAAAAAAAAACCAGTATTTTCTCTCTTATCACTTTAGTGCTCTAGGGAATTATAAATTTTAGTCATTTCTGCTGAGTAGTCGTAAAATTCATGCTGTATTTAATGCTGAGATGACATCCAGTTCATACAGTCCGTAATTTTCTCAGTTTGTCTTGTACATTATATTTTGTCTTCACCCGTTTGTTAGACTGGAATTGTTTAATGTCCATTGATTTTAATAGATATAAAATATGACTTTGACCAATGTTGTATTGTATTGAGAACTTGTATGCTTGTATGAAATGCGCATGTGAATGAACGGAGTAACTGGAATCTCAGTGTTGTACCATGATAAAAAGTATATCATTATTTGCAATAAAAATGACAATGACATACATTGTTGGCTTATTCTTGTGTACTTTGAGAAGTGAGATTATTTTGGTTTAATGTCTGCACGTTATGATTAGAATGACCGTATTGTTTACAGTTATGACATGTGGTATTATTAATGTGATTATTAATGTGTTTGCTAGCGACAAATAGGTTATGAACTGTCCAACCTATGAAGAGGCCAAGAGGATTATCAGCAGCAGATACAGTAATAAGTGGACAGAAGAGCATTCTTCATTCTCTTCTTCCTCGTTTACTTTAGACGTCTGCTTGGATATGTTCAAAGATATCAGTGGTCAGCTTCATGTTTTTGGTATCTACGTAGAGATTTTCCAGGAATGATACTGGTGATGACCATATGCGTGACGTCATCAAGTGAAGTACGTTGCGCTGTTTTGTTAAGCCTATAAGCCCACTGCATCGTATTTCGACATGCATTTCTGTCGTGTCGCCTTCCTTAGCCTTTGAGTTTCCCCAGCCTACCTTAAAGGCAGCAGGTTGTTTGAAATCAGAATTTTCCTTCTCCTACATGAACTGCCATACAAGGCTTACGAGCTTCATCTACCCGGGGCATTCTGGTTTTACAGCGCCACAGCTTGCTCTTTGCCCCTTTTCCTGTTAGTTAACAGAAGGCCAGAAGCTGGACTTTCATGATGTCAGAGGCTATTGTATTGCGCACACCTTAGGAGCATTTAAACGTAGTTAAGAGCTCAAGAAGTGTACACAGAAGCAAACAAAGAAGTAAAAAGAAGTATCAAAAGAGACAAGAGGAAGTATATTGAGGAGTTGGCAAGAGAGGCAGAAGATGCTGCAGCCAAAGGAAATATGAGAGAACTGTATAACAGCACAAAGAAGCTAACAGGGAAATACAAGCAAACAAGTTGCCTCATAAAAGACAAGAATGGGAAACTGCTCAGCAATATACAAGAGCAAATGAAGAGATGGACATAATATTTTGAGGACCTTCTCAATAGACCAGCTCCACAAAACCCCCCGGACATCCAGCCAGCAGAAGAGGAGCTACAAATTAACGGTGAAAGACCAACGAAGGAAGAAATAAAGAAAGCCATAAAGCTTCTAAGAGATGGAAAAGCGTCTGGACCTGATGGCATTCCAGCAGAGGCCATCAAAGCAGATATCGACACGGCTACTGAGATGTTAAATTACTTGGTAAAGTCTGGGAAAAGGAAGAGATACCAGCAGAATGGAAGGAAGGATATCTGGTTAAGTTGCCTAAGAAGGGAAATTTACAAGAGTGCACAAATTATAGAGAAATAATGTTACTATCAGTGCCAGGAAAAGTATTAAACAGGATTATCCTCGAGAGATTAAAAGTGTCCATAGACAAGCAACTGAGAGATGAACAATCAGGTTTTCGACAAAACAGATCCTGTACAGACCAGATAACCACTTTGAGAATAATAGTTGAACAAAGTCTGGAATGGAATTCACCACTATACATCGGATTTGTGGACTACGACAAGGCATTTGACAGTGTAAACAGAGAATCACTTTGGAAATTGATGAGGCATTATGGAGTTCCCCTGAAGATCATTAATTTAATAAAGAAAACATATGAAGACATGACATGCAGAGTTCTTCATGAAGGACAGCTTACAGAACCGTTTGGGATAAGAGCAGGAGTGCGACAGGGATGCCTTTTGTCTCCATTTCTTTTCTTACTAGCAGTAGACTGGGTTATGAGATCATCGACAACACACAACAGAAATGGAATCCAGTGGACTCTGACTAAGCAGTTGGATGATCTGGATTTTGCTGATGGCTTGGCTCTTCTGTCCCATAACCGTAATCAGATGCAGGACAAATTGAAAACACTCGATGAGAGGTCACAGCAATTGGGTCTGAAAATACACAGGAAAAAGACAAAAATAATGAGAATAAATGCGGGTAGTGATAACAGGGTTGAACTTGAAGAAACACCAATACAAGATGTAGAATCGTACACATATCTTGGCAGCAATATAGACAAAGTCAGAGGGACTGACAGTGATATCAAACAAAGAATACAAAAAGCAAGAGGAGCTTTCATTGCATTGGGAAATATATGGAGATCAAGAGAAATCGGATCCAACACGAAAATAAGAATCTTCAACTCAAACGTGAAGTCAATCCTATTGTATGGCTCTGAGACATGGAGAACAACAAAGACAACAACCAAAAAGCTACAGACTTTCATAAATGGGTGCTTGCGTAGAATAGAGGGATTAAAATGGTATGACAAGGTTACCAACGTGGAACTGAGGACAAGAACTAGACAAGTGCCAGTGGAACATGAGATGAGAAGAAGACGATGGCGATGGATAGGACACACACAGAGGAAACCTGTTAATAGCATTACAAGGCAGTCCTTGTTCTGGAACCCCCAGGGCAAGAGAGGCAGAGGTAGACCAAGAAGCACATGGAGAAGAGAGCTCCAAACAGAGGTAAAAATGATGAGGAGAACGTGGAAAGAATTTGAGATGATGGCACGTAACAGGAGGACTTGGCATGTGTTTGTTGAATGCCTATGCTCCTTTGGGAGTGGAGGGTTATGAATGAATGAAGAGCTCGTCTTCTAATCCACTACTAGGCTAAGATAGCACTTTGAACCTCAGAACTGCATTCCGTCAGCGACAAAAATAAATTATGCATATTACCAGCTCTCTGTCCTGATAAAACTTATTGCCCAGTTTTGTTTACCGCGCGGTTTAGCAGCTCAGGAGAAGTGAACAAGTGGTAATCGCCAGACTCCACAAAGTCCACGACAGATTGACATGCTTTCTGTTCAACAAGATAAAGACAGGAACTACTTATGAGCGTAAATAAGGCCGCTGATAAAAGGACTATCGAAAATATGCTACAAAAGTGCCCAGTATCTGAGGAACAGAGACAGCATATGTGGTCGTCAACAGTACCATTCCTGGACGAACTATATGGTGATACCAACAACTTCAAACTGACCCGCGCTTTCTTTAAACAAATTCAAATTGACATATGGCAGAATACGAAGAAGGTAACATGTAATGGTGGCAGATGTCACAAAATGGGGCGATCATCGATCTCTCTTTCACTCCGTGTCGTAAATTTTTAGATAAATAGGTCAGAAGATATTTAGGGTCCCGTCTGAGCAGAGGTGATAGTGGTAAATATGTGCGAATAAAGGTGTAAGAAATAGATTTTCACGAGGGGATAGTGTAAGAGGAAGATCAGTCTCTGGAGTGTGTAGTTCCTCCAGTCCAGCCTATCTATACGACTATATTTTAATATCAGACGACCTTTCTCTCCCTATATGAAATATAAGTTACACTACACACCCACACATACACACAATTATGTGACAACAGGACACACAAAACGTGAAAAAACTATGGATAATTGGGTATGGGTCTGACCGACACACTAAATTAAGTTTTGTTTAGTTTATTATCACTTAAACCTTACAACATCAAACATATACAAATCAATATATTCATGTTTACAGACATAGGAAAATAACCCAATAAGTGCCCTCCCCCCTGTTGAGAAAAGATCCCAAAAGAAGTTAATAACCCAAAAGGTCAAAGATTAACACTAGGGTATAGAATAGACAGTAAAGAAAAAGAACAAAGTTCCTACTTAAGCTATCCAGTAAAGTACTCAGTTTGGCGAAATAAAAAAAGAAGTTTCTACAATGATTGTAACAAAGGAAAATATTTAATCTCTCTCTCTGTCTCTCACTCTGTCATCTGTGGCCACATACAATCTTGCTTACCTAATATTGATGTAGGAATTCCTTGAAAAATTACAATAGTATGAACCTATATTGTCAGGTGGGTTGTCCAAATCTGGCCCCAGACCAGCCTTGGTATCTAGTAATAATTGCAAGGTGGTCGCCAAAGTTGGTGGGTTTAATTTTTCCTGGATGAGTCCTGTGTCACCGCATATAGTTATTGAAGCAAGACGTTCTCGGGACGTTCACAGTTACAAAAATAAAAGGAGGAAAAGTAGTTACTGTATTGTCTAGCCTCTGGTTGCTCAGACAAAAAAAAATGTTACGATATGAAAAAAAACTGATAATCGATGGTTAATCCTATCGGCTGACTTTATGATGAGTGCCAATTTTGAAACAGCACAACTGTCTGAATAAATCCAGTGCTGTGTCTGTCAAAGGTCAGGAATATATGTTCTTTCGTGTGCCCCGTGGGCTGGAAAATTTTGGTAAAAATAATTCTGGGTAAGGTACCGTCCAGTTACAATTAATCTTATTGTTTATATTTGGTCTCTCTCTGAATGCAGAAAGAGGACCGAACAGGTCAAAAAATCGAAGACCCAATAATAATGAGAATGTTACTGGTGATATTAGACCGCTGGCAGCTGGTTTTTGATTGAGTGCTAGATAAGGAAGAAACGAACATTTAAAAAAACTGCTACTATCCTATCGACCCGGGGAAAAAGAACAGCGCACAAAGTCCTTTATTCAATTTATCTATACGCGCACTTTAACAAAATCTGTCTGTCACTACTAGCTATTTGTCAGCGTCTGTTGTTTAGTCACATAACAATTACTCTAGTCACTATTTTAATTTCACACAATGAAATGTAATGTGAATTCTATTCGGTCACTGATCCGTCACACTTATTAATCTCAGTCAGCTAAGCCGTATCTTCTTGTGTAAGAAAAAAATAGGGTATTTGAAATTACATACTCTGAACGACTGGCAAGAAATATCTATGCGTTAGGTTATTTCACTAGTTTTAAACGCTAGGGAATTATATTTAATAAAATGGTAAACCTAACACATTTTTAACGCTTAAGCACAATTTCTATTACCACAAATCAGAAAATTAAATCCCCACGGGACAATATAACACATCCAGCGAAGAAATGGTTCTAGTCCTACGTGCTTAGATTATCCAAGAAATTTCTGAGCGACTCTAACACTGAGTTTGAGAGAGAGCTGTATATATACAGATTTGAGTGTTATTATCGCGAGAATGTGAATTTTCACACTTCTCGTGAATAGCAGAAATTCAGGAAACTATTCCCCCCTCCCCCCTGATTAAAATTCCTCGGTCACTCTGTTAGTCGTTGCAAATCGACAACAAAGGCTTACTCGTGTTCCAGTTTTCCTCCCGAGATTTTTGTTCGCTTCTGATATCAAACGTTTATCTCCTTGTATATATGAACATCAAACAGTTACGCCGGGAAAATTTCTGCCCGCGTTTCCCCTTCAAAGAAACCGCTTATCTCCCGCGTGCTTCTGTCTGTCAACAATGATGATGGCAAATCAGCTCGCGTGAGAATTCAGGTAAGCGAATCATGGCTCGCTGTCTTCCACTGGCAGGTCGCGGACTAGCTAATATGTCTGTTTGTAAACACTTATTAGCGCATGTAAGACAGGAAAAATAGGCGTGGCTTCAAAAGTGAGTCAACAGACAGCGAATTGCGTGATTTTGCCTTCGCAAAACATAAACGCTAACTAAGGGAGCAAAAGTGGTCGGATTACTGGGGCTATATTTACATTTCCACGTCACACTCCGTCAGTAATCTGTTACATTGTTATAAACTGATTACTTTGCGTGCTTTCATTTGTCGCACTTTTCTTTCTTTCTTTTTCTGCAAAGTAGCAGATATTTGAGTTTGTCGAATTGCTTGACACTCCCTGTAGGTGATAATAATCACATTTGCTTGATGCTACCCAGATTTGCTGAGATAATTACTCGCAGGAGCGGCGGATATAATACATCACGGTCGCAAGGGCGCGGCACAGCTTTGCTAAGATTAGCACAAAATCTCGTGCACGCGGCGGAAATTTATGATAAAAGCGTTTCCTGTCCTACTTGTTATGACAAGATTACTTTCTGATAAAGTAATGATTGTTACATTCATTCATAACCCTCCACTCCCAAAGGAGCATAGGCCTTCAACAAACACATGCCAAGTCCTCCTGTCACGTGCCATCATCTCAAGTTCTTTCCACGTTCTCCTCGTCATTTTCACCTCTGTTTCCAGCTCTCTTCTCCATGTGCTTTTTGGTCTACCTCTGCCTCTCTTGCCCTGGGGGTTCCAGAACAAGGACTGCCTTGTAATGCTATCAACAGGTCTCCTCAGTGTGTGTCCAATCCATCGCCATCGTCTTCTTCTCATCTCTTGTTCCACTGGCACTTGTCTAGTTCTTGTCCTCAGTTCCACGTTGGTAACCTTGTCATACCATTTCAATCCCTCTGTTCTACGCAAGCACCCATTTATGAAAGTCTGTAGCTTTTTGGTTGTTGTCTTTATTTTTCTTCATGTCTCAGAGCCATACAATAGGACTGACTTCACATTTGAGTTGAAGATTCTTATTTTCGTGTTGGATCCGATTTCTCTTGATCTCCATATATTTCCCAATGCAATGAAAGCTCCTCTTGCCTTTTGTATTCTTACTTTGATATCGCTGTCTGTCCCTCCAACTTTGTCTAT
This sequence comes from Oreohelix idahoensis, assembly GCA_024509875.1. Classification (NCBI taxonomy): domain Eukaryota; kingdom Metazoa; phylum Mollusca; class Gastropoda; order Stylommatophora; family Oreohelicidae; genus Oreohelix; species Oreohelix idahoensis. Next base: position 28,629 of record JAMPIV010016296.1, read on the forward strand.
ATTACTGCCAAGATATGTGTTCGATTCTACATCTTGTATTGGTGTTTCCTCAAGTTCAAAACTGTTATCATTACCTGCATTTATTCTCATTATTTTTGTCTTTTCCCTGTGTATTTTCAGACCCAATTGCTGTGACCTCTCATCGAGTGTTTTCAATTTGTCCTGCATCTGATTACGGTTATGGGACAGAAGAGCCAAGTCATCAGCAAAATCCAGATCATCCAACTGCTTAGTCAGAGTCCACTGGATTCCATTTCTGTTGTGTGTTGTTGATGATTTCATAACCCAGTCTATTGCTAGTAAGAAAAGAAATGGAGACAAGAGGCATCTCTGTCGCACTCCTGTTCTTATCCCAAACGGTTCTGTAAGCTGTCCTTCGTGAAGAACTCTTGATGTCATGTCTTCATATGTTTTCTTTATCAAATTCAGGTAAGCGAATCATGGCTCGCTGTCTTCCACTGGCAGGTCGCGGACTAGCTAATATGTCTGTTTGTAAACACTCATTAGCGCATGTAAGACAGGAAAAATAGGCGTGGCTTCAAAAGTGAGTCAACAGACAGCGAATTGCGTGATTTTGCCTTCGCAAAACATAAACGCTAACTAAGGGAGCAAAAGTGGTCGGATTACTGGGGCTATATTTACATTTCCACGTCACACTCCGTCAGTAATCTGTTACATTGTTATAAACTGATTACTTTGCGTGCTTTCATTTGTCGCACTTTTCTTTCTTTCTTTTTCTGCAAAGTAGCAGATATTTGAGTTTGTCGAATTGCTTGACACTCCCTGTAGGTGATAATAATCACATTTGCTTGATGCTACCCAGATTTGCTGAGATAATTACTCGCAGGAGCGGCGGATATAATACATCACGGTCGCAAGGGCGCGGCACAGCTTTGCTAGGATTAGCACAACATCTCGTACACGCGGCGGAAACTTATGACAAAAGCGTTTCCTGTCCTACTTGTTATGACAAGATTACTTTCTGATAAAGTAATGATTGTTACATTGGGAATACGTTTTATATGAGTTTACCGACATGTTCGTAAGTTTGTACCCAAGGTCAAGCGGATGTTTACAGCCATTTTCAGAAAAGTAATATTAGAAATTTTGCTATAGATGAGTCATGCAAAATATTCAAATCAGATTGGCTGATCCTTTGAGGCGCGCATAACAAATGCTTGGGAAGGCAGTGAATATAATCTGACCATTTTCTCAAGCTATTTGACTTGAGAAATTGCTTGCCAAGATACCAGACCTTGACAGACTGAAGCCTAAGAATTCAGAATTCCTTCTTAACATACCGGACACCTTTTATTGGAGTATTTATCAGGACTTACAATATAGCCCAGGAAATCTCTAGAATTTTAAATAAGGAAACCGGGACTGAGGGAACTGAAGGACCAAACACGAAGTCAAAGAGGGAACATTAAATTAACGACACCCCAGACGCGTGTAAAAGGCCGATTCAAGCCTCTTTTATTCATCTGAGCAAAAAATCTGTGAGCCAGGATTGGCTTATTGGTGGTACCAGCAGAAAGTACTATCTCTGGAACAAGAAGGGAACAGTGGCCTAAGCTTTAAGACGAAGGACCCACTTGGTAGACTCTCCTTGACATTTCTGGGAAAAGAGCTACCCCCGACAACCTTGATCAGAGACGAGCGTGAGCAGAGTGAAAAGAACCAACCCATAAGAAGGAGCAGAACCGTCATTGGCAGCTAAGTTCAAATATATATGCTGCCACTTGAACTTCTTGTAACATTTTACAATCCATAACGACCGTGATGATAACTTTTCTTGATCCATAACTATTCAAATTACTTTCCAACTGTTAAAACCTAAAATAATTATTAAATTTTGTTGTTTGTAATGTTACAAATTTAACTTCGATTTAATCATTTTATAGTTACTGCATGTTTGCCTCAGTCAGTTTACTACACACACTCTAAACAGAGCTATACTAGAAAAATAGAATTCCACTGAGTAAATCAGGGGTGGGGGCTTAAACGAGCTGAAAGTAATAAGTGCTTAAATCCTTCACAAAAGCGATGGCAGAATTAGAGTTAACATACTCAGCCAAAGCAGTATTGTTCTCGCTTATTCTGAATATCTTCTTAATACTCTCTTTGTAATAGAAGTGTGATAAGGTCGTCGTTTTTCTGGCCATCACATAGATAAGTGTATATTTCACACCGTTGATAAATGTCATTCTTTATGTATTAGTGATGGAATGAATGTTTGTATGTACTCGTCTGCTTGATGAGAGTAAGTGGTCAACTCAAACCTAAACACAGTGTGGGTTAACAGGTCGCCTTGTCCGGAACGTGTTGATGCCCTGGCAAGGGGTGTTGACGTTAAGTGTGAGTATGAATGTCAGTAACGCGAATGGGATGAATGGTTCTGTGGAGTTGACAAGTTGGTAACAATGCACTCATACCCTCACGGCTGGAAGTCAATGATAGCTGGAACTACTGTAGACGTTTTTAAACAGTTTAATGACACACACTCTGACAGCACGGTTGACAGTCATTGGAACAGGTTGACACAATAAATCATTAGATACTTGACCAAATGGGTGGCAACATCAATTTGGCAATCTCATAGCATGTAAATATAACTGAACGATAGTAGCAAATATATATAGTTCTGATTGTCTATCGTCTCATATCTCCACTGACTAATCGAATCAGTTTGAGTTAACAATAATAATGGTCATCACAATGCTCCCTTACGTCTTTCAGGCTAAGTCTTTTAGGCTTTAACTTCAACAGGGTCTTTCTTTTAAGGTTGACAATCTCAAATAACCAAGAGTGGACTTCAATACAATGTAAGTCTTGGTATCGCCATCAGGTAATAAGATATATTTGTTCTCTGACTGACAATTCAAACAGACCAACAGTGGGGTTCAAAATGGCGCTGGTCCCAGTGAGCGGCGTTCATCCAAAAAAGATATCCTCACTACAAATGAAAGCTCCGTTCATTTGCTCAACTAATATCTTGGGTTTTCCATACCCATAAGAAATGTTACATATGTCCACTCACAGTGCTGCTAGTACAGGAATCGTCTACATACGATCCATCAAATATATAAAGATGATATAACATCTATGATGTCGTTAGGCCTAGGTAAAGTTTTAGAAAATGTTCCTTCTTTACCTTAAGTACAGAAAATACTAGCAACTAGCACACGCCCTTCCCTCGGCGTAAAGAATATATATATTCTGGGAGAAGTATCGACCATCATAGTCTACTAAGAGAAACTCCTCTTTTCCCCAGAATCAATCACAATGACGAAAAACTTCGGACTCCCTTTTGTCCGACAGCCTTCAAGATTCGTCCATCATCACGGAAGAGCCAACGACGAATAATCGTCTCATTGGGCATGCGCTAATGTTAACCTTTCAACTATATTCAAGTGGGGCGACTACATATTTACTTTCACTCGAAGCAAAAAATGAGTATTCGCCCTTTGACTAGAGTTCTAATCTTAGACCCAAAATATTATTACCAAATATTTCCAAACATAAGTATACAAACAAATAAATATCTTCATATATCTTCCAGTAATCTGTTGGTAACAAAGTGTCATCACCCTTCTATCTACATCTCTGCCAAGAGTAATCTTGTGCGAAGGTAGATACCTTTGAAGCCCATATTAGATACTCTTGAGTTTTGGCCACTGTTGAACCACTACTGCAAAGCAGGGGAGGCAATACCGTCACAGCAGACAGTATACGAAGAAGGTAACGTAATGGTGGCAGACAGTGTACGAAGAAGGTAATATGTAATGACGTCACTGGTTCACCAACTTTTTCGCTCTTTGCGCAGCATGGAGCAATCATTGCAGATTGTCCCCCTTGAGGAAGCCTACGCCAAACCACGTATTCTTGCAATGGTGCATTCTGTAGCAATCTGTTTGACTGTACATATTGTGATCGCCAGCCCATACACACTTCACATTAGTTGCGTGACACCTCATGCCTGAGGGAGCATTGGCCTCATTCTTTCACTGTTGCCCCCAGAGATTACTTTCAGCAACTTGTCACGGATTGCCTCCTTTGCTTTGCAGTAGTGGTCCAACAATGGCCAAAACTCAAGAGTATCTAAATGGGTCGTCAAAGGTGTTTACCTTCGCACAAGATTACTCTTGGCAGAGATGTAGATAGAAGTGTAATGGCGCTTCTATCCGAAGGGAAAGGGAGTCTTCACAAGATAATTCAGAAGTCAAGAACCATGCGGCATAGCGCTGATCAATGGTTAACTTATATCTGTCCGTCGCCTGTTGTGAAGGATTTAAGCAATGGTTTTTAGCCCGTTCAAGCCTCCAGCTGAGTTAGCTCAGCGAATTCCTCTTATAATGGTATAGCTCTGTTAAGAGGTAAATATATGTCAAGGTATATATATATATATATATATATATATATATATATATATATATATATATATATATATATATATATATATATATATATATATATATATATATATATATATATATATATGCCTCTCTTCGTCTTCTATGCCAGCAGGGCGCTGAATTTTGTGCAGTTGTACTGCTTAGAAAATGATCCCGCCGTAAAAATCTAACGCGCTTTCCTAGTTTCGTCCTTGAGACTAACAATTAACGTTTTGACCGATCTGCGGCACGAAAACTGCTGATCTGAATTAACGTAGTATTTTAACTTTAACGCCACTAATTGTAGCAATCCGGACAATTTCCTGATCTGCGGCACGAAACTGCGGCAAGTATTAACGCAAAGATTAACGCCGCCTTGCATAACCCCTCCTCGCTCGACACGCCGTTCCATGCATATATCCACTCGGTTGGGGACGCCAGAAGGTATATACACACACACAGTCAGTTCTCATTTCATGCCTAGTAGTGTATTTCTGACGTAACCCAAACAAGTTGTTTTATTTTGAATAAAAATGCTAGAGGAGAGGGGGAAGATGGCCGACTTGTGAAAAAGTTATAATAGACGATTAACAGTGACAAAACTGAAAATCTAAACGACAATGAATATGGCCATAAAAATCATATGTAAGGATAGCTTAGTGTCTCTTGAGCAATAATATGTTTTAATATACATAATCATCATCATGTGACGTATTCTTTCCAGAACGTTGTCTCCATTACAGCTGCTCTGAACGCATCACGATTCTGGGCAAGTCGACCTGCATCAGCCAAAGACAAGTTCAGACTCTCTGTGATGTCCTGGGTCCACCGTCGTCTAGGTCGACCCCTTCCCCTTTTTCCAGGGACCATGCCTTCCATCACTGTTTTTTCGAGGCTATTATGTCTTTTTATATGACCGAAAAATTTCAGCTTCCTTATTGCGATGGTATTTAGGAGCCAATGTTCCTGTACGTTTAGTGAGTGCAGTACTTCTCTGTTGGTCTTTTTTTCTGTCCAGGGTATTCTCAACATCCTTCTGTAGCATTTCATTTCAAATGATGTAATCTTTTTTGCAACTGTTTTATTGAGTGTCCAAGTCTCGCAGCCGTATGTTGCCACTGGGAATATACATGCTCTGATCAGCTGTAACTTTGTTTCTTTGCTTGTGCCTTGCCATAGGTTTTTCATCTGTATTAGTTTATGTGAAGCAATTGCAAGTCTTCTTTTAATTTCTACTGCACAGTCGCCAGAGCTGTTGATGATTGATCCTAAGTATTCGAATTCATTAACACTTTCCAGTTCTTCGTTATCAATTTCAATTTCTGGTTTGGTCTTTACTTTGTCTGTTGTCAATACTTTAGTCTTCTTGGTGTTTAGGTATAGATTCTGGGCTTCGCTGTGTTTTTTGGTGGACAGAAGTAATTGTTCAAGTCCTTCTGGGTTGGTCGATAGGAGGACTGTGTCGTCAGCATATCTGATTTCCGGGATCTGGTACCCGCCGATGTTAATAATAGTCCAATTAATAACCCAAATATGGAAATAATACTATATATCTATGAACGATAAGACGGACGGACTGTTGTTTTTGCTCATTCTATTTTTAACATTTTTTGGGGACGCAAGTTTAAAAAAAAAGAGGCATTAGAGTGATTCAAATCCGATTGGTTAGTATAGGAGGATAGGAAGGAGGTTATTGGTGGGCTCAAAAGCTAAATATATTTTACAGACTCACTCCTAATATGTTTGGAGTTTTTTTTTTTAATTTGAATTGAATAGCTAGACCCTCGCTGTGATTGGGCCGGTCTAGGGATATTGGCAAAAAGCTTTCACAGGCTTGTCGTCATTTGACATAAAATTGTTAATCTGCAAGCTGCGTTGAGAACAGTAGTGCTAAGAAGGAAAAACCTTGGCAGTCTGAACAGGGGCAAAGCTAAACTTAAAGATATATTAATGATGATGCCAGTCAACGTATGTTTGTGATATTTTCATTGAATTGTGGTAAGAACGAATTTATTAACCTTGTTATTACAAAAAATTGGTGTATGAGATACTGCTTTATTAGGAATGTTTTGCGACTAAGTACATGGGTCCCCTAGCAGACTTATGCAGGGCCTGTGGTGCTGCTTACACGCAGTACAACTGACATGAATTGTGTAACTTAAAATGATTTCCACAGTTACCAGTGGGAAGGCTAACCCACATTATCCTATGGGAGAGAGTCATTGTTGAAGTGACAGAGGCGTTGTAGCCAGTAGGAAAAAGAATAAGAGCACTGGTATGAGTTGTTATCTCAGGTGAAAATGGTTGACATGGGGTGGTCAGAGAGATCTGGCCCTTTTTATTTTATTGAATTATATCATGTATTACTTGTGGAATGATATTGTAAATGTGTTATAAAGAATCATAACCTTGTTTCAGGGTTTTTTGTTCTGGTACTAACGTTAGTGCCAGAACCCCGGTGACTGTATCTTCATGAGAGAAAGAGAGAATTTTGCTGATACACGCTGTCTATCACAATACACCAGGGACTGTGTCAGATTGGTCATTAAAGAGAATTTTGTTGATACACGCTGTCTATCACGAATCAACTCCTGAAATACAGGTGAGTGGCAGCATTGTACTACAAACAACATAAAGATAAGTGCTTATTGTTGGCACTCTTCTTCTTCTTCTTCTCGTTCGCTGTTGTCTAGAAATGTCTACACAAGAAGTCCGGTTTTCTGGATGTATGTTGCTGTGGTTGAAAGTTCTTCAAGACTCCCAAACAGCTTTGTGTGGATGTGCGTCTCTGTGGGCCAATGTTCAGTTCGCAATTGACTAAGCATGTGGCAGTCTTGCAGGATGTGTTCGGCTGTCTGTGCTGCCTGTCCACACGTACATAGGGGTGATGGGACCAATCTCAGTCTGTATAAGTGACTGTTCAGTCTGTTGTGTCCTGTTCTCATACGGAACAGGATCACCTGTTTTGCTCGATCAAGATATTGATAGTTGTCTCTTTGTTGATCAATTTTCCTGATGGCCTTGATAAGGGTCTTCTTTTCCTGGAATGTGATTGTTTGTTCTTTTTGTTCCTGTGTTGCTCCCTCTTTTGCTAACATATCTGCTCTCTCATTTCCTGGTATGCCACAGTGTGATGGTATCCACTGTAGCACTACCCTTCTTTTGATATTTACTTCGCATAGGACTTTGTTTAATTCTGGCAGTTTATCACTGTTGAGGGCTTGCAGAACTGACATTGCATCGGTAAGGAATACAACCTGCTGACATTGGCTTATTGTGTTATTTATTATTCCTGCAGCAATGCTTATGGCCTGTACTTCAGCAGCATAGTTTGAACAGAATATTCCAGTAGGTGAACAGGTGGATTCATTTTCTTTGGATAGACCACATAAACTCCTGCGCCTCCGTTCTTCACTGCTCTGGTTGCAGATCCATCAGTATATACTTGGATCCATGCTTCTCTGGGGTATAGTTCTTCAATCATGTCACATGCTGCTATTTTCCTTTGGAGAGTATTTAGCTCTCCCATGGGGCAGGTGGTAGTTATGGAGGTCTTAATACTGAAATTTTGATGTTGTTCCCATGGGGTTGGGAGGAGTGTGGGAGTTATTTCCTTAGTGATGTCTGGTAGTTCATCCTTGTATGTTCTAATTAGTTTTTTGGACCGATGCACAAAACTGCTTCTCTTCAGCCTCCCACTGGCTAAATCTCCAAATCTAGTTTTCATTGGATGTGCGGGCATGTTCTTGTACTTTTCTGCTTGGATCAGGGTCTTAGTGTCTCGTCTGTATAATAAAGGTGGAATGCCTGTGATTTTTTCCATTTCATTTATTGGTGTGGTCTTCATGGCACCCGTGATCAACCTAAGCGCTTGATTTTGTACTTTATCTAAGGCTTGTAGGTGTGATTTGGCTGCTGTAGACCATGCTGCTGATCCGTACTCTAATATAGGTCTTATTGCACCTGTATACACTTTCTTTAGTGTTGTTTCGTTAGCTCCCCAACTTGATCCAGCTATTTTCCTCAGTATGGAAAGTTTTCTTCTCGCTTTAGCCTCTGTTCTCTCGATGTGGTGCCTCCATGTCATTCTCTTATCTAATGTAATGCCCAAGTACACCGGTTCCTCATCTGTTTGGACATGTATATTTCCAAGTCGTATCTCTCCTGCTTTGTCTTTGTTGGAGAGCGTGAAAAGTGTTGTTGATGATCCTCCAGCGTTGATCTGCACCATCCATTTCTCTGCCCATGCTGCTATGTTGTCTGCTGCCCTTTGTATTCGCTTATTAGCGATAGTTAGATGTTCCCCCACACACCACACCACCAAGTCGTCAGCGCATAGGGCAGCTCTCACACCCTGTGGCAGATCGTGGATGAGGTCATTGATGAATACAAGGAACAGGGTGGGAGACAATACTGAGCCTTGAGGAACTCCATGTTTTAGGAGGATTTTCTTGCTGTTGTGACCTTCCATAGTGACTCTTGCTTTCCGATTGTGTAGGAACGACTGGATCCATTTTCTCATATTACCCTTGATTCCGTTCCTTTGCAGTTTTACTATTAACCCGTCTTTCCATACTTTGTCAAAAGCTTTTTGGAGATCTATCCATAGGGTAAAGACTTTTCTCTTTTCTTGGAAGGCATCTTCAACGATCTGTGACAGGTATGTGATTTGGTCTTCTGTGCTGCTGCACTCTCTAAACCCTGCTTGTTCTGGCACTAAAATTTTCTCGGATTCCAAGTACCATTTCAATCTTCTGTTGATCATCCTCTCCATTGTCTTACATACACAGCTTGTTAGGCTTATTGGTCTGTAGCTGGTGGCCTTCCTGTTGTCTTTTCCTTTCTTTATGATGGGACACATGAGCGCCTCTCTCCATATCTGTGGCACACTGCCTGTCATCCAACTGTAGTTGTATATTTGCAACAGTTTGCTCATTGCTGTATATCCTAGGTGTTTTAGCATTTCGTTGGTTATACCATCCGGGCCTGGTGATTTCCTGTCTTTAAGTTTCCACACGGCTGTTTTTAACTCGTCCATATTGAAAGGTTTGGACATAACGTCCGGACTGTTTCCATTAGTTCTAGTGTGGATTATTTCTTGACGAATGTCTCGTTGTCTGCGTAAATTGACGGAGATGTTACTTTCATTTCTGTAGGATTCCGCAAATATGTCTGCTGCTTGTTTGCCGGTATATAGTTTCCCCTGCATCGTCTAGTGTAATGGTTTGTCGTTGAGAATTGTTATCGTCATTCAATTGTTTAGTGAGTTTCCACAACTTTCTCCCTTCCTTTTCAAGGTTTAGTTTATATGTTTTTTCCCTCCAGCTTCTCCTCTGGGCTTCTAGCTTTCCTTTAATGAATTTTGCTTTTGCCTTTTGTAGCATGATATGGTTCTGTTGGGATGGTTGTACCTCTGCAGTGTGCCTTGCTTCATTCATATCTTCATGTAGGTTTTGTAGTGTGTTGGACCAATATGGCACATAGTTCTTCCTCGCTCCTCTCGGCACTGTCTCCCCCGCTGCCCTGAGCACTCCATTATTAAAATCCCAGATGACTCTGTTAATGTCTCTGTCCAGTACCTCAATATCTTTTGTAAGCAGATTTGCCCTGTGTTGACAAATGGACCAATTTGCTTTTTTATAATTCCATCTTGGCTGACTTGGACTTGTATTTATTGTTCTATTAATTTTGATGAATACAGGACGATGATCACTTCCACCGAGTTGTTCTCCTATTTCCCTTTCCACTATCCCAGCCAAATCAGGTGTGCAGAATGCCAGGTCTGGAGTAGAGGTGCCATGCCATCCTCTGGAGCAAAAGGTTGGAGGATCATTAGGGTTGTTTAGAAGGGCTAGGTCATTGTCGTCTTGCCAGTTTTCTATCCCCTCGCCCCTTCTATCTAGCTGGCCGTATCCCCAGCTTTGGGAATGGCTGTTGAAGTCTCCCACCGCTATGAAGTTGCCAATGGGGACATCTATGCTAGTCATGTTCAGTGGTATGTCATTGGGGCAGCAGAAGCCTAGGAGATCCAGTTCCAGAGTGTTATGTTTTAGATGGACTACTTGGTATTCTGCACCTTCCCTATATGTCCCGGATTCCATAGCGCCGAGGCCATTCCCCATCAGTGTTAGCACGCCACCCCTCCTCCGATCCCCTCTGTCAACCCCGAAGCATTGACAGCCCCGCATCCTAAAATGCCCCCCTTCCCGTAGGTGGGTTTCCCGTATGCAGCACATGCTAATTTCCCTCCGAAATAGGGTACTCTCCAGCTCAGTCCCCCTGTTGCCGACTCCCCCTGCACCCCAATGCATGACACCCAGAGGGGCCGCCGTCTCACCCGGCCGGCCAGCCACCCTCTCCCTCCGCCCCCCGGCCCCACCCGGCGGACCAAGGAGACCTCCAGCAGCCGAGGGCGGACTCTGTCGAGGCTCAGAATCCGGCACTGCTCCTGTCTGGAGGGACTTCACAGGGCGAGCACCATAACGATAATTTCCTGACATCTGTTGTGTAGACATATTAAACCAAAGCGGGTTGCATGGTACCATGGTTGCTGGTGCGCCTCCTGGCCTGGTACATCTGACTTCAGCACCTGTTTCTTAAGGCAGAGTGTGCTCATGCCTCCCCCTCTGGCTGGGGGATTTGATTTTGCCTTTACCTCGTTTGCTGTCCCATCTTGCCTCCCGCTGGGGTTGATACCCAACCTTCGGCAAGATTACTGGGTATAACGGGGTCCACCACGAGTAGGTGAGGTAGACTTGGGCAGGAGAGGCTAAGAGACATGTTGAGTCTTGTATTGCGCATCACTGCCCCATTTGGACCCCTGTTGGCACTCAATAGTTCATCCAATTATTGTACTAACAGAACATAAAATAATAGACTGATATATATAAACATTCTACAAGAGAATAAAAGAAAGAAAGGGGATGATGACAACACCCCAACCCCACCAGTAGTTACCAGTGTTCAATTAGTTATAGAAATATCACAATATAGTTAGATTGTAATAGTATTTATATGGACAGAAGATCCATTGTGCTATTTAATTGTATGTAAATAAAACCATAAATTTCATTTTGTTGTTGGTCCTGACTCGGAAAATTCTGACTCAGGGCAAATAAATTGTATTATAACCTAGTACATAATATTCAGCCACAGACTTCTATAAGATATATCATAGAGTGTTAGTCTGTATGTGGTTGTTGTATTGACCCAGTCCTATCTATGTATTAGAATTAAAGTGTATTTGTATTGATTTGTCTTACACTACATTATATATTCATTACCCTAGACACTTAGACGTAGTCACATAATTAATAAATAAAAAGATAGAGCCAAGTGAGATCATAGGGTGGTAGCAGATAGGTTCTCTGAAATACTTAACCATCTACTACTAAACTCAGGGACCTACACAGCTGACCTCACTTGGTAAACAAATAATATTAAATAATAACATCAATAACACCAAATCCACCACACTCGTCTTGTGTAGGTGGTCATTAATGATTCCCTGCTCTCACAACTAAGGGCGTAGAAACGTCAATCTTGCCGCTTCGTCCTCGAACGGTCTTATAGCTTCGTTCCATAAACTATTGGGCAGAATAGGAAACAAATGCCTCGGTTCTTGTGCGTTTATTCACCGGTTAAATCAAATTCTGGAAATTTATTACCAAAACTGAGAACCGTACTTTTTCTTGACTGGAAAATGTTGATTTCACATTGTGATTTGGGAGGCAAGTTAAAAAAAAAAGCGTTTCTCTTGCATTCATAGTTGACACGCTTACGACAGACCCGCCCTCAAACCCCCCCCCCCCCCCCCCCCCCCGTATTTAAAAAAAAAGTTTATAAACCAATAGAACGGAATTGAATCAGTTCTACAAGTTAACGGTACAAAGAAAACAAGGGAAATCGCTGCCGTTGCCTTCTCTAACTCAAGATCAGAGTCAGGTACCCATTTACAGCTGGTTAGACTGATGCGTGACACCTGTTCCCTTCCGCGCTGCCGTTGCCTTCTCTAACTCAAGATCAGAGTCAGGCACCCTTTTACAGCTGGTTTGACTGATGCGTGACACATGTTCCCTTCCTCGCTGCCGTTGCCTTCTCTAACTCAGGATCAGAGTCAGGTACCCATTTACAGCTGGTTATGGAGTGTTAGAGACTTCACCATACTAGGTCCAGCATCGAGAGGTGGGGAGACCAGTTTCCTTCCTCGCTGTCTTTTCCTTCCCTAACTCAAAGTTAAGGACCCATTTATAGCTAGGTAGACCCCATCTCTCGATGCTGGCCCTAGTATGGTGAAGTCTCTAACACTCCAAAACAGCTGTAAATGGGTACCTGACTCTGATCCTGAGTTAGAGAAGGCAACGGCAGCGAGGAAGGGAACAGGTGTCACGCATCAGTCAAACCAGCTGTAAAAGGGTACCTGCCTCTGATCTTGAGTTAGAGAAGGCAACGGCAGCGAGAAAGGGAGCAGGTGTCACGCATCAGTCAAACCAGCTGTAAAAGGGTACCTGACTCTGATCTTGAGTTAGAGAAGGCAACGGCAGCGAGGAAGGGAACAGGTGTCACGCATCAGTCTAACCAGCTGTAAAAGGGTACCTGCCTCTGATCTTGAGTTAGAGAAGGCAACGGCAGCGAGGAAGGGAACAGGCCACCCCACCTCATGAAGCTGGGACCCAGTACATCGAAGTCTATAACACTTCACTCCCCTACGGCAGAATGTGCTACGTGACTACAACCTTACGAACGGCAGGCGTGTTTTAAAAAAAATTCTAAGCAACGGGGGAGGGGGGAGAGGACAATGACACTTTTTTCAGTCAAGAAAGAGTACGGTGATCGGTTTGGGTAATAAATATCCAGAATTTGATTTAACCGGTGAATAAACGCACAAGAACCAATGCCTCTGCTAAGTACATTTGTTTGAAACACTCTGACAGGCTCACTCTTAGGTTGCCCACCCACCAATGTTAATCTCTCAGAAGAATTAAATTCTTGAGCACATAACGTAGCTCAATGAATATGATTAAAATTCACCAATGTTCTTCTGTGTATTAACTGGGAAATGTGTCTAGTCAGCGTGAATAATGATTTGTGCCTGAATTAACATTAACAAGTTACATAAATCTCACAAAATGATATGCTACACTTGAGGCACATATGATGTAGTCATCACTCATTACTGCTGCATCCGGTAATCTGGGGTCACCTCTGTTGTCGGGTTTTCCGGCACGACTAGCAAGAAACAATCACCAGCACTTGCTGTAGTGGTTCAAGAATATACTCTTTTCACATGTTGAGGTTGCTAGCTTCATTTATAACCACTAAACAAGAAACATGTCAAATTTCACATTTGTAAAATAAATGTTCACAATTTACCCCAAAGTTTTGGGTTATACAATCTCCTTGCACAGCTTTGGATGGACACAGCTCTGTATTAGAAGATTCGAAATCACTTTAGTCTGTGAAATTAGAGTTAATTCCTCTGACGGTGGGTGTTCTGCGAAATCTCTTGGCCTGGGAAAACCTGTGTTTAATTCCTCTACGACTTGTGATCCAATTCCTAGGTTTCCAGTCTTGGTATTTTAAAGTCCTGATCCCTTAAGTATCTAGTCTCGGTATTTATAAAGGCCGGCTTACTTTTTAAGGTTTTAAGTTTCCCAAATACTTCGATCTGTCACTTACAAGTAAGGAATTCTAGGTCCGATCCTTCTCTTTCTGGCTGTTTCGGAGTTGCTCGTTTGAAGTTGCGAAGCTGTTTGTTCTGTGTATCTGAGTTTGCTAGATAATATTTCCCACTTCTCAGTTCAATCACAGATTGTACTTTCGCCGAATTTTCCAATGAAATTCATTGGTTATTCCTGCATCTCAAATCAAACCAATCAAATCTCTCTAGCACTGGGTTGTGGTGTTTTAATTCAAAATATCCCCCACGTGGTTAAAATATTAAATTTAATATTTCCACGCGTGACCTCTTTATAATAAGACATAATATCTTCCGGTGACATCTTATCCACTCTCACAAACAAATGTGTGAACTGATTACCTGGCGTAATGTCTTCCACCAATGCTGACTGGCCAGACGGATTATCTGCGATAATCACACACAGGGATTGACCCGTGAAACCATTATCTCATTATCGCCCTTGTTTTCGCGCCTTCTTCAAACAGTCAAACAAAACCGTCGCCGGCCGCTCAGACAAACAATATGGTTGTCCACCGAGGATCGTCTATTATCAAAGATTGGCTATGCGACTCAAAGCGACACGTATTACCGCTGACCGGTAATAATGACCGGTTATTGTTACGATAACAGTTCATTGGCGGAACGTAAATAAGTCTGGAGAGTGGTAAAGCAAAAATGTAAGAGATAAAGATAGTCCCATTGCAGATACTTCCGTAGGGGAGTGGAGTGTTATAGACTTCCCCTTACTAGATTCAGCACAGAGAGTAAAATAATGAATGATAGGGCAAAAATCGTGCCAAATAAAAGGACGATGAAAGAGAGAAATAAGGAAATGAAGCGATACTGCCGGAGTGAATGAGAGTTATAAAAGTGTACGACTGATTTCGTCACAAACTAATGATAGATATATGTGCGGTATTTAGCATTGAAAAATAAAACCTTCAGTTGTGACAACTACTGTCTAATGAATAATGACATATTTTGTACTACATGCTATTTGGTGATTGTTGTTGTTTAACTAAGGCTGCTGTGTTTCTTGCTCTTTTACAGCTGTCAAGATGCAATTTTGAAAAGTTACTATGGTTGTATGCTCCTGGGTTTATTGGGGGCTCGTCCGGGATTTGAACCCATGACCTCTCGCACCCTTGCGAGAATCATACCACTAGACAATGAGTCTGACATGGAAGGCATACAGCTGACTATGTTTGTGCATGTATAGGTGATAAAGTTGATAAAGTTGAATATTTTATTCCCGTTAATGATATCCACCAAAAGGATAAATATAAGTGGATGGAAGCAGACATCATCATCATCAGTTGATAAGATCTCTATGGTGTTGTTTGCTCCACTGTAGTGTATGGAATGTCAACTTGACCTACGCAGTGGTGTGTAGACATGGATTGAGTGTATAATGTGCGAATGATAATAAAGGTTCGTGGTGTTGACAAAAAATGTTCTTTTCTCACACTCATGTATGGCTGGAAGTCATCGACACCAACGACTGTGTACCTTTACTAAAGTTTAATTGGACGTACACACTCGACAGCACAGATAGTGACAAATCCCAGGTTGGCATAATACATCATAGTACAGTGGATAACTGGTCTTGCAATGTTATGTTACATGGGCACTCATGTAGATTAATAATATAATGGACTGTCAGTAGCCAAGCCCTCAGTATCGCCCATGCATATATATCATCTGACTTCACTGACTGAGCACGTCAGCTTATAAACAATATTTCAGATGGCTTCTAAACCTAATCTCGTTTAGCGACGATTCTCCCACATAATGTTCAGCACATATTTTTTTCATATAATAATATTGAACCGCTGATAAAGGGTTCTCATGTGTAGCAGTGATCTCTGGACTAAACAAGCGATAATACGGGCATCCCCTTTTCTCTTCTTGCAAGTCACTACATGTTTGGATCCAAGATGGCTTCACTCGTGAGCTGTCACTCACGTTTGGATACAGATAATGAATCTGTCCTAAAGTTAGTCATTCATAAAACATTGCATTGCTCTGTAGATTTGATCATGAACAATTGACTGCATTCTACAGAATATAGTGCTGCTAGGAATCGAAGTCGTTTTCATCGAGTCAAATATATTCTCTTATCGAAAATGGTGGCTTCGTACGAGAGTTCATAAAAGTATCTTGGATTACCTTGGTATAAGAAATATGAAACTGCCATTCCTTGGCAATACGAATAAACACTGGGGTAAAGCATACACGATAGGTCTAGACGACTATCACTTTCCCCACAAATACTGAGATCACTTTTTCCCCGGCGACAGACCGACATAGGAAACACAGTCCCTATCAGGACGAAGCCAAATCACACCACTCTCTAGCGACACTTCCGCCGAATAGCCTTTGACCTCTCTAGAGACAACAGAACATATAGTTCGACTTAGATATGTAAAGATATACAGATATAAGACAGACTCGTCCTACTCAGACAAACAATACACATAAATTCAGGCCATAGATATTCTGAAGCAAGAACAATCTATTACTACCCAAACAAAGAATAAATCGCAGAAATAATGGATTCATCCGCGGAGTTTGATCGAAAAAGCCGACACAACTTTCAAGGGAAGTAACTCAATAATGACTTTCCCTTAAGCACTAAAAAATTACCTATGTATAATATTGTAAGATATCAAAGACTGCACGTAACAATAGGCTTATAAATACTTCATGCCATAGTTTAGTGGGAACTAGCTCGTGTCAACAGCCAATATCAAGTTGAAGACTTCTTGGTATTATGTTTTTTCCTGTGACTTTTCTGCAATTCCGAAATGTGTTGAGTTGAAGTCATGAGCTCCTGTTTCTCCAGCTTGGCTTGCATTTAAAGGATCATCACATCTCGTCCCAAGCTAGAAAGTAGAAGTGCGTGGCATACTGCGCGTTCCCCGCCATCCAAGGGGGCTCTCCAAATATGCAGAACTAACATACTGTGCTGTAGTTCTGGGCTCTACCACGGAATTGTCACGTCTCACACAGAGCGACTTCTCATCTCTCCCTGCTTATCATGCGTCCATAGTAAGATCCTCATGCGTGCAGCCAACCAAATTAAAACCAGAGTTACATCTGGGGTTCAAGTGACTCCGCCAAGCTTAGTGTTCAATGATAGTTACTCACAACGTTGGTAATATAATTGTTGTTTCAGAATTTCAGCTAAAGGTTTGATTTATCCGGTGCAAGATTTTTCAGCAACTAATGATCGATCGACTAACATTGTTTGGTGGGGTTTTTTTATATCTGGACGTTGTTGAAACTGTAGGATCATTAATAATGAGAGATTTAAAAACAAAAAATAATTATTAATGTTGGTGATAAAATGGTTAGGCGTTGTCCACATGTGACGTCACGCAGTGAGGGAGAGGGGGGTCAAAAATATTACGACGAAGTGTGACGACGGGGGAGGGGGTGTTGCAAATAAGTGACGTCACACAAAAATACTAGTGTGGCTGACTTCGGTCATAAATGTTGGAACAAAATACATTTTGTAACCTAAATCCTCAGAGTCTACTTTTACCCGCCATTGTTAATAACTTCCTCTTGGACAATTTCTCCTTTAATCAATCGATCAATACCCATTAGCTCCCTAACGAGCTTGTGCCTTTAACAAACACATGCCAAGTCTTCCTGTCACGTGCCATCAGCTCAAGTTCTTTCCACGTCTTCCTCACAATTTTCACTTCTATCTCCAGCTCTCTGCTCCATGTACTTTTGTTTTGCCTTATTATCTCTTTCCCTGGGGGTTCCAGAATAAGGACTGCCTTATAATGCTATCAACAGGTTTTTCTCAATGTGTGCCCTACCCATCGCCAGCATCTTCTCATCTCTTGTTCCACTGGCACTTGCCTGGTTCTTCTCATTAGTATGGAGAGATCGATAATAGAGATGAACAATAGATCAAGTCAGGGTATTCTAGGCCTATTGAAATACCCCAGTGTCAGAAATGAGCACTGGTGTATGGATGGCACAGGATATAGTCAGACTGTTAAGTACTCTTGTCCTGATGGTAAAGTGATACAGATACAGGTAAAATACCAAAGGCATGGAAAGTAGCAGTAGTCATACCAATACTAAAACCAGATAAAGAGGCCCATGATGCGAGCTCTTACAAACCAATAGCTTTGACATCTCACAACAGGGAAAATAATGGAAACTGTGGTGAACAATAGATTAAAATAACACATGGAAAAGAACAATCTTTTCAGCCCAACCCAATCAAGGTTTAGGGAAAACAGAAGCACTATGGACCAGCTTATCAGACTAGAACATGGACCAACTTATCAGACAAGAACATGGACCAACTTATTAGACTAGAACATGGACCAACTTATCATACTAGAACATGGACCAACTTATTAGACTAGAACATGGACCAACTTATCAGACTAGAACATGGACCACCTTATCAGACTAGAACATGGACCAACTTATCAGACTAGAACATGGACAAACTTATCAGATTAGAACATGGACCAGCTTATCAGACTAGAACACGAGGTAATGTCAGGATTTAAAAGAAATGCAAAAACAGTAGCCGTATTCTTAGATGTAGCAAGGGCAGACGATGAATGCTCGAGAGAAGGTATGTTATATAAGATTAACAAGATAGGCATAACTGTAAACATATACAACTAAATAGAAAACTTCTTGGAGGACAGATACTTTACAGTACAGGTAAATACTTGTAATGACAAATCATAGCTATACGAGCAACAGAACGGCATCCCTCAAGGCTCAGTATTATCTCTTTCCCTATTTTCTATTATGGTTAATGACTTAGGAGTGGAATTCAGCAACAGAAGAAACAAACTGTCACAATTTGCAGATGATGCAGCTATTTGGAGGACGGGGAAAATCTTTCCCAAATTATATACAGATCTGCAAGCCCACATTAACAAGATCGCAGAATGGATGGCTAAGTGGGGCTTCCAACTAAACGCTAAAAAGACAGTCGGAATGATATTCAGTAGAGGTAGAGTTATAAAAAAATAAAACAAATGCTATAAAAATTCAAGGGCACAAAATTAAAACAGTAGAAACAACCAAACATTTAGGCACGACTTTAGATCAACAACTAAACTGGAAAAATATATAGACAAGCTGGTTGAGAGCTGCTGAGGACTCACTAATATAATGAGATACCTAAAACGCAGTGGATTGGGGGGGGGGGGGGGGGGGAAGCATCAAGTCACTTCTCATGTTCTACAGGTCATTTGTAAGGGGGAAAATGGACTATGCAAGCATAGTATATGACTCTGCAGCTCACAGCAATAAGAAAAAATTGGACAAAATACAGCACCAGGCACTATGTACAATAGCTGGAGCCTCAAGATCAACATCACTTGAAGCACTAGAGGTAGCACTAGGAATAATACCCCTCAAGCTAAGAAGAAAAGAACTTAGACTGAATTACATGGGCAAAGTCCTAATTGACAAAAACCACCCAGCCCATGCAATGTTTGTGAAGAATTTCCCTATGACCTGGGATACCCCTCTGGAACCCACAAGATACCCAATAGGATGGAAGTGCATGGAGGAAATAGAAGAAAACAGTATTATAACAAATGCAATAAAATGTAGTAGTAAATACACACCAGTGATTCCTCCTTGGGAGCTCAAGAAACCAAACATTGACTCTCATCTTTCAGATATAATAAATAAAAAAGCAGGAAAAAACGACATTAAAATCATAGTCTGGGAATATATAGAACAGATAATTAAGGGTAGCTTGAAAGTATGCACTGATGGATCTAAGATAGAAAATGAAGAACTTGGAATACACATACGATCCTGGAAGCTGAAGAAAAGTTTTAGTTTAACTGAAAACGCATCAATATTCACGGCAGAAATGGTGGCAATAGCAAAAGCACTTGAAATAATAACTGACAAGCGCCCCCCCCCCCTTTCCCCCCCCCCTCAACCCCAAGCTAACAATCCTAACTGACTCACTGTCAGCTCTTCACGCACTAAGAAACACACATGAATGTAGCCGTCCAGACATAGCAGAAGAAGTGTTGCAACTTAGTACACACCTAAATAACACTAGTCAACAAATTTTCAAAAGTTTTTTGTACCAGAAATTAAATGTACCATTTCTTATTGATTTTGACATGCTGATTTCAAATATCATAATGAAATTCACCAATTGGCTCTGGTTTTTTTTTAAATGATGAATTTACATTACAGTAATACAAATAATGTATGCTTGTTTACTTCTCTGGGCTAAACAGCTAGTCTTTCTACTTTAGCATTATAAAAATTGTGGTTACATACACAATTAATTGATATTTTAACATAAAATGATAGAAAAAATAAAAACATTATTTAAAGTTCACATATCATGCTTTAAAAAGGCACATTTGAACCCATTCCGTCATTATTCAGTCGCTGTTCGAGCTCTCTTTGCTTGCTTCTTGTAGTCAATCGATGAGGTGTCTCTTGTCACAGTCCAACAGTAATCAACAAGCATTGAAGGGCTCCAATTGCCTTGATACCTTGTCTCCATAGCAGCAATGTCCTGGTGAAATCGTTCACCATGCTCATCACTGACCGCTCCACAGTTTGACGTAAAGAAATCCAGATGAGAATCCAGAAAATGAATTTTCAAAGACATGTTGCAGCCAAGACTCTTATACTTCTGAAGGAGATTTTCTACAATTTCATTGTAATTATCAGATCTGTTGTTTCCAAGAAAATTGTCCACCACTGACTTAAATGCTAGCCATGCTGCTTTTTCCTTGCCATGCAACACGCAAAGAAACTCGTCATCATGAAGAAGTTTTCGAATTTGCGGACCAACAAATACTCCCTCTCTTATTTTAGCTTCACTCAGTCTTGGAAATTTTCTGATGAGGTATTTGAAAGCCTCATCTGTTTTCTCCATTGCCTTGACAAAGTTTTTCATGAGACCCAGCTTAATGTGCAAGGGTGGCAACAAAATCTTGCTGGTGTCGACAACTGCTGGGTTCTCAACGTTCTTACTGCAGGCTGCAATGACTGCCTGATTGGCCAATGTCTTCTGATGTAATGGTCACTTCGTGCACGGCTATCCCACTCACAGAGAAAGCAACAGTACTTGGTGTATCCACCCTGTAGTCCAAGCAAAAGAGCGACCACTTTTAAGTCACCGCAAAGTGACCAATGATGATGATCGTAGTTTATACACTTCAAAAGCTGCTTAATGTTTTCATAAGTTTCTTTCATATGAACTGCGTGACCAACTGGAATTGACGGTAACACATTACCATTATTCAACAAAACAGCTTTAAGACTTGTCTTGGATGAATCAATGAAAAGCCTCCACTCTTCCGGTATGTAATTGATGTTGAGGGCTGCCATTAAACCAGAAATGTTGTGGCACGCAGAAAGGTCACCCTCTTTGAAAAAGAATGTAATAAGCGGCTTCTGGCGTTTCCTATACACAGAAATTGTAACATCTTCTGCCAGGAGATTCCACTGTTGCAATCTGGAACCCAAAAGCTCCACCTTGTTCTTCGGTAAATTCAGATCTCTTACAAGATCATTCAGTTCTACTTGGGTTAGTGGATGTAGTTTGCTCAAAATCTGTGTCACTTGAGGTTGATGGTTCAGGACCACCAATGTCCTCTTCATCAGTGGAAGCAGCTGAAAAGGATTCTGGCACTTTGGGAACTGGTAGGTCATCGCCATGTGGTACCGGAAGTATTGCAGAGGGGATGTTTGGATATTCCAGTCCATTTTTTCTTCTTTGATATGCCTTTCCCAATTGGAGGGACCATGCAAAAGTAACAGTTGTTGAGATAATCAGTGGGCTCTCTCCAAATCATTGGGACTGCAAAAGGCATAGCTTGCCTTTTGCCAGTCAACCACAGTTTAAGATGTGCTGCACATGTATTGCAGCATATGTGTGGCACCCAGCTCTTATCTTGATCTCCTATTCTGCAGCCAAAATACAAACTGTACGCCTTCTGGCTGTCGTGGAATATTCTAATCCACATATATAAATTATCAAGTAAATATAAAGCCTAATAAATACATATAATTAATAAAGGAAGAAGAATGGTAAAGAACAGTGCTGTCACAATGACAGTACTCGAAATCCCCCTTGTTTTCTGCTTCGTCTGCAAATTGTAACGCTTTCACGTTGATAGTAAAAGCTTACTGTATTATACCCGCTTTCTTCAATGAAACGTGTGCTGTATTTCTAAGAAAAAACCTTGAGATATGCAAGTTGACCTAAATTTTAAATTCCATTCATGTCTTTTTCTACACTATGTTACCAAAAAACAAAAGGCAGATGGACTAAAGGATAGCGAGAAGAGAGAGGGGCGAATAAAGCCGAACGCATGCAAAATTAAACACGCGTCTCGCTATTAATGCCACCCCCAACCCGCGTCGCGCGATACACAAATGCTGCCATCACGCGTGTAAGACTACAAGCACTAACTTTTTTTCAGACGGACAGTGATAAATTCACTACCCTTCCCAGAGTTAGGTTTTAAAATCACAAAAAACGCTTATTAGGAAAGATAACAATAGATGGGTTTACGGTTGAAAACATAACAGTACCCAGACAGCACATCTTCGAAACAGGAGGTAGAAATTGCATATTTTGAACGCAGCCACGTAGCTCTTTTAAATTTGGATAATTGGGTTCCTTAGGGTTTGCTGACAAAGAATATGTAAAACGTTACGCAAATAGTCTAGGAATTAACAAGTTATAACCAAAATAAAATATTGGGGATGCCTGACAGCATGAAATCATTTCTGCTCATAAAATTTTTTTTATAACATGTTTGAAAAAACCTTGCGTTACAGAAATAGCCTACCATGTAAACTCCAAATTGATTGGAGCGCAACAAATGAAAAACTAACCACGATTGGTCGGGCTATAAATACTATCTTGGTTGTTAGGGAGACGTAGAAAGGTAACATTTTTTCAAACACTTGTCGAAACGTGGCCTCATTGGCTAGACTCGCTGATATAATCACTTAGGAGCGTTAGTTCGAAACCACTTGTTTAAATAATCTTGATAAAGCGACAGTGCGTTGAAGCCAGCTCACATTTTTGCTAAAATAAAAGCCTGGAACATAAGCAGATGGGAATTTGTGCCAGTAAATGTGCCAGAATTCATTGCTAATCAACGTATCTGTGTTTATTTCCATGAAATTGTGGTAAGCTTGAACCATTCAGTATCTTTTAATGAAAATTGAATGTAAATTGTTAATTTATGCCTGTATATATATGTGTAGTTCAGTGGCAAACAAGAGATAAAGCCTATAATGCTCCAGCCTGAACAGAGGGTGTCGGAGGGAATTAAAACGGCATGGAATGGCCAAATAGTACACTGACACCTGGATGATTGATTAGACAGAAATAATGCTGGAAGTGCAGAGGCGTGGTAACCATTAAGGAGGTAAATACTGGTATAAAGTATTTCAGATGAAGCTGACAGTTGGCCTAACGCTCTGAACTCAATGTTTGTGTTGTATTGTGATCAGTGTAAAAGAGAATATAAATTAGTTATGAAGTAGAAGGTACATCCTTCTTGTTTTCAGGGACCGTGGTCTTGATGGTACTGAGCTGCACCTGGTCAGAGCTTTGCTGAATCCAGAGTCGGACAGCATACTCCTTGGTCCATTTAGCTATCAGTGAGGTGTCTCCAGAGCCCAGAGTAGAATTCGAGCAGAGGAGTCCTTTCCTGCCGCCATCACTCAAGATAAGCTGTTTGGCCAGCTGAGCTCAACATTATGTCCCCACATCTTGAAATGACTTTGTAAAAATCACCTTAAGAGGGGAATTTAATTGTCTTAATATCAGGAACTGAGAACATCTCCAATACTAGTCCCTAAAGACAAACTATTGAAGTCATGATGACAAATACCAACAGAGCTTGAACAAAACAAAACCAGTATTACCTCATTTTACTACTACACAACTGACACACATAGGATATTTGTAATAATATATGTCACTACTATATTCATATTGGTAAATTCTGTACATATAACTTGTAATTTAAATTGATTGTGATTCCTGGTTCCCTTGTAGTTGAATCAGGACACATATTCATTCATGCCAGTAATGAATACATATTGTTATTTGAAAAGTTATCAGTGATTTTTTTAAGATATCCTTGTAGAGTGTTATATGTATGTGAGTGTCACAGTGTTGTTAAGTGTAGTGGAATAAATTAAATTGTTTATCTGTCTGTTGTTGTTTTGACTTACACTTCATCCTACACATACCCTAGACACATAACGTAGTCATCACACTATTGCAGAATAATTCTGACTGAGATATATAGATATGTGGTAGCAAGTAAGGTTATCTATAATACACTACTCTTAATAGATATAGATACCTTCACAGCTGATCTCAGTCAGTACACTAAGTCCCCTATAAATATTTATAACATCCCACTTCACCACACTGGCATTTCTAACTACGATACTTTTGATAAGGACAAATGCACTAACTAATGGCAAAATTTTATCAGAGATAAGGTATTTATACACAAAGGTGATGTAATCATAGGTAGGATTGCATCATCAACTTCTAGTAACATTTTTATTGGTCATTAGAAAAAATTATGCAATCGCCCACAACAGTTGCGTCATATATATATAAATTTACCGTAATTAAATAAACTAGTAGCATATATCTTGAAAACTAGAGCCAATCAACATTTTTTAATGTCATTTTCGTTTTCAGCACACCAAAATTAGTTAAGATCAGCTATTTTCATTTCTGGTACATTTTGGTTGTTGACTAGTGTAATAGGGGCTGCTCAGTATTATTAGCATGGATACTATCTCACGTGGGAACAGAAGGAAATGAGGTGGCCGACAGGGAAGCGAAAGCAGGAACAAACCACATAAACTCAGGGTTAGGCACAACAGAGATCAAAAGTATAATTAGAAATATTGTAAAAAAAGGAATGGAAAGAAAACTGGAAAGAGAGCCAGAAAGGCAGACACGCCTATAAACTGCTAAAAGATCCAACCCGGACATGTCAGATATCTAGAGAACCAAAAATACCAAGCAACAGAAAACTGATTAGACTTCAACTGAGAACAGGCTATTTCATGGTGGAGGAACCCTAATGTGCAACGTGTGTGGAGAAAAACACCATAGCACATTATTTGTTAACATGCAAAAAATACGAACAGCACAGAAAACCACTAATGGAATACTTGAGAACCCAAAACTCGACATCTCTGTCACTGGAAAATGTACTGAAAGTTGACCTACCCAGGGAGCTACACAATATAATAAAATTGTATATTACCAAAACAAGAATCAACATATAACAACTACAACAAATTAGAATGACAAGGAAAAACAAAACAAAAAACAAACCAAAAAGTCCATTCAGTATCAGTAGAAGAATTAATTTTTTTTAATAAAAATAAAAAACAAACCAAACCCACCAATCCAAACAAAAGTCCAGCAGATAAAAAGATGTCAATGGCGAGAGAGAGAGTAATACGGTATCATGGAAGAAGAAACATTACAAACACCATAGACATTAAACATTGCTACAACAGACGGCAGATAAATTACAGTCTAGAAGAGCCAACACACGAGAAAAACAACAACAAAGTAATACACTATATGGAATGTTGAACACTATATACCCAAATTATAACCCGCATGGGGTTGAACCGGGTATCCATTGCACACAAAAAATACCAGTTTTCAAGTGCGGGTTTCAAAAACCAAACCAAAGGTTTACACATTTCGTACATTCCACTGTTTCGCCATTGTGGTACTTGAGCCGGCGATTTCGGGAAACTATCCCTGTCTGGTTGAGTGAAATAATCTGATTGGTTGATCAAAATAATACACATGGGATTTCTACCATTATTCGACAATTAGTTCCACATTGGTAAGCTTGTCATACCATTTCAAAGCTTCTATTATAATATATTATATATCTATCGCCAGCGTCTACGTAGATAAATCAATACATTTGGTTATTCATTTTTATTTACATTATTATTAATCATCACCAAGTTTTGAATCCACGTGCTCGCGGTTTTTTAGCATTAATTATTCATATTTCGCGCTGTAAATCCAGAATAATGCCTTTCAAACATGTTATACGGGCACCAAGGCTTAGCTTTACCCGGGGCGCCACCAGCCCTAGATACCGACCCCCAGAGATTGCTATTACAGTTCTGCCGTGATTCTTTTAAAATAGAAAATTCTTTGAAAAGCTGAAGAAAAACAAAGTTGGAGGATGGATTTTAAATGAACTAGAAATTAAATTAGTTGAATGCTCGACATATTGGAATTGTTGGATAGAAGCTGTCTGCCGTCGCCAGAGGGTGGATACTGTACTTATAATGGAGCGCTTGTCAAATCACATGATGCAGAAAAAGATGGATCATATATGGCGGGAAATTGAGTCTAGACTTTTCTAGCTTCTTTCGACACCAGACGAACACTTGCAGCTGCTCTCGTCAAACTCTCATTTCCTGTGAACTTTTCGTTTGAGAGAATAAAATTGTCATTAGTTCCTGAATTAGCATTTTTTTTTTTTTTTCCTTTCGAGAATTCAGCTGCTAAACTTTTTAACGTGTTTGAAATGAACAAAGATCCCTAGACAGTCAATGTACATCTGGCACTCTTTCAACACGTTGTTCCCATCTTGTACTCAACAAAGGAATCATTTTATTACGTGTAATTGTGTCGTAACTTTGACAAATTTCACAAAGGGCAGCTGCAAAACGCGAATTTCCGAGGCAAAATTTTGTGAACGAAATTAAAAACCGTGAGGGGATGAGCTGTAAATAATTAATGAAAATATGTAAATGGTAGGTACCCGTTAGACAGAAAGATAGGTAGAAAGAAGGTAAAGAAAGACAGAAAAGACAGGTAGAAAGAAAGATAGTTATAATGAAGGTAAAAAATAAATAAAGAAAGGCATGCAGAAGGTAAGAAAGAAAGAATGAATGAATGATAGAAAGACTGGTAGAATTATAGAAAGAAATATGACACTACAAAACATAACAATAATAGACGTGACAGTCACACCGGCGATTCCAACGGGACCCAATCGAATGGCACCATCGACTCCCAGCGAGAATGAATTGTGACAGAACACACGATCAGTTAAGCACCCCAAAAACATGACCAGCTAAGCACTTAGTGCAGTCCAGTTATGCGGAACTCGCCGAATTTCGCTTAGTTGGAAGCATTTGTGGAGGTCTGGGCCAAATGTCTTCTTCGGCTTTGTTTAAAAAAAAATTCCAGTTAAGTCGAATTCTGATAACTTGAAGTTTCGGATTGGCCTTACATAATTTGTTTCCAATCATACAAAAGTACAACAGAGGTCTGGCCGCCCTAAAAACAATGGCCGCAGCACACTTGGAACAGAGACTACTGTTTCTCCTGTATCATCAGCTTGTCGTGTCAATCATCGAGTATGGTCTGGGAATACTCACACTGTCAATATCACAATGTGAATGATTGGAACGCATTCAAAATGAAGGAACATGTGTAGTCTTGGGCTGTGCGCGGGTGTGACGAGAGGTTATTTAGTGTGTAAGATAATGGACAATTAGGTGAATCAGATGCTAACAGGATAGTGCCAGATAAGAGTCTGGTCTTAAAAGACTATAGCTTATCTAGGGGTAACTAATTCTCAAACAAGTAACTTGAACCAACGTAAAGGATTTACTCAAAACTGTGGATACAATTAGTACTTTTATTTATGTACATTATCTTTTTTTATCTTCTTTTGGAAACTCAAAATAGAATTCATAATCAATTAAAAGTATGGTTCATTTACACTAAGACGCCACTAGTCGTGATGGCCACTGACTGCTTTGACGGTCGGCGGCTAAGGAT
The DNA here is from genome assembly GCA_024509875.1 of Oreohelix idahoensis. Taxonomy (NCBI): domain Eukaryota; kingdom Metazoa; phylum Mollusca; class Gastropoda; order Stylommatophora; family Oreohelicidae; genus Oreohelix; species Oreohelix idahoensis. The sequence goes on from JAMPIV010016296.1 coordinate 56,569, forward strand.
CAAAGATCATTTACACTTTATATATATATATATATATATATATATATATATATATATATATATATATGTATGTGTGTGTGTGTGTGTGTGTGTTTGTATGTATTTGTACACTTAATTTTAATTTAATGATCAATGTAACTCTTTCCTCTGTGCCCTTGTTCCTTGAAGAAGCATTGTTACACATTAAATGTTATTATAATCTGTCTCTCACTTGTACTAGTTTTGAATTCTTCCTTCAATATTATTTAATTAGAAAGTCTCATAGACTGATAATGAATGTCTTATTCTCTTGGTTGGTACCACTTAGTTTCATCATTTATAAAACACTGCCAGGTGTGGATATATATAGTATGAAGCAGCCCAAAACTGAGCCACTTATCTTTGAAAGCTCCCACTTTAGGACTTGTATAACATATGTTGACTTGAGTAAACCCCACAGCTGCGGGTTTCCCAATCACTTGAGATGACAATGTTAGTGGCCTCAGTAATTCACAGAAAGGCACTTGTATAACACGACATCCAATTGCTGACTAGGTCTCTACAGGATTTGATCTGACACTCAGGGCAGGATATGACCTGAAATATAATATTACCTAGGTAGTATCGGCTAACTATCTCCCTATCCAGACAGGAGGTATAGTGCGACAGTTCAGATAAGCTGTGGTTAACCATAAGAGACAGAGTAAGTCATAAACAACACGATTTATCCAGTTACCAGTACAATATTCCAGTAAACTCACTTTTACATTTATGTCCATGATTATCTTCATTACAAACACATAGGCCTTATGGTAAATGATGTGTGATATCTCAAACGATACAGAAAATCAATTCATTTCTTTTCATACATTCCTTCTTCCAGTTTATACAGTCCGATCCAGCAAGCATAAAATCTTGGAAAGCTTTCCTAAAACTATTATCTCATTCCATTCTGTCTTCTGATTCAAATACACAAATAAATTTACTAACACAGGCTGGGATTCCTTCCAGGAATAGCACAATGACATTCTACACAAAACAACCATTTTCATAAAGCAAAAATTGTATAATTTATATATATATATAATATATATATATATATATATAAATATATATATAATATATATATATATATATATATATATATATATATATATATATAATATAATATAATATATATAATATATATATATATATAAATATATATATATATATATATATATATATATATATATATATATATATATATATATAAGTAATCTCTTGCTTGCCCTCAGTCTCAAACAGACAGGCTTTCAAGAATTAAAACAGTCTGCTCACACATATGCAAATGGCAATGAAGCTTATGGCAGATGCTGCTAATCCGTGTCCTGCACTTTTTTAGTTTCGCGGCAAGTGTGTCCGCCTTTTTTTTTTTTTAATGTGTTTGCTACTTTTCTTTGTAGCACGCCCCTTTCAACCATCTACCATGTACATGGAGCTGTTGGTTATATCAGGACGTGTTTCCTTTATTGTAATGTTTTTGTTTGTATTTATGTTATACTATATTATCTCTAGTAGGTATTTTTCCTTTTGTAGTTATAGTTCATAATGGGTTTTTTTAATCCAAAATATGATATTTTCTAAGCTGGTATGTTTTTAATTTTCACTGGACGGTGTCACGAAGTGGATTTAAAACTAGAGGTTGTCTTTAATATAGAGACAAGACACTAGTGGTAAGAAAGTTTGAGGAGATAGAGTTTAGAGGAAAATGACAGTGAATGTGGAAAGATGAGTCTATTGGCTTCGAGGGTGAGAACTTAGATTGACTCTCCCTCGCCACTTGTGACGTATGGTATAACTATAGACTCACCACCTCTTACTACCAATAAAGGAGTTAAGGTTTAACTAAAGACCACAGACACCACTATACAGACAACATACAGGTACAGTATAGTATAGACGCTGATCCAGTTTAAAGTTATAGTTTATTTACACCAAAGAATATCAATTACAGATCAAATACATAAAGTGCGTGTTCGCACCCCTGGAAAAAGAACAAGAACAATTAAAAGGATTTGTACTCAACCCCAACCTTTCACCCACGATTTCAACCTGTATGGGGAAAATAATTAAAGATTAAACAAAACCACACTGAACTTGGTGGGGTCTCGGATTTCGAGCCGCCACTCCAACTAACCTAATATGTATTATTAAACAAAACAATTCTAACTCCACAGTCCGGATTGTAGACCTAACTCACTGTCTATACACAATCTGGAAAAACAAATAACTTTCTAAAGTCCTACACCAATAATCGCTGCTTCACACACACTGATCCACTAAATGATCTTTTCAGTGATATCTCAGCGGCTGTCCTAACACAACTTTTCTATCTGCTTCTATAACCTCTCTCTCCCCTCCGTTTCAGCTCAGTGTCTACTCTGACACTGCCGTCTTCTGCTGATGTGGCGTCTTCGTTACGCCTATTCTCTCGTGTGTACGGGAAAGGAATTTTTACTCTATCTCCTGCCCGGACTACTGCTGCTGATGACTTCTGAAATACTGACTAGGTACTGGACTTAGGATCTAGAGGCTTCACTGCTGCTGATGACTCTATTACACCTGCCCGATTACCCCTCATTGGGTTTAGGGCCGTTGGTACTATTATGACCGAATTTAAACGACAACACCCGGCCACGCGCCTATGTTTGGTGTGAATATGAGCGTAGAGCTCAGGATTTTAAGAAATCCTTCTATCTGAAGACTGCTTCGCTTCAAGCGAACTGCTCTCTCTCTCTCTCTCTCTCTCTCTCTCTCTCTGGTGCCCACGTGCTTGGCGCCGGAAACCACCGCGTCACCAATCCTCCTTCCCCTCTGGCGCTGCCTCGACTCTTCTTCTCCTGAGAAGAACGACTACTTTGGCAAGCTGTAAGGGCCAAATGACACCCTATATGCGTGCCGTGAAAATTTGCTGTGGAACAAATAACAACAACAGATATACCTGTAACTGTCTTTTTCTCTTGTTGAGGTGATCACTGGCCCAAGACAGTATACATGTTGTTAGGTGTGTAGTGCTGGCGTATGATGAACTGAATGTGGGTGCGAATGAAGGCGCGAATGTGTTTAGGCTCGTATCTGTTGTATCATGCAACCCATACACTCACATGCAGTAGTCAAAGATGCTTGGACACTGCTGGCACATTTCAAAACATTTATTGACGACAACACACATAGCATCAACAGGAACAGTCAGTGTAAACAAGGTCATGCTGACCGGAAATCGTTAGGTATACATCAGGCATTCACAAGGCTGGTAAACATTTGAATATTCGTGCATGGTCAAATAGCAATGTTCTTCAATAATGACAGTTCGTAGCGCCGCCCTGGTATCTCTGACTAAACGCGTCAGATACCTTAATCACCTAGACATACATGTACAACTTGGCATTCCCCGCCAATTGCACATTATCAGGCTGTAATATATTAGCCTTAACACAGGCCTCGTTATGACGTCATTTGTGTACTTCTTTTAAGCAGGTTAACATCAACCCTGCAGTAATGCTTATGTAGATAGAAATATACCGCCAATCTGCGGTTCCCACAATATAGCTTTGTCGCTGGACTTCGGTTCGTTTAAAGACAAATAGTCTTACATAGCTATCTTGAGCATAATGTATAAGTTCTGTAATGTAGGATCGGTGAGCTGTAGTTCACAGTCTTGGTAACCTTAAACATGTTCTGCCACCGAATGCATAATAATGTAGAAAAGGTCGGTGTTACCTTACACAGAATCCACAGAACATAATAACGAACTCTGTCGTCATTCCGACGTACAGAGAATCACTGGGGAGAACTGCCAACGCAGTCACTTCGAAGATTTACCCCGAAAACACAATGGACGTTCGTCCCTCCGAAGCCAGCTTACATCCCGGCCTGACGGAAGTAACTCAACTTGGCGCTTAAAAAACCTGCGCATGGGCCCACGCCCGAACTGTCTACATTTGACCCTAAAGGTCAAACACAATGAATGAACAAACAAGGGAAGACAACCCCTAATCAACCTGACATCGCAAGGTAAAGACACAATTATTCTTATGATAAAAAAATAAGCAAATACCTTGACAGATGACTCCGTCGAAAATGACAGCAACATATTACTACAACCCCCCTGTAAAAAAAAATGATACATTTTTTTTTTAAATATGTCCATGAGCAAGATAGCACAAGCATCAATTATGTGCTCATGAAAGAATGAACCTAATATCAGGTACAATAGACGCATAAATAAAGCGTCTGGAGAGAGTAAAAATCATCCCCCATCATAAGAGAAAATATTTCCTCTAAGCCAAACATACTCAGGGGGTACCATTAAAGAAACCTAAGTTGCTGGCAATACCAATCATATATCAAACATTATCAAATACTATAATTATAGCAATATACAAATATCATGAATTACAATGCTATATTAGCAACATATCACTGATGGATGGACAAAATCAAATTTGTTAAATTCTTTATACATTATCCAAATACATTTGTATTACAATATCTTAGGATATTAAGTACAGACCTAAGTCTGAAAGTGTATCAGGAAAAACTAGGACACAAGATTTAATTGGAATCATGTGGGCATCTAGACAATATGTCCGCCATCACATTATCCGAACCACGGATAGCTCGCACCGTGAAATGGAAAGGCTGAAGAGCAATAGCATAACGAGTAGATCTCGAGCTCTTCAAATCCTTACTTTGCATAGCCGTAAGAGCTTTTTGGTCGGTTTCCATAAGGAAATGCGCGCCCAGAAGGAACCTTTGTAGCTTAAGAATGGACCAAACCATAGCCAACAATTCACGGTCTAAAACCGAGTAATTCCTTTCTGCCGCATTTAGCTTCCTAGAGATATACATTACAGGATGCAGAGTTCCTGAATACTCCTGCATTAGTGCCGCTCCAATCCCAGTGGAAGAGGCATCACTACGAAGAACAAAAGTCTTATCAATCGTTGGTAGTCTTAAGATAGGATGAGATGAGAACAAATTCTTAACCTGATCCAATGAAGTTTGGCATTCTTGGGACCAACTCACCATATTAGGAGAACCTTTCTTCAATAAAGATGAAAGTGGTGCCATAATGGAGGACAGATTCTCAATGAATCTTCCATAGAATTGTATTAATCCCAAGAGACTACGCACTTGCTTTTTTGTCTTCGGAACCGAGATATTTAATATCTTCGAAATGTTTTGGTCCTCTGTCTTCAACCGACCATGACCAACCCGATGACCTAGGAAAGAAATTTCACTAAACCCAACAAAAGCTTTAGAGGGTTTTGCAGTCAAACTATGCTCACGTAAAGTAGATAGCAATTCCTTTAGACCCGAATAGTGTTCTTCCCAAGTATCGCTGAAAAGACAGATGTCGTCTAAATATGCGATGACATCTGCACGATCTGATAGAATTCGTCGCATCATGCGCACGAAAGTCGCTGGGGCGTTCATAAGCCCGAAAGGCATAAAATTCCATTGAAACAGACCCCTAGGTGTCGAAAAAGCAGTGAGAGGTTTGGCGTGTTCCGTCAGTGGGACTTGCCAATAACCTTTCGACAAGTCTAGTTTAGTAAAGAATTTAGCTTTAGAAAGTCTAATAAGTAGATCATCTAATAAAGGCATAGGTTCAGCATCGAACTTCGTAACTTGATTTAATTTGCGATAGTCAACGCAAAGACGTATGTTATTGTCTTTCTTTCGAACAATAACTATCGACGAAGAATAAGCTGAAGTGGATGGTTCAATTATTTGCAGTTGAATCATTTCATCCAATTCTTTCTCGACTTGTGCTTGAAAATGAATAGGTATTGGGTATGGTCTTACTCTGATCGGATTACGATCAGTAAGTATGATGTCATGTTCTATGACATCTGTGTGTCCAGGAATGTCGGTAAGGACATCCTGATACGATTGTAGCGTAGAGGATACTTGACGTTGCTCCTCAAAAGACAAATTCGAAGAAACGGTAACGTTTTTCCATGATTCCGTAGAATTAAGTGGAATCGCAGGAAGAGGTAAGTTAACGTCAGAAAAAATAGTTTCCTCATCCTGTATAACGGACAGGGATGAGATGTGACCATGTTGGACTGGAGAGTCGTCCGTCGCCTGGAAAATAGGCTGCAAATAGTCTGGACGTTCAATAAACTCTGTAAGCATATTTATATGAAAGGTTTTATGCTTTCCATCCACATCGACGATATAGTCGACATCTGAAATTTTCGAGACTATAGTGTATGGACCTTTCCATGAAATGAGAAGTCTGTTCTCTCTTGAGGGAAGTAAGACAAACGCTTTGTCTCCAGGACAAAGTTGACGTAGGCGTCTTTTCTTATTAGCAAATCGCCTAGCCTTTTCTTTCGCAAATTCGGAAGATGAAGTTGCTAATCTGCACGATTCGATAATTTTCTCCCTAAGAGCAATGACATATTCATATGACGATTGTGTATCATCGTCAATATTATCGGAAGTTATCAAATCGTGTAACAAGGACATCGGACCGCGCGGTTGCGCGCCAAAGACAAGTTCGAAAGGAGAAAACCCTGTATGCTCGTTGGGAACCTCTCTATAGGCAAAGAGAGCTGCAGGTAGGACCCTGTCCCAATCATCAGGATGATCCTCCGTTATCTTGCCCAGTAAGTTCTTTAGTGTCCTATTAAGACGTTCAACCAATCCATTGGACATTGGATGATAAATACTACTGAGAGACCTTTTAATGTCTAGCGTAGCCATTACCTGAGACATAATGTCCGAAATTAATTGACTGCCGTGGTCTGACAATATTTCTCCGGGGAATCCCAGACGAGAAAATATGAGCCAAAGAGCATCAGCGATATCGACAGTTGATATGCTCTTCAGAGGAATAGCCTCTGGCCAACGCGTGCACATGTCAACGCAAGTGAGGATAAATTGGTGTCCTCTGGCTGACTTAATCTTAAACGGGCCAATAATGTCTATAGCCATTTTCTGAAACGGCCGAATCGGAATATCTGCAGCCTGAATAGGTGCAGCATGTCTTGGACCTCTAGACTTGACCTCTTGACAAATTTTACAAGACCGGCAATAAATTCGTATGTCTTTATTAACAAATGGCCAAAAGAAAGACGCAAGGACTCTAGTTTTAGTTCTGGAAAAACCCATATGTCCAGCACACTGAGAATCGTGTGCATGCTGAAGAATTAAGGCTCTCATACACTTAGGCACAAGAATTTGCGAGTGCATAGACTTGTCCGAGTGTTGTACCATTCGTACCAATATACCATTCTTCATAGTGATATACGATTTGTGATTCGTATTTTGATTGGGATCCCCTTTCTTTGCAAGAAGGAAGAATTTCTTCAAAGAAGGATCCTCTTCTTGACGTTTAACAAACGAGTCATGGGAAATCACCAAGTGCTCGTCTTGGCTATCAACTTCATTACTATCATCAGATGAAGTTGGGGGATTAAGAGCTTGAGCTCTTGTCACCACTGCATTGACCGTTTGAATGTTTTGTTCTTCCCAAATAGAAATTTGTTGCGGGGTGCATTCCTTAACGCCATGAATACGACCGATTATAAGATCCGCAATAGGATTAGGAAGAAGACATGCATGGACATCTCCTGTGAAGAAGGGAGTGTCAATCCTAATAATAGCAGTAGGATAACTTTCCATAGTACCACCAAATGTAACACATTTGATCGCTTTTCCAGTGGCACAGCAAGGATCTATCAGAGACTCCCTAACCCCGACGGTAGTACATCCCGAATCGAAAAGCACTGAGACTATACTATCATTCACTAGACCCTTGTGCAAGATGAGAGATCCTCTCCCATCATGCGCAACTGTAGCAGGTAGAGCAGGAAGAGGGTGACCACAACTTAGGGTAGATACAGTCGATGAGTCGAACAATGTTAAGCATTGGGGGCATTCAGTTGCTCTCCCAAAATCGAAAGCACAACCAGTGATAGCCTTAGAGTTACCACTATCATTTACTTGATTACAGGCTCCATCAAACTCTTGTTGTGCAGAGTTTGCCTGTTGGTAAGCTTTTCTTTTGTTATATCTAGGTCTACCGCGATTATCATTTCCCCTGTAATTGTTATCATATTGTCTATTGTAGTTATCATTCCGGTTTGAATCCCGGTTTCTAAATTCACCATCGTCATATTCTTGACGTCGAGAATGGTTATCTCGAGAGCTTAGATAGTTATTATTGTGATAACCTTTGCGAAAGTGTCTAAGATTACTACCACCAAAATTACGAAAACTACCATCTTGTCTCCAGTTCTTAGAAGAAGAACCTTCATATGTTGGATTACTCTGCTTACGAGTGTAATTCTGATTACTTCTCCTATTCCAGTTTTGTTGGGCACCCTGAAATTTTTTATTGAAATTAGGGCCATATGGTGCTGCCGAAGCAACTGGCAACCCTTCTTTCACTTTAGAATTGCTAACTGTAGCATGGGGGTGCGCGGTGGCGTACTGGCAACAGTATTCCTCCATGTCTTTTAAGTTTTTGGGTTTACGCTCATGAAGAAATGCAAGGAAAGAATCATTAACAGATGACAAAACCTTATCTCGAAGTAATAAGTCCATTAGGCCTTCATATGTTTTCTCAGTCTGAGACAACTCAACCCATCGTGTAAATGTACGACGTATTTTTGTAACAAACTCAGAGAAATCTACTCCATTTTCTGGCAACATTGTCCTAAAACGAAGACGATAGTCTTCTTCTTTTAGTTGGTATTTTTTTCAGCAATGCTGCTCTGACAACATCATAATTAGTCCTGTCATGTTCGTCTATTGTCATAAGAGTAGTCACTGTGTCACCTGTAAAAAATTCCATCAGTTGTTCAACATATTTTTCCTTTTTTACCTTATGCGCATCGCATAAAAATTGGAATCTATCTAGATAATCCGCTACGTCATCCTTTAAAGGATTGAAATGAGGCAATTTAATCCTACTAACAAACTCCTTTGTCGTACTCGAAGTTGTTTGCTGAGCACCCGTACTCGCCAATTTCAATTTCTCTAACTCCAAAGTTGCGAGTCTTTCATCAAGTTCCATTTTCTGTTTTCTTTCCTCATGTTCCATTTTTCTAATTTCAGCCTCAGCAGCAGCTTAAAGTTTTCTCTCCTCTGCAGCAGCTTGAAGTTTTCTCTCCTCTATTTCCATCTGGAATTTTCTCTCATCAGCTTGGGCTTTTCTCTCCTCAGCAGCAGCTTGAGCTTTCCTCTCCTCTGCAGCAGCTTGAGTTTTCCTCTCCTCTGCAGCAGCTTGAGCTTGAAGTTTTTTGTCTTCAATTTCCATCTGGAATTTTCTTTCATCAGCAGCAGCTTGAGTTTTTCTCTCCTCAGCAGCAGCTTCTCTTTGATACTTTTTTTCTTCAAGTTCTAATCTTCTATTCTCAGCTTCTAGCTTCTTTAGTTCAGCTTCTGCTCTCCTTTGTTCAGCTACTGCTTTCAATTTAATTTCCTCTTTTTGTTTCTTTTCTTCTGACTTTAATGCAATGGCGAATTGAGCAGATGAATATTCTTCCAATTCTTTACCAGACTTACCAAGGGTTAACCCTTGCTGGATGAAGAAATCCAAATTAGACATTCTGTCTAATGAGATCAGAAACCTGAAAAAATTAAATAAATTACCTTATCCCACTTCAATGGGAGACAAGTCTGAAATGCTAGACTTGTATACTCACTTCACTTTATTTCACTCTCTTAGTCTTAGTCAAAACCCTTGTGTACCTTATCAATAATAATAATAATACATGACCAAGTATATGTATGTAGACTGTGTATGACAATAATGTAGTACAATCATAAATACAAAGACAAAGATACAGAACAATAACCGAAAACGTTCGCGGAAGTCAAATAAACAATACAGCAAAAAGTAAAGAAAATGTTACACAAATGTGTACTGATGACCGCGAAAAGTAAACAAGACAAATGGCAACACTGTTATAAACAAAAAGGTGTAAAGAAATAAACAAAAGAAAGGAGAGACCTACAGATACAAACAAATAAAATCAAAACTGAAGAACAGAAAAAATATTACAAAAACAACGATAAGTACAGTTTCGGCACAGCTAACCGTAAATAGCAACGATTGTCGCTAGCAAATTCCAATTAAGGAAATTTGCAGTTCATAACGACACGCTCTCAATAGATAACCTCTATTACGTGGTATTTATCTAAAGGAGTCACCTTTACCCAACCAGCCCGCAAAAGAACACAAGAAAAATTCACAACAACAGTACAAGTAACATAAATAGCAATTGAATGTGTTGCAAAAACAAAAGCTTAGTCACACATGATGTTACAGTAACTAACTTGCTCCTTGCGAACACAGTAACAAAATGTCAAGCGCGCACTGATTGACAGATCCACTGTAGCATGAAGTGGTTTTCACGAACATAAAGTTACTATGACCTTCTCGTATCTTGAGTCTTGCACATCGAATGTTTACAATTTCACGTACTGTTTACAAACAGGAACTTGACCTCGAACAATGTAACTTGAATGCTCGGGCGTAGAAAAGTATGTTGCCTGACGCGTGCAAATGACCAGCGGTACCGTTCACAATAGGGACTTGACCTGCAGTTGTGGTCCACGTAGCAAACGCCTCGATGCTAACTTCAGTACTTGTCCTGTTGTAGTTTATGTAGCATTATAACATAAATGCTCGCACTGTTTATCTGGGTCAACAGTTGATGACCTATTTCTGTCCTGTGTAGACAAAACTTGAAAGTGTAGAGTATGTGTGTTACAGCTGTCCAGTGTGTAGCTTAGATCCACAGATCAAAAATGTCATGTGCGCTTGTCCTTCTCACGAAAATAGCCCCATCAGTTGGCCTAAATGTAGCAGAAGAGCCCACGGAACTGGTCCACCAGAAATGTAACTGTCTTTTTCTCTTGTTGAGGTGATCACTGGCCCAAGACAGTATACATGTTGTTAGGTGTGTAGTGCTGGCGTATGATGAACTGAGTGTGGGTGCGAATGAAGGCGCGAATGTGTTTAGGCTCGTATCTGTTGTATCATGCAACCCATACACTCACATGCAGTAGTCAAAGATGCTTGGACACTGCTGGCACATTTCAAAACATTTATTGACGACAACACACATAGCATCAACAGGAACAGTCAGTGTAAACAAGGTCATGCTGACCGGAAATCGTTAGGTATACATCAGGCATTCACAAGGCTGGTAAACATTTGAATATTCGTGCATGGTCAAATAGCAATGTTCTTCAATAATGACAGTTCGTAGCGCCGCCCTGGTATCTCTGACTAAACGCGTCAGATACCTTAATCACCTAGACATACATGTACAACTTGGCATTCCCCGCCAATTGCACATTATCAGGCTGTAATATATTAGCCTTAACACAGACCTCGTTATGACGTCATCTGTGTACTTCTTTTAAGCAGGTTAACATCAACCCTGCAGTAATGCTTATGTAGATAGAAATATACCGCCAATCTGCGGTTCCCACAATATAGCTTTGTCGCTGGACTTCGGTTCGTTTAAAGACAAATAGTCTTACATAGCTAACTTGAGCATAATGTATAAGTTCTGTAATGTAGGATCGGTGAGCTGTAGTTCACAGTCTTGGTAACCTTAAACATGTTCTGCCACCGAATGCATAATAATGTAGAAAAGGTCGGTGTTACCTTACACAGAATCCACAGAACATAATAACGAACTCTGTCGTCATTCCGACGTACAGAGAATCACTGGGGAGAACTGCCAACGCAGTCACTTCGGACATTCGTCCCTCCGAAGCCAGCTTACATCCCGGCCTGACGGAAGTAACTCAACTTGGCGCTTAAAAAACCTGCGCATGGGCCCACGCCCGAACTGTCTACATTTGACCCTAAAGGTCAAACACAATGAATGAACAAACAAGGGAAGACAACCCCTAATCAACCTGACATCGCAAGGTAAAGACACAATTATTCTTATGATAAAAAATAAGCAAATACCTTGACAGATGACTCCGTCGAAAATGACAGCAACAATACCACACATCAAATTTTACACATCTTTAACACCTAACTCCCTTAAATACATCTCCCGTCTACCCTTAAATCAGTACCGCTCCCCTTCACCCGCTATGCACAACGATACATAAATATTTCCAAACCCCGGGTCAACTACCCCGCATTTCAACTCTGTCTGTCTGGGAAAATCCAGACGCGCTGACCTAAATCTTTTGTTATGCACGTCTAGCCACAAGTATCAAAACATTTCAAACTTGAGGAAAACCTCCTGTACTGAATACTAGGCCCTACTTTAGTTTTACAGGCGGACCTTTGATGCTCATCCCATCACACAATATAAAACTAAGAAAGATGAACTCCCGTCTCAGTAATATTAATTACATCTCTATGTAATTAAAAAGGAATTCCCTTATCAGAAATATAAATTACATCTCTTGTCTTCTGACTACACAACAATAAAATGCACAATAAAATAACGTACACAAAATTACGCTAGCCTATTTATACTCACCCGTGTGTTACCGGGGCCCGAAAGGGGAGCAAAGAATAGTAACACTGCACCCTACCACGCATGTCGTAAAAAGCGACTAAGGAGGGTATGGGCATGGGGCTGTTTACCCCATCCCGTAAAAACTTCGCACAGTGGGCTGATCACCTGCTTGCCAACCAATCTGATTACGGAAACAATGATGGATTGTTTGGTCTGTTTTTGTTCCACAAAGACGCCACTAGGCGTGGTGGAAACAGCGATAGATTGATCAATTTGTTGTTGCCCTAAGACGCCACTAGGCGTACTGGCCACATACTGCTTTGCCGGTTGATGGCTAAGGATGGAAGAAGAAGACTATTTATACTGCAAAAATTATAAACCATCGAGGTTATTAAGTTACCCCCGTAGTTAACTACACGCATTCCTGTACTCTCAATAATGTTAACTTCACCCCTCTCACCCAACTACTATCCCGAATAAATACTCAATTAAATAACAGTACACACGTGATTAAAATTACATAAATCCGCTCCCATAAATATATTCTGTAAATTATCCTAAATCAAAGATGCGGGTTTTTCTACAGACCTTATTTTAAATATTACAGAGCACACACTTAATATCTCAAAATCCTTACACAATACTAGATACTGCTATTTCTCATAGAAAGAATTATGCACCTCTTACATTAAATACTTTCTCTAAGATAGTAATTGATGGCCCTTCAAGTTAAAAGAGCTTTAAATTAACTCCCCGAAAAAACTTTACTTAACCGGGCTAAGACTCTATAAAAGAAACAACTATAATTATGACGCTAATTAAAATATTGACATACCAGTTACCGCATTTCTTCCGCTTGGAGCAGACGATAATGCTTAGATTCACGGCAGACAATTTTTCATCAGAGAGAGCGCGAGTAGATTTACTTTCTTATTTATTCAAGAAAATCCATGCCAGAACCCAAGCCATACGTCATCGCATCGCGTCCCCATAGAACTAATAATTTTGTCGGAATTAAATAAAACTTGACCCCCGTCCAATTAAATTGTAAGCATACTCGTGAGTCATGTTTCTCCTGATCGCGCGCATTTTTCTTGCGTCATATTAAATAACTCTACCTGTTGGCGTGAGCAAAATTAGCTTTGATTCGATGAAGCGCCCGGTTTTACGTACATGGGTAAAGGTTTACCACCCACCCATCGATTTACTGGGTAGGGGTTATTTAACCTCGGAAAATTTCCACCCAGCCCAAATGACCGCGATTATTTTAACAAAGAAAAGCCTACGTGAACGCAATTATACTTGAGAAAAGAACTGGTGCAAATCTTAATATTAAACTCCCCTGTGATCCCTCCTAAAACGCAATAAATTACCTACCAAAAAAGACTAAACTCAAATACTATTCATGGAGAAGAAACCTGGGGCCTGTTGGAAAATAAAACTACAGTAACTTCTCACAGACGGTTTATTTGGTTAATCTGTATGTATCTTGGGGGAGTCTTTCACCAGTGTGGACTACTGGCTCGGATCCTTATTTATTTTTTATATGTTAGCTTTAGTTTTTGTAATATAGTGTTTTATTAACTTTTGCACTTTTGAAGGGGTTTTGTGCCTATGAGATTTTCTACACTCATTTCTACCTTGTGGTTACTACAGTATGTCTTAATGTTTTGCCTCTGTTGATCATATTTTTTGCAGTCCACCAGAAAGTGTCTAATTGTGTTTGGTTCTTGACACTCTTCACATGTGGGTTCCTCAATCATGAAATATCCAGTTCCAAGCTTGAGCCTCAGCAATATTTTTAATTCATATTGTATTTGACATTTTTTGCTTGGTTTTTTTAAGGATGTTATATAAGTGTCTTGCTTTTTTACTTTGGTCCCATGCTGTTGTCCACTCTTTAGTTATTGCTTGAGCAATTAAGCTCTTAATTTCAAACTTCCCTAAGCCTACTTCAATTACGCCCCTTATCAACCATTCTATTTTTAACAGTCATAAACTGGGTGATGCGCCAGACAACAGAGGGCAGTCCAAGAGGAATAAGATGCACTACATTTTCTACATTGGAAGATCTGGAATATGCAGATGACATTGCACTACTAGCACATTCACATCAACACATCCAGGAAAAAACGGATAGACTTAATAAGTATAGCCAGCAGGTGGGCTTGAACATCAATCTAAAGAAGACAGAGGTCATGACGCTCAATGTGAGCAACCCTGAGCCCATATCAGTAAGGAATCAGCAACTGGAACAGACAGATACCTTCACATACCTAGGATATATAGTAACACCAGACGGCGGGGCAGGCAAAGACATAAACATCAGAATGAATAAGGCAAGAACAGCCTTTTTTTAGCCTAAACAACATCTGGAAGTCCTCTCAATACAGCACAAGCACAAAATTAAGATTATATCAGAGCTGTGCGCTTTCTGTGCTTCTCTATGGTGCGGAATGCTGGAGAGTTACAGAGAAGGAAATGTCGAAATTGTCCTCTTTTCACACAACATGCCTAAGAAAAATTCACCGAATCTTTTGGCCGAATACCATCACCAACCAAGATCTGCTTACTCGGAGCAAGCAAGAGGACATGCACACCATCATAGCTGGCAGACGCTGGAGCTGGGTTGGTCATGTCCTCAGAAGAGACCCCGATGCCATCACAAGAACAGCTATGCTTTGGACCCCTGAAGGAAAACGAAAGAGAGGCCGACCAAAAACAACCTGGCGGAGGACTGTGGAGGCTGAGATGCAAAGAATGAACCAGAGTTGAAGCACTGTACGAAGGATGACCACCGACAGAGCAAAGTGGAATCAATTTGTTGTTGTCCTACAAGACGCCACCAGGCGTGATGGCCACTGACTGCTTTGACGGTCGGCGGCTAAGGATCAAAGAAGAAGAGGAATCGATGAATCATCAAGGCTAAGATTGCTGGAATTTGGCATCAAACGTAAGACCAGCAGGGATGGACATATGAAAGGATGCACCCAGTGTGCAACAGGAACAATTAGCATTCTTACCCTTCGACATTTTCTGAGGGAGACTGAGCACCTATGGGTTTGCCCGGAGAGCAGTGAAGTTGATTCTGATCAACAAGAACAATACTAAAAATTAACTTGACACTAAAGTTTAGACTTCGCTAAATTGCTTTTGAACAATTTTAGAGATTCAGAAATGAATATTTAAAATCAAAATACCTGTTTCGGACTGGTTAAAATAATTGCTCCAGCTTTACGTCTTATTCTGACGTAAATGTCCGTCTTTGAGCAGAATTCACATACGCAGAATTTCGCATAAACAGAATTTATTATTTTTCTATTGTTGATACTTCCAGGTTGTAGTTTCTCTGCCGTGTGTCCTGCAGTGGCGTATCCTGGTAATGCGAGCTAGGAATGCTGCTAGGAATATGTACGCCTACTATTTAACTTCTTCCCCTCTTAATTTAAAAACCAACTATATTCAATTACGCAACGATAGTTATTAGGGGTATATGTCAATTATCTCCGAAATACTAATTAACTTATCTTGAAACTCACTGTCACTGTAATAATCTGCATTCCCGGCAACTAACAAAAATTAATCACAAAAAAACACTGGACGGACACAACCGATTTTTACAACTCGAGAGCTGCAAGACCACCGCACGCATGTTCGTATTGTATTGACGTATCTGGCCTTTGACCCCGATCCAATCAAACCAGTGTTCAGACGTGAATCCGAAACGAGCCGCACGCATTGTGACGGAATTACCCGAGAAACTTCGGGCGATTGCTACCAACCAGTAAAAACTGCACTATAAATAGCGTCTGGGGAAACTGAAACTAGATTATACTCGTAGATTCTATGCGGGAAAATCCGTTATCCTGGTGCGTGCGGTCCGAAAGCAGAACATTAGAAGAGAAATATTTTATAGAATAATAAATTAAATTTTTATTTTCCTTCGGGCATAGGTGTGCGCAGCACGCACAGCACACACAGAGAATACGCCACTGGTGTCCTGCCGCTGCCGTGTGTTCTGTAATGTTTGTAGTATATCCCCTTCCTTAGTCCTCTGTTTTTCTCTCTTTACCCTGATAAGCGTTGTGGGGTTTGTAGGTTTTCTTCTACTATATCCTCAAAAGACTTGAATAAATACGAACAAGTAATCTCAAGCAAGTAAGACATGGAAAGATCTTGAACGGATAGCATAGGACAGGAAGAATTGATATGTAGTAGTTGAGGGCATGTGCTCCATTGACAGCAGACAGGTAATGAACTAATACGTACCGCCCCTTTTCGCAGCCATCTTTATACATCATCGAAGATATTCCCATACTTCTTTCGTCCACGTTCTTTCCCGTTGAAGACTCTTTTAGCAGCCCTTCCTTTTTAATTATGTGGCAAATGAATTTTTCTAGGTCTTATTTTTGTTAACATTAATCTTTTCACACTTTGTTTATATTAACCTTCTTACGGTTTTTCTATACCTTTACCCCCACTAGGTATCACACAGTTATGGCCTCGATAATTCAATCCTTGCCATTCGACTCCATGAGGAGCATAGGCCTTCAGCAAATTTAGGACAAGGACGAGTATTGCCTCCTTACCAATTTAACTTCTACAGTTTGTTTTTTTTTAAATTTGTTTTAACCACATAAAAGAAATGCCAGGACTAAACGTCGATGGGTCCTGTTATATAATCTCGGGGTCTATGATGAGACAAAGGTAAAATACTGCTGCCTCATGCATGTTTGTAACAGGCAACAAATATGGGAGATTGCAATCTCATCATGTTAAACAATCTGCTTCAGACACCACTGATCTTTAATGTAGGCTTCCTCAAGGAGGCCATCTGTAGTGGTGGCTCCATGCCCCATAAGGAGTGAAAAAAAAAGATGATTGATTGAAACATGGGTGGAAGATCAATAAACAACATTAGATAATGCAGACAATACAATTTGTTAGCTGAAAGCGAACAACAGTTGCAAGAACCAGTGAAGCAAGTAAATAGCATAAGTCATGAGTTTGTTGTTGTTGATATATCACTAAGAAAACAAAAACTATGTTAATGAGTAAACAGATTCAGGAGCTTTGTCTCGTTTTGACGAGGCCCGAACCATTCAACCTAGGCTCGCGGTCCATCAGTTATATTAAAATTCATATCCAATTATAAAAAGACATTGTGTTCTGGTATATAGACATAGAAGTCTGGTATAAATGCTGAATATTAGCTAAACAGATAAGATATTAACTTCACAATTAAATGGCAGTACACTAGAACACGTCAAAAATTGTTCATATCTTGAGCATAACATAGTAGAGGATAGCAGATGTGAAACGAAAATCAAGATAAGAGTAACAATGACAAAGGCTGCCTTCAACAACATGAAACAGATATTAACATCCAAACAAATCACTCACGATTAAAACGGAGAATCATAAAGTGTTGAAGCAATGAAAACGCAGTTAGAAGAAAGAACTGAGACGATTGAAATACCTTACTTACTTAGTCGTTCCTCTTCTATCTTGGTGTGTAGATGTTTACCAGAGACAGCTTCATACTATCCTATTGACATATCGATGTATAGAATTTGATAAAGCTTGAAACAGGTTTGACGATAGGCTAAGCTCAGCTGTAAAATCAGATAATAAAACGTTTTGAAAATGTAGAGTTGTAACATCTTGTTGGAAATAAAAACAGAAGGAATAGTTGAAGAAAAAGTAAATCAAATATTAACCTACATACTCCAAGCTTTCACACTGCCACTCCTCTTAATAAATATTTTAGGACAAAAGAAATAATAAAGGACATACATAATTTGAACATTTTCATTTACCCTGTATAGAATAATTGGCCAGGCGGGTAATTTCATAGGTAAATAGCCACAAGTAAACATACTATCTAAAATTAGAGATACTATATGTCCAAATTATAGCTCATCGCAGGTTAAACATACTTTTTTTCTTCATTAATTTAAAAAAATGCAAACGAGCAAGAGGAAGACATTGATATGGGTGGAAAGAAAACATTGAGCTGGAAAATGAGCGTGTCCAAGTATATAAGACAAGCAGAGAAGACTTTGAAGATTCATTTCAGCCAACCGTCGACGCAAAGACTGCAACTGATACTGAACCAATACTGTCGTATGATTCGTGGTTGTCACCCCTTGTAGAATCTTCAGCTAATGCGAACAGAGAAGGTAGGGCTATGATTACTAATGGTTGCCGTCCATGGTAACAGGGGACCGCCAGACATCACAAACAGTATAAAACTTCCAGTATGTTTCTTGTAAGAAAGTTTAGAGTTCATCTTCTTCTCTATAACTCAGCTTTCTTTTCAATGTTCAGAA
Organism: Oreohelix idahoensis; assembly: GCA_024509875.1. NCBI lineage: Eukaryota > Metazoa > Mollusca > Gastropoda > Stylommatophora > Oreohelicidae > Oreohelix > Oreohelix idahoensis. The sequence goes on from JAMPIV010016296.1 coordinate 75,383, forward strand.
GATTGAAAATATGTTATTTTTTATTAAATTGTCACAACGAACACGGGTCTTCTTGGTGGCGTATCGTATGTCCGTAAAATCATTTATATTGTTTGGAAGTTTTACATATGTTTCAGAATGGCAGGTTATTATTTTATTTTGATTTCCATAGACAAAAATTGTAGGCTATTGAGATGTTTTAAATACAAATGTTTTATTAATGCATTTAAACATTTACATTCCACGAACTGGCACTGGAACCTATTATGGCATAGATTTATAGCAAATGGTATGATTGAGGTGATATGGTGTGTTTTCTGGACATTTGAGTCACTCAGATCAAAAACAGTTTTGAAATACATTAACAATGATTTGACGCGTTTAAGCAAGAAGCAAAATAGCAATACTTTATGAGGGGGAACATGGCCATAGATGGTTTGAGGAGCTCTGCCTACAAAAAAAATATATTGCCTAGAATGAAGTAAAGCACTTTCATTTATTAAAGCACTGAACACTGAATTTAGTTCTACTTGTGTCTTTTTGAATGTTTCTTATTTACCTAAAGTTGTATATCCTTTCATTTTAAAGGGACAATGAATATACATTTTTACATTCAGTAGCACATTTCTTATGTCCCACTCTCTATGGTCTGGAAACATATTATGTCATCAAGAATATCATGTTTAAATGTCAGATCTTGACCAATAGATGCTACTATCACATCCTTCATGTCAGATCTTGACCAATAGATGCCACTATCACATCCTTCATGTCAGATCTTGACCAGTAGTTGCCACTATCACATCCTTCATGTCAGATCTTGACCAATAGATGCTACTATCACATCCTTCATGTCAGATCTTGACCAGTAGTTGCCACTATCACATCCTTCATGTCAGATCTTGACCAATAGATGCTACTATCACATCCTTCATGTCGGATCTTGACCAGTAGTTGCCACTATCACATCCTTCATGTCAGATCTTGACCAATAGATGCCACTATCACATCCTTCATGTCAGATCTTGACCAGTAGTTGCCACTATCACATCCTTCATGTCAGATGGCTAGACTGCCCTGTGTAGTATCTGAAGAGATAAAGAAAGAATAGAACTGCTGCAGGATGTCATGAGAGGTGACTTATGAGGTTCTGCAAGGAGCTGTCAACCTCATCATGTTAACCAAAATGCTGTTAAAGCCACCACTACAAGAGTACCTGAATGTTTTGGTGCAGCCTTCCTACAAAGAGGCCAGCTGCATGGTTGGCTCCAGGCTCCATAAGGTACAAAAATGGCAAAAGAAGAACTAAATGTAATAACAAATACAGGCCTTGGAAGAGAAGAAGCAAACAACTGATACATTTGGCAGAGTTGTCTTCAAGTCTTTCCTAACAAGTCTCAAGTTTCATTAGTACAAGTCTAAAGTCAAGTGGCAAGTCCCTAACGGTAGCTTTCAAGTCAAGTCTATTTATGATCTAAAAATGTTTATAGCCACAACTGCATTTACTCGAAAAATAATAATCTGTGTTTTTAGTATTTTATTCCCTGACTGCTTTTATTTGATCACATAATATTTTTAATATTTTTATACAAAATTACTCAATAAGTCTTTATTTTTCAGTATCACATTTTAGAAACACTAGTTCAGTATGGTGAGTTGGTTGGGCAAGACTGGCAAGTCCTGAGTCGAGTCGCTAATACAAAACTCTCTAGTCTCAAAAACAGTATGAGACATAAAAAGCAGAAAGTAGTGGACATGCTATTCAGTAATAATAAACTAGTGAAAACAAATATGCCCTGAACTGGAAACTATGAGGAGAGAGAATAGTGGGAATACTGAGGAGAACCTGAAGTAAAATTACAGAAGAGGATGCCACAGCAATGAGAGCTTTGTGGGCAGAGCTGAAGATGGCCGAAAATTCAACTTACTGGTGCACACAAATTGAATCTTTGTGTTCAACAGGGTAAACAAAGGACTATGGCAATGAGGAGAAAGATGTTTCTAAATCGGTTCACTCATTTATTTCCTTTTTCAGCTCCTTACCAAGCATGAAGCTACTACTACAGCTGGTCCTCATCAAGCCTGTTTTCAAAGTTTCCATGCTCTTCTAGTAGTGGGTTCAATAGAAGTTAGTTTTGTATGATGATGTTGCCAGCTCCATCTTATATTAGTCATCTCTTCAAACATGCTTCAGGTAGCAGTAGTCCTGGCAACCACTTGAGTCTTGTTTCTAAATACAGTATGGAAGGTTGCCTTGTGTTTGATATGTATGTATTATTATAATTTTTGTTATAGCTTTGCAAGCTGTCAGGAGAATGACTTCCATGAATGTTGGTTATGAGCTGCTGCAAAGCAGTAGCAGCCAAAAACCACAGCTGCCATCTCTTAACTTCAGCCCTGACCGTATGATGCCTGTGTCAACAATGCATCGCATGGCCCTGAAAGCAAGTGAGAAGATAATTCTGCTCATGAACAATACTCACATGCTGACACGACATCATCGCCTGGCCAGTATGAATGACGTCCTTGTGTACCTTACGGTAATGCCAGCTCTTGCCTGTTTTCTTTATTTTTCTTTTATCTGCTTCTCACACATTAAGACATCCAGTTGATAGCATTACAAGGCAGTTCCTGTCCAGGAATCCCCAGGTAAAAGAAATCTTCTTCTTCTTCAAGTACCATGCCTAGTGGCATAGGAGATCATGCCTCTCTGCAACTTTCTGTCTCTAGCACAGTTTATCAATTCTGCTGTTGACTTCTTTCCATGCCACAATATTAAACTGTCCAGTATTTGCTCTCTTTATCTTGCTCTGTCTCTTTTTCCTTCAATCTTATCAGTTGTAATGATGTATTCCAGCTTTCCTCTTCTCATAACATGCCCAAAAAAGTGGATTGCTTCTTTCTAACTTGTGAAGTAAGTTTCTCTTGTGCCTCCTTGGCATCTTTCATGACATCCTCTTTTTGGCTGTCCATGATATTTTTAACATTCTACAGTAAAACCACATCTCTGTGGCCTCTAGTGCCTTCCCTTCTTGTTTACTTATTTTCCATAACTCACTCCCATATGTCAGGACTGATTCTATGTAACACAGAAGAAATCTCTTTCTTACTTCCAATGACAAAAAATTATTGCATAAAATACTCTTCTTTTTATAGAATACTGTATTTTGCCTGAGCTATTCTGCTCTTCAGTTCTGAGATGCATCTTCACTATTGTTATTAATGTGCCCAGGTATTTTAATCTGATTTAAAACTGTTCCATTTACTTTGATAGTGCATTCTGGGAATGCCATTTTCTTTGAGACGACCATTACTTCTATCTTTTTGCTATTAAGGCTGAGGCCTTTATTTTCACTTTTCAGCTCCTTTTCACTTTTTGCTATTAAGACTGTATCATGAGCATTTCTCAAGTTGTTTATATTATGTCCACCAATGGATATTCCTGATATGTCCTTCAGTAATCTCAAGAGAAATAGTAAAAGAAATAGAGGGAGATACACACAAAAACACACACAGAGAAGATAAATGGGGAGGGAATGGAAAGGGATAAAGAAGAATGGAAAGACCTAAAACTGATGACACAGGGACAGAAGGGCTTACTATGTGTTTGTTGAAGATGTGTTCTGTGTTGGAGCTAAAAGGTGTTGGTGATTATCAACTTCTTATGTTTTGATGCCCTGTGTAGTTGTTAGTGTCTCTGAGGAGACAAAGAAAGAAGAGAATCACTGTGACTTTGTTCATTGGGCTAGTAACCTCATCATGTAAAACTAATTCCTACAGAAACCAATGCTTTAAGGGAATGTGGGCTTTGATGCAGACTTACTGCAAGGGACCAGCTGTAGTCATGGCCCCATGCTCCTTAAGGAGCGAAAAAGGAAATGATTATGTTGTGAAGTATAACAGATAAAGTTGTGAAGTATAACAGATAAAGTTGTAAAGTATAACAGATAAAGTTGTGAAGTATAACAGATAAAGTTGTGAAGTATAACAGATAAAGTTGTGAAGTATAACAGATAGTTGTGAAGTATAACACATAAAGTTGTGAAGTATAACAGATAAAGTTGTGAAGTATAACAGATAAAATAGTGAAGTATAACAGATAAAGTTGTGAAGTATAACAGATAAAATTGTGAAGTATAACAGATAAAGTTGTGAAGTATAAAAGATAAAGTTGTGAAGTATAACAGATAAAGTTGTGAAGTATAACACATAAAGTTGTGAAGTATAACAGAAAAAGTTGTGAAGTATAACAGATAAAGTTGTGAAGTATAACACATAAAGTTGTGAAGTATAACACATAAAGTTGTGAAGTATAACACATAAAGTTGTGAAGTATAACACATAAAGTTGTGAAGTATAACACATAAAGTTGTGAAGTATAACAAATAAAGTTGTGAAGTATAACAGATAAAGTTGTGAAGTATAACAGATAAAGTTGGGAAGTATAACAGATAAAGTTGTGAAGTATAACAGATAAAGTTGTGAAGTATAACAGATAAAGTTGTGAAGTATAACAGATAAAGTTGTGAAGTATAACAGATAAAGTTGTGAAGTATAACAGATTGTTAAGCCATATTTTAATTAAGGGGAGTTAAGTGTTAAAGACTGGAATGTACGGGTCAGATTTTTGTACACGCTAGTAAACACGTGCTGCGTGATGAGAGAATTTTTTAGTCGGGGGTTGTATACTCAGTAATGTTTAAACTGTTACCTGACTAGTTGTTAGTTTATTTAAAGATAGGATAAAGAAACTGGTCGAATGTTCTATGAAATAGTTTGGGGGGAAAGGCAGATGAATTCAGCTCACATCTCAAGCTGCGAGTTCGCGCTTGAATGAATTTTTACTGAGCTGTTTTGAGCAGCTGATTTTTCGTGACAGTACGTTTTCTGACAGAGCTTGGGAATGGACGTTATCCATTTCGCTAGTGTGTTCCAGAATATATTTTTGTGAAAAGGAATATTTGATAATTCCAGAATGTACGTTATTGAAGATTGAGAGATATTATATTCATATTGATTTAAAGCCTTGGATATTATGGCTTACAAATGTACGGTGTATTCAATTGAAGATTGAGAGATATTATATTCATATTGATTCAAAGCCTTGGATATTATGGCTTACAAATGTACTGTGTATTCAATTGAAGATTGAGAGATATTATATTCATATTGATTCAAAGCCTTGGATATTATGGCTTACTAATGTACTGTGTATTCAAGTGAAGATTGAGAGATATTCTATTCATATTGATTCAAAGCCTTGGATATTATGGCTTGTTAATGTACTGTTTATTCTGTATGCGTATATTATGAACTGTCAATGCTCCATGACTTGATGTGAACTGATTATCATGATGTCTACGTGACTGTGTAGTGAATAAACAGTGTATAACGTTATCAGGAGTTTCAACGTTCCTGACTCCTATGTTTGTTGTGGTGTGTGGCTCCAGTCTGTTCAGGTATGCCAGAACCCTTTAACATTCGCGTATGTTGTTATCTACATAGTCACACACCTGTCGGCCATCCGTAAGCCCGACCTCACTGACTCTGTCCTTGTCAGTCTTTGATGCACCACACCACCCACCAGAAACATTCCATAACCATCAACATCAACTGAACATAATATGTACCACAAAAATGTAATCCTCAACATAGTGGTAACACAGATAAAGTTGTGAAATATAACAGATAAAGTTGTGAAGTATAACAGATAAAGTTGTGAAGTATAACAGATAAAGTTGTAAAGTATAACAGATAATGTTGTGAAGTATAACAGATAAAGTTGTGAAATATAACAGATAAAGTTGTGAAGTATAACAGATAAAGTTGTGAAGTATAACAGATAAAGTTGTGAAATATAACAGATAAAGTTGTGAAGTATAACAGATAAAGTTGTGAAGTATAACAGATAAAGTTGTGAAGTATAACAGATAAAGTTGTGAAGTATAACAGCTAAAGTTGTGAAGTATAACAGATAATGTTGTGAAGTATAACAGATAAAGTTGACTATTTGTTTGTAATTCCACAAGAGGAGCTAAATGACAATGTGACCTTGACCAACCATGTTGGAAAAAAAGCTGTATAGCAATGTGACCTTGACCAACCATGTTGGAAGAAAAGCTGTATAGCAATGTGACCTTGACCAACCATGTTGGAAAAAAAGCTGTATAGCAATGTGACCTTGACCAACCATGTTGGAAGAAAAGCTGTATACCAATGGAAAAAGCTTGAGACAGACTGCCAATTTAATGAGAGGAAAAGATGTTATATGACTGCACATGAAGAATTTGTCATCCTGTGTATTTACTACAGCATGTCATGCTGTCATATTGTGTATCTTTAAGATGACTGTAATTTCCTTGATCAGTCTCATACTCGGTTCTCCTCTACTAATAGTTGCTTTCAGTTTAAGTTACACATACCAATTCTGCTGGTTCATAATACATTTTAATGATAGAAATGGTACAACAAAATCTTGTTCTGTGGAAAAACCCATTTATGAAAGTCTGTAAGTTCTTGGTTGTTATTTTTGCTGTTCTGTGTGTTTCAGAGCCATACAGGTGGACTGATTTGACATTTGAGTTCAAGATTCTGATTTTTGTGTTGAACTTAATTGTAATATTATGACAAGGTCACTACAGTGGAACTAATGACAGGAACCAGCCATGTGTCTGTGGAACAGGAGATGAGAAGAGGATGCTGGTGATGGATAGGACACACATTGAGAAGAGCTACTGATAGCATTAAAAGGCAGTCCTTGTTCTGGAATCCCCAGGGTAAGAGATGTAGAGACCAAAAAAGACATGGAAAAGAAAACTGGAGACTGACAAAGGGATAATGAAGGCATTTTTAAGATCTTGAGCAGATGTTACAGGACAAGAAGAAGGCCTGTGCTCCATCAGAAACTAGAAGATGATGATAATGATGATAATTTCTTTAATGTTTTTAGGGTAACCATGAAGACCAGGGCATGCCAGGTGACAGGGGTGATTTCTACAGGAGAAAGCTGGCCGAGCAGTTGTACATTCATTACTGCATCCAAAATATTGATCATGTCAATGTACTAACATTTGTGGAGGGACTGGTTTGCCTTGAACGTGACTGCAGACTTATCTTATCCCAGCGTGCATGTCACCGCTCAGAGGCTCCACCTGTCAATGTAGATGGTCAGATTTTGGACATAATTGGCCGATTGGCAGGCGTCTGTTAGTGCTACTACATCCATCTTTTGGTTTAGGAGTTTATACTTGGTTAAATATTATAAGATACAGAAAATATTACGCATGAAATAAAATTTTTTTTAATGGCCAATGTTGGGAAGGACATCATTCCTTCTTCAGTTTATTTTCCTTCTTTCTTTTCCCTTCTTATGGAGCATGGCCCCCACTTCAGCTGGTCTCCTTGCATCAAAGCATTCATGAGCCCTTGTGGTAGCAGTTTCTGAAGCATTGTTTTATGTGATGAGGTTGCCAGCAACATGCACATCCTGATAGAAGTTGCTGCTTTGACATGCCCTGTGGTGCAGCAATCCTAGTATGTATACGTCTCTTCTGAGTCTCCTGGGATCTAATGGAGACAAGTTTGACTTAACTTTAATCTACTGTCACTGAGCATCAGGCTCTTGGTGACGGAGACAAGTTTATAGGAAGTTAGTATTATTGACATCTTCAATCAAGTCCAGCCTGTTCCCTTACACCCTATTTAGACTGACATATAACTGGTCATAATGTAATTTAAACAAAGTATTTTCTTGGCTTTCTGGTTTTTATTTCTTGGCAAAACTATACGGTTTGATGGGGACATACATGCTGCTTAAACTTCAGTAGGTACTATCTGCATCTCATATGTTTAACTTTCATAAACACGGGGTAACTGAAAATTCACTACCTATTTGACTAATAAGTTTTTATTTATTTCCAGAAACAAAATAAAAGACAAGAAAATCTAAAATGACCATTAAAGTCTTGTTACAAGACAGAGCATGGCTACTTGGTCAATGGGGGCAGAAGATATTGCAGGAGACTTAAAAAAACAAAACAAATTGAGCTTGCTTTGCTTTCTTTTTTCTCTCAAAGAAGCACATTGTAGCAGTTAATATCTTTTTCTACGGAATACCATAGAACTTCTTTCCATTTTGGGGTCTCATGCTTCTTGGCCATCCCACCACCCTGAATGAACTTGAAAGTTATAAATCTCTGCCTCCCAAAGAATTTTACGCACAGCGTAAGATCAAAATTTTGAAAAGTATTACAGGCATATGGCATAAAATAGAAACAGTGTTTAAAAGTGCTAATCGGGCAGCTTAAGACCAGGGGATTGGTGTATAACTCAAATGGCAGTTATTGCCCCTTGTTTTAACATTTGTATCATGTCTATCCAACAGATACAAGTGAGGATATAACAATGTAAAAATAGTCCAGATCTTTTCAATCACCCTGTACTACAGTATATCTGAGTCTGTTCATAATCTGATATGTACATTATATAGGAATATGTGTGGAATTAGTCTTATGTCAGTAACATATCTGTATGAGACTTGTACAGATTATTCTATAAAGTAGTTAATCTTGTAATGAAACTTTAATACAACTTCATATTTCCAATGAGTTCAGTGTTTGTGTTTATTTTTGAAGTGAAATAAGAGTTTGCATTCATGTTTGTTGTCTTAAGTTGTTTCAGTTATCATTTAATTTCCGTCATGTAAAAATAATTTTCTACAAATCTTTTTCATACATCTTGAGTTGTTTCAGTTATCATTTCAATTTCATCATCATTAAAATCCATAATTCTCGCCATTAGTACGTCTGTCACATCTAAGGGATGCAACTGTGGTTTAAAGTTAGACATTAATTGTATTGTTTCCCTTATATGTACTCTCTCCCGAAAATAGTAACACTCAACGAAGAAAAGTCGGTGTAGAACCCAGTTTCATTTCAGAAACGGATTTAACTCATCATTTTGTTAAAAATAACCTTAAAATGTAAGTTTTTGATTGTTTCTTCAAGACAAAATTTTAATTTAAAGTATTGCAGACTTATTATTATGGATCAAAATGATAAGATGGCTGCAAAACGAGCTGCAGATGCTAAGAGGAAGAGACGATCACATCAATCACAACGAGCAAGCGAGAATCTAGAAGAAGCAGCAATAGGACGACAACATGAAGCGGCACAAAGACAATCACAGCGTCAGTCATAATGAGCAAATCAGTCTGCAGAAGAGCATGATGAATCTTAACGTGCTGCAGAAGCTTTTCGCATTCGTCATTATTGACGGGTTATTGCTAGTGTCAAAATAATGTTCTACAAATGTTTGTCATACATCATTACCCTTCAACTTCCCAAGGAGCATAGGCCTTCAACAAATTCATGTCATGCTCTTCTGTCCGGTGCCATCCGCTCAAGATCTTGCCCTATCTTTTTCATCCTTTGAATTTCTGTCTCCAGTTCTCTTTTCCATGTTTCTTTGGTCTGCCTCTACCTTTCATACCCTGGGTATTCCAGTACAAGGACTGCCTTGTAATACTGTAAGCACGTTTTCACAATTTGTGTCCCATCCATCACCAGCATCATCTTGTCATGTCCTATTCAACTGGCATCTGTCTGGCGTTTGTGCTCAAGAAATTTTCCTCATATAAGAAGTAGCATCCATGCTGGACTTAGCATAGTGAAGTCTGTAACACTTCACTCCCCTACAGCAGTATCTTCTATTGACTATCTACGAAACTTCCTTTTGTACAGAAACTACAAGACAACTATTCCTGATGGTCTGTCTCCTATATGTATTTCTCAACTTCTGAAGGTCTATTTCTAACTTGCCTATCAGTTTGTTTTTTTTTAAATGGATGCCTGTTAACTTTGTGCCTTGAAATTGTTCAGTATATGTCTGTCTTATTTCTATGTTACTGCTATAGATTTATAGCCTTACTCAGCACACCAGTGTTCTACATTTAAAGTGCACCAAAGTCATTGCATCATTTGTGTGACACGTTTATGTACTCCCTCGGAACATGTGACAACAGTACTGTACTTTACAACCACAGTTTTTGTTATGCAGCCTTAGAAGTAAAATCAGTTCTGGTAAACTATGTGACCATCACATTTCATCATCATCATCATCATTACCATTCAGATCCCTAAGAACTACAGGCCTTCAGCCAATACAAGCTAAGCCTGCCTGTCCTGTCCTATCCATTCGATGTTTATTTCATAACTTTTTTATCCTTTTTATGTCTTTCTCCATGCATTTTGTTTGTGGTCTTCCTCTTGTATTTTTTATCCCCTTCATGTTTTCATCTGGTTCCTGTTAGGGGTATGATTTCCTAGAGGTTGAAGAATGCTGGACTCAGGTGTCCAATACGTCTAGGGTTATTATACTACAGTCCATTCAGCAGCGTTCAGTGGAACGTAAGGCACAGTTTTAAACAGTATAAAACTCAGTAATGCCTGTTTGACGTTTTCACATATGAAGACTTTAATCACAATACTTGGCTCCTCAATAATTGCATCGACGAATAAGACAATGGCACTCATTAGCCAGTCTATATGTAAGTCTAACGTCTGTAGACTATCAGAACACTGTCGAGTCATCTTGCTGAATTTATTATATATTATAATATACTTTCTTTCCACATCCTTTCAGCGCTGACATGTCCTTATGAATTATGATCAGACTAGGCTCTATCAATTAGACTACCTAGCTGAAATACACATATAAACTCAGTTCTTAAAGTACATATTCAGGAGCACGGTTTAACATCCTTCTCACACGGAGACACGGTGCCCAAGAGAACGGTAGCTAGATCGACTCTTCGGTCGTAGCCCGGCAAATCACGTCTGCTAGAAATCTGCAGACAATGTGACGTACTTCCTGTGTTGTCGTAGAAACGAAATGTAAATAGGAAATCAGCTCACAAACCAAGTTTGAGAGCGACCGAAAATGTGTTATGATTTTAATCGTAACAGTTCCCTTCTCTTACCCTGAGAATTCCAAGGAATGCCTAGTAATGCTATCAACTAGCTTCCTCAACATATCTCCTACCCAACGCTAGAAACTCTTCATCACATCTTGTTCCACTGGTATGTGACTGGTTCTTTCCGTGAGTTCTTTGTTAGTCATAGTATCACACCGTTTCAATGCTTCTATTCTCTGTAAGCACTCATTTGTGAAAGTCTGTAACTGTCTACGAGGCCAAAACACTTCACGGTATACGGTATGTTTGGCTTTGTAGAAGAAAACGTCATTGGAAAAACCTGACACGTCACAAAAAATGAAATGCAAGTAAATTTAATTTTAAATTTTGAAACGTTATGACACAAATAAGGATTGTCTGTTTTTAATGCTTCATTTTCTTGGAGACGAATACGTTTTCAAATATAATTTTAATTTCTACACCTTCTTTGGAATATGTGCTTAGGGCACTAACTCAGTTAATGTGCACTAACGCAGATATGCTTTATCTGTGGAAAATGACACAACTCTACAGATATGCTATAGTCGTGGATGATGAGAGGAACTGTGGTAAGACGTGGAGTACAATGGATGGGTATGAACAAAAATCGAAAAAAGAAATGCTATGGCTACAGTGGAAAGTTACACAAGCTTCACAGAACAGCAGTACAGCGGAAAATTACACAAGCTTCACAGAACAGCAGTACAGTGGAAAGTTACACAAGCTTCACAGAACAGCAGTACAGTGGAAAATTACAATGGATGGGTTTGAAAAAAAATCGAAAAAAGGTGATTCGTCTTACGAGGACAAAAGACAAAGAAAGTAGTCTACGTTACGGCCACAAGGCCTTCGTCAGGAAAAGAAAACAGTGAAGGCTAGATAGGAGACATAAGAACTTACATGAATATAAAAATAAAAAATAGATAAATAAAACCTAGGTACTTCCCTGAAGGCGAAGCATCGAAGTCCTATCACGCTTGGCTGAAAAGGAAGTGACAGGAAAGGACTTCCTTTTCAGCCAAGCGTGATAGGACTTCGATGCTTCGCCTTCAGGGAAGTACCTAGGTTTTATTTATCTATTTTTTAATATTTATTTTTATATTCATTTAAGTTCTTATGTCTCCTATCTAGCCTTCACTGTTTTCTTTTCCTGACGAAGGCCTTGTGGCCGTAACGTAGACTACTTTCTTTGTCTTTTGTCCTCGTAAGACGAATCACCTTTTTTCGATTTTTTTTCAAACCCATCCATTGTACTCCACGTCTTACCGCAGTTCCCCTCAACTTCCTCGATTTTATATTGGAAAATTACACAAGCTTCACAGAACAGCAGTACCGTGGAAAATTACACAAGCTTCACAGAACAGCAGTACAGTGGAAAGTTACACAAGCTTCACAGAACAGCAGTACAGTGGAAAGTTACACAAGCTTCACAGAACAGCAGTACAGTGGAAAGTTACACAAGCTTCACAGAACAGCAGTACAGTGGAAAGTTACACAAGCTTCACAGAATAGCAGTACAGTGGAAAATGACACGACCCGATACTGCCGTAGGGGAGTGAAGTGTTAGAGGCTTCACTATAATAGGTCCAGCATCAAGAAGGGGGTTGACCAGTTCCCTTCCTCTCTTCCCTAACTCAAGGGCAAAGTCAGGTACCCATTTGAAGCGTGTCGATATCATGAATCGAACCTGGCACCTTTGCCATGAGAGAGCAACGCTCTAACCACTATGTTAATCGGACGCTGTATATGATGTACAGTGGGGAAATTACACACAAGCTCCACAGATGCGTTATGCAGTGGGAAATTACACACACGTGTGTGCGTTTTTGTTAGTTTTTTTCACCATGACAGATTTGAGAAGACTACCATATTGGGTCAAAGGAAAAACAAACACTTGCATGTACACAGACAATTAAGAATTTGGAAAATGTAATTTGTCTTTTCACAATAACTGGACATGAGATATGATGCTACGGTTGGCAATTGAACATATTATCTGGAAATAGACATTATATCTTTCTTATAAGCCTTCTGAGAATTAACGAAATATAATAATTTTTTTAACCAAGGGAGGTAACTTAAAGTATATCAAAATGTAATTCAGTGACTTGAATTGCCGAAGATGAAGTTTACAATTTATTCACCCGTTCTCAAAACACCCTCTAATCCCCTACCATTAGAAATAAAATAAATTCTTTCGTGTACCAAATAAATTACCTCGCGTACCACCAATGGTACACGTTTTAACAACTGCTCTCGTTCTTTAGGCGGTAGCAATTGAGACCTTGAAGGAATTGTTCCGTAGTCTTGGCTAATGTAAATTTTCATCATTTGTTTTTGTACTGTGATCGCTCAAGAGAGAGGTAAGCTCGCAAAGTTAGCATTTTTTTCTTGTGAACTTCAGGTTGTGTTTACAAAATGTATTTGGTCGATTATGCCTTTCATTATTGCTAGGTTGGATTCTTACTCGTTGCTGTATGTTTCCACTGTTGGTTTTTTTGCACCGTGTTGTATTTTATCTATATATTCTATTCTTTCTCATCAAATCTTCCCATTTATCTTTCCTTCTAACACTGACTGCTGTGAGTGTGGTATAACTTGAGTTGTGAAGGTGTGTTGAATCATAATCGGGGGAGCTCGCGTACCATTTCGCCTGACTGACTATCGAAACGTCGACCAATTAAATCGCACAAGTGATGTACCCTTAAATAAGAAATGTTTGTTTTCTGCGAAGACCTACTGCTTTGATTTGCTATTTATTAACGTTTGGCCCCTATCTTTTTGCATGCATAATTAACTACTTTTGAAAAGCTTGAAACAGGGTTAGGGTTAAAGTTAGCATTACCTCATATCCTTGTTTCCTGCATTTTGTTTTCTTTCTGAGAAAAAAATTGCTACCAGTCTCAAAACAATAATGGCAAACGCTAATTTTAACCGTTATTCTTACCCTCTGTCAAGCTTCTTTCATAAATAACTGTTGACAGGAAAGCAAAAGGAATTAGGATTGCTAATTTTAAAGTGGTAATCGTTACACTGTATCACAAGTTTTAATTGCAGATGAAAAAGAGCATTCATGTGCAATCTGCCATCAGTTAGGCTAACCTGGTAATCGTAACACTTAAAAGTTTTAATTGCAGATGATAAAGAGCTCGCATGCGCAAAACTGATTTAGGCTATGTATCATGTATCGATAGCCTTTTGGACGAAATTGAAAGTGTGTATGCCTCGACTGTGTTGTAACCATTCTAGAGAAGTCTTGCTTCTAACCATTTTTTTTTGTTTTGTAAGGGGTATGAGACCACTGCTGCATTTGGCCATTTTTGTATGTATCTTGCACCAGAGCACCATTTGCTCTTGCTGGATAGTTTCTGTAGCAGTTAGTGGAAGAGTTCTCGTAATGGTAATAGATTGTTCTAAGGGGAGAAGACTGCAAGCAACATGCAAGTTCCTTTTTTGCAGTCCCACCAATCAGATTGTCTGATTGACAGAGTGGTTAGAGCGATGGTCTCTCGTGACAAAGGTGTCGGGTTCGAATCACAGTACCATCACGCTCCAGTCTACCCAGCTGTAAATGGGTACCTGACTTTGAGTGAGGGAAAGGAAAGGCAGCGAGGAAGGGAACTGGTCACCCCACCTCTCGATGCTGGACCTAGTATGGTGAAGTCTCTAACACTTCACTCCCCTACCGCAGTATCTGCTATGGGACTACCTTGACCTTTTTACCAATCAGCACATAGAGTACATCATTCTATTTACTCTTCAACCAGAATCTTATTTATCAGCTGATAAACGATCATGCTGGGGATTATGATTATTAGACAAACATAAAGGTATGTTTTCAGGCACTCGTAAGAAATAAAGAAGTAGAACACTTGGACAACAGAAAAACAACAGACGTGAGTGGCTTACCCAGGGTTCGAACCCCGTACCTTCCGTACGACAACTCCGCCTAGCTATCAAGCGAATCACACTGGCCGTGGGGTCAGTGTGATTCGCTTGATAGCTAGGCGGAGTTGTCGTACGGAAGGTACGGGGTTCGAACCCTGGGTAAGCCACTCACGTCTGTTGTTTTTCTGTTGTCCAAGTGTTCTACTTCTTTATTTCTTACGAGTGCCTGAAAACATACCTTTATGTTTGTCTAATATTAATTTACTGTTTACAGGCCTCGGGTTTCCCTTCCTTATGTGTTATTTGGGGATTATGATGTCATTGTGTACACTAATGGGTTTGTAGTCCACGGTGAGAAATCAGGATGGGGCTTCTTTGCTAGAGTAAAGGGCAGGATCTTCGCTGAACAGAGAAAAACTGACAACAACCTCCAGCATGAGAATGGAGGTAGAGGCATTTACTGCAGCCTTAAGTGACTGTTTGAAACCCCATTAACCAGGGCTATTGTTGTGTCAGATTCTCAGTCCACACTTCAGAATGTCTGAAATAGATGTCTATGGTATGAATGGAAAATAGTCATTGAATCTTCAGGAACTAGTGTGCATCTACTGTCCTGGTCATGCAGGTGTACTGGCAGTGAGAGAACTGACAGACTAGCTTCAAGAGCACCCATAGTGGGGGCATTGATACAGATAAGAGAGAGATAATAAGGACAATTATTAATCGCCTTTAGAGAACTACACTGCCATTGATGCATCTACAAGTGTAGGATTACTAGAATTTGGCATTCAATTTAAGACTAGCAGGGATGAATGTGTGAGAGGATGCATCTAGAAGTGTAGGATTACTGGAATTTGGCATTCAATTTAAGACTAGCAGGGATGAACATAAGACTAACAGGGATGGACGTAAGACTAGCAGGGATGAATGTGTGAGAGGATGCATCCGGCATGTATACAATCAGTGCACAACAGGAACAATCTGCAAGCATACCCTTCAACCTTTGCTGAGGGAGACTGAGCACCTATGGGTTTGCCCAGAGTGCCCTGATAATGAATCTGAATCACAGAAATGATAACATAATTTTATTTTGGTCATTGATATTGACAGTTGCTTTAGAACAGTGACTGAGTAACTGGTCTTGTGATATAAATTATTTGGGTTCGAGTCTATGGATGGAAATTTTGTTTGGCATTTGTATTAGGCAGTTTTTTTTTTTTGGTTTTTTTTTGTAACTTCTAAATTCCTGGATAAAAAGAAGTTGTGTAAGAAAAAATTTAAATTACAGATCTTTTAGAAAAAATAATTGTGTGTTTTGTGTAGGATATTTTCATAGGCAATTTGTTAGGTATGATATTTTTTCAGGGTAGGATAGGTTTATTTGTTTAATCATGTCGCAGTAAGTTATGCTTTAAACTAGACCCAAATTGTACTATGAGTAGTCTCTACTACTGTTTTCCAGAAACGTATTTCCACTAGCTGTCAAGGTTGCATACCCTAATTGGACGACCAGTAAAATTTGGAACTACTGACAGTATGTGCTGCCATTAACATCCAGGTTTTAATGGTTGTATAGCATAGCTGTAGTTTCACAAACTTTATTGGCAGTAGACCTTTTTTGTACAGTTATCTTTTATTAAGAGGATGAGAAAGAAAGAAAGAACAAAACACAAGATCTCTACAAACACTAGTTGTATTACCACACCAATTTTCCCGGTTTGTACTGCCCATTTGGTGGCAGTATCCCCTGTTTGTACTGCCCTTTTTGTGGCAGTATTTTCTATTCATACTGTTAGTAATTCACCACTCTATCAATTAATGAGGAAGAAACATAAACACTTGAGCCTTAAAGACAACCTGCCCCGAATAGAACTGATACCACTTGGTGTGCTGCTAGGTCAGCTAGTTACCCTTTGCTCGGCTGAAGTCCATCTTATTGGTTTTTTATTTTTTTTTTATTTGTAAATTACATCAAGAGAAGACATTCTCTACCTGATTGGCTGGACTGCATGCAACAACTAATGGTCTTTTGAATGTCGTGGTATTTTTTCAAAAATATCAAATTTTATAAATGTGTTTCAGATTTTAAAATGCGAATGAACAACTAACTGTAATCATTAACATCATCATCACTAGCTGCCATCTCCACATCAAAGGTGTCTTTAATTTCTTTGTCTTGATGGTGCACTTTGACAGTCTTGTTTCCTGTCCGTCTTTTGATGCAATCTTTCCACTTGTAGCCTGCCTTCCTCTTGCACATTTGCCTTCAACTCTTCCATCCATTATGGTCTAAAGTAATGTTTTATGTCTTTTTACATGCCAAAATATTTTAGCTGTCTAATTTTGGTCTCTTTCATTAATTTGCTTTCATTCCTAGGTTTTCTAGGACCTCTCTATTTGTTTTCTTCTCGTTCCTTGAGACGTGACCTCATGCTTCTGTACATCCACAAATGAATTCTTTCTTCCAATTGCTTGTTTTTAAAACAAAATCTTGTTACTAACATTTATAACATTTCCTTTGTTAATGTGATTTTTACATATTTAAACATGCCAACAACAATGACATCAGCTACCTATGACATGTGGAGCAGAGCACAACCGTCCAAGTAAATACAGAACACATCAGACTGAACAAGCACTTAAACAAATTAAACCCCTTGCATGAACCTAATTGCCGCAGATTATGAGACATCTCATATGAGACAGTTATGTACGAGGCGCGTTTTTTAAGTAATTCCCGTTTTAAAATAATAAAAAAACCATCATATATAAAAACGATTTATTGCAGCCAAAAGTGGACCACACATTTACATTATTTCTCAACATAGTCACCATTGACTTCAACACATTTTTGGTATCGTGGCACCAGGTTCTTAGTTCCAATGTCAAGGAAGTCTGCCGCCAGTGTCTTGAACCATTCATTAACGCCTGTCTGCAGTTCATCATCAGTTTCAAACTGCTGGGATGCCAGCCACTTCTTTAGGTGCATAAAAAGGTGGTAATCACTTGGCGCGAGATCAGGACTGTAGGTAGAGTGGTCAAAAATTTCCCAGTGAAATGTTTGCAACAATTGAACAGTTCGATCTGCGGTGTGAGGTCGAGCATTATCGTGCAAAAACACAATCCCAGTGGACAGCAACCCACGTCTTTTGTTATGGATGGCACATCTAAGTTTTATCAGTGTCACAATAAGCATTGGCATTAACTGTCTTTCCACGTTCAAGAAAATCAATAAACATGACCCCTTCTTTGTCCCAGAAAACAGTGGCCATGATCTTTTTGACAGAAGGTGCTTGCTTAAACTTCTTTGCTTTCGGGGACCATGAGTGTCGCATCGACTGTTGCTTTGATTCGACGTTTGTGTAGGAAATCCAGGTCTCATCTACAGTAACAATGTGGCCCAAAAATTCATCTCCTTCATTTCGATAGCGCTGCAAAAATTTTTGAGCCGAAGCCAGGCGTTTCTGCTTGTGTTCATCGGTTAACATTTTCGGCACCCATCTGGCGGCAGACTTCCTTGACACTGGAACTAAGAACCTGGTGCCACGATACCAAAAATGTGTTGAAGTCAATGGTGACTATGTTGAGAAATAATGTAAATGTGTGGTCCACTTTTGTCTGCAATAAATCGTTTTTATATATGATGGTTTTTTTATTATTTTAAAACGGGAATTACTTAAAAAATGCGCCTCGTATGTGCTACTCAATACCACCCAACAGCTACAGAACACTTGCACATTCTTCAACATGGCAAAAGAGTTATAATCTCAGCAGCTCAGTTAATAACAACATATTGAAAATTTCATTTTATTTCAGTTTTAAATTTTTTGTCACTTCTGTCACCTTGATGAAAATAATTGTTCATCAATGCATTTTTTTACAACCCAGGTTCTTGCCCTTGCCAGTTGGTTCAGTTTACCAGATGGTTATGCTTAGCAAGCGCATAGCACCACGGACAAGAATTAAATATGTTGGATTACGAAAATCAAATCTTCTTGGATATGTTCCATGAAGATGGTTTGCTTATAATGTCCAGGTAACATCTTAGTTCTTATGAATGTTAGTTTAGAGTTTGTAGTTCAGCAAGGGGCATTGTTTCCCAGACTGCACTGGGAGATGCATTTCTAGAAGATGTGGACTAAGACATTTATCTTCACAGCAGTGTACACGAAGTTTGATATGGAAGCATACACAAGGCAGGAGGAGTTTTCATTACATTCTGGAATATATGGAAATCAGTAGAAATCAAGTTCAACACAGAAGTAAGAACATTTAACTCAAATTTGTAATGAGTCCTGTTGTATGGCTTTGAAACATGAACCCAAAAAATGACAAATAAGAAATTACAGACTTTTATAATTGGGTGATTATGTAGAATAGTTAGGCTGAAGTGGTGTAAAGGTCAAGGAACCCGTTACACGCCCATTGAGGCATATTGGGAATATGGTGTTAGGCCCATATTATCTTGACCATCGGCACACTAGGGGTGATGTGGTCGGCATCACGCCGGCCGCCTTAACCTTCCCAGAGTTGCTCTGGTACCCATTTGGGGCTGGGTCGACCCAGTAGCCGTTTGTGGCCTAAAAAATTCCCACCTCATCTGGGGATCGAACCATAGACCACTGCGCTAGGAAGCCAGTGCACTAACCACTATGCTACCGCGGCTCCCTGAAGTGGTGTGATAAGATCATTAATGTTGAACTGATGGAAACAACCAGACAAACACCAGTGAAATAAGAGATGATAAGATGCTACCATTTGAAGCACATTACACATTAAGTAAACCAGTTGACGGCATTTAAAAGAAAGTCTTTGTTTTGGAGTCTTTAGGGTGAGAGAAATAAAGGAACACCTTATAAACGCACGAAGAAGGGAATTGGAATCAAACATGAAAGGGATGAAGAAGCCGTGGACAGATCTGGAATGGATGACACAGAACAGGAAGGCTTGATATAAATTTGTTGAAGGTCTGTGCTCCTCAGGGAACCAAATGTTAATGCATGAATGAATGTAGATGTCCAGCAATGAAAAAGTTCCATGTAAATCAAAGCTATCTTCTGTCCTGGTTATGTGGTAATCTTCTTCCTCTTCTTCGAGTACAATGCCTGGTGGTGTAGATGATCATGTCTCTCCACAACTTGATGCCTACAGTACTAATGATCAGTTCTGTTGTTGGCTTCTTTCCATACCATAATGTCAAACTGTCCACAATCTTCTGTCACTGTCATCCTCTTGTCTCTTTTTCTGTTCTCCTACCAGGTTGGTCAACTCTGTGATGGACTGCTGAATGACCTCTACATGTAGAGGTTAGCTGTGAAAACTGAATAATGATCCGTGAACTAAAACATGGTTGTCACTGAGGGTGAGGTGGGATAGTTGTGAGGGGCAGCTATCTGTTTAAAATCACCTCTGAAACTTTATGACGTGACTACCAGCGAGATGAGGCGCTTTAACCTCTCCCCTCCCCACTGCTTTGTGAGTTGGACTTTTTAGTCAAAGGCTATTGAAGTAGGCCGTAAAAAAACCGGCGGAAAGCAGTGGGAAACCACTGTTGTATTATCCTGTGTACAATCCTGAATGAAAACAACTGTATGGTAATGTCTACTATAAAGAGTCTGGTATCTGACCTTAAACAGGAGGCCCTGATCATAACAGTCTTATGTAATACTGACATATATATACATAAGTGATATATTTTTTAAGAGACACTTTAGAAAATTTGGACAGAACTTATCTTACATATGTCACAATGTTTCTTGATTATTCTCTTTTCAGAGGTCTTGGAATCAGTCGTTTATTTTTAGAATTTCTCAAAGTTTACTGTGACCCTGCAAGTTTAGTCCTCGTACTGAATACCACACCAGCAGATGAGGTGAGCTGTTATTCGTCAGTTATAAAAGTGTATTCTTGGCAATAAATCATTTAGCATGCCAAAATCTACTCCTGCTTTGCCAGTGAGTCTGCTGTTGACCTTGTACAATCATTTCTTGTAGCTACTTTTACAGTTTTTCAACTATAAATAATTTTAAAACTCTACATTATTGTGAAATGAAGAAAGCATTAAATACAAACTAAAATGTATATTAATTGAAGACAAAAGAATATACTCGTGCAAGGGAAAAGATAGTACAGGTTGGTGACCCAGAACCCGAAATACTCGGGGATGGCTGTGTTTCAGAAGTAACATTTTTTTGGATATTGCCCAAAAGTAGTCCAAGTCGCCCTAAATTGGTTCGAAAATCACCCAAAAGTCAGCCGAAAAAACTTAAAATTTTCAGATTATTTTGGTTTCTGGGTTACTGACCTGTACATTAATGAGAACAAATTCAGACAAACATATGACATTTAATTTCAAGAATTACTAATGGCCAACCGCATACATGCATCCATGTATTTGTCTGACATAGAAGAAGAGTACTTTGATTTAATGATATTCGTAGTCGAAAACATAGACCGAACTTCTTGTTATTCGTTTTATTTACAATAATATATCTTTAAAAACAAAAGATGTACTTAAAGAATTAGAAAAAAATTAGCATAAAAACTTTTGTAGGATCAGGCGGTACACTTAAAATTTCTCAGCGGTCCACTTAAAATTTCTCAGCAGCCTACCTAAAATTTCTCAGTGGCCCACCAGGGACCGCGATCGACATCTTGCCCAACACTGGTTAGGACACAGTTTACGAATCGCTTACACCACCAGAGAACCCTTAGTTCAGTTATACATGAAGTTGGTTACAGTGATTATAGCTTTCCTCCTGTTATTTAGAACCAACTTTGGGTTCTCATCAGCCACCTATTCTGTAATAACATAGCTTACCATCAGTAGTTTTCACTTATCTGGCAGGCCAAGAAAGGCCATAAACTAAATGGTTTTAATTGCTCAGCTGCACATTTTAATATATCTGAAATCCTGCAGATAAATATTCATATCTCCAGCTGATTTAAAAGTTGTGGGGGGGGGGGGGGGGGAAGGTAAATTGTTAGTGGGGAAAAGTTTTTTTCTGGTTCTAACTTGCAACATGCAAAATGTGGAGTACAAACCTGTGGCACCTAATGCAACATCAAGTCACTAAATGATTTCTGTATTGTGTTGTTGCATTGCTGTTTGACTTCATCGCTCTTAGCATATTGAGCTAGACTGGTGAGTTCTGTGCTACGTATTGGCACTCATTTGATTTTAACTGATGTTACTGATTTCTTAAAAATTAGTACAGAGTTACAGAGAAGGAAATGTTGAAATTGTCATCTTTTCACACAACATGCCTAAGAAAAATTCACAGAATCTTTTGGCCGAATACCATCACCAACCAAGATCTGCTTTCTCGGAGCAAGCAAGAGGACATGCATACCATCATAGCTGACAGACGCTGGAGCTGGGTTGGCCATGTCCTCAGAAGACACCCAGATGCCATCACAAGAAGAGCTATACTATGGACCCCTGAAGGAATACGAAAGAGAGGCCGGCCAAAAACATCTTGGCGGAGGACTGTAGAGGCTGAGATGCAAAGAATGAACCAGAGTTGGGGCACTGTACGAAGGATGGTCACCAACCGAGCAAAGTGGAATCAATTTGTTGTTGCCCTACAAGACGCCACCAGGCGTGATGGCCACTGACTGCTTTGACGGTCGGCGGCTAAGGATCAAAGAAGAAGAAGAAGATGTTACTAAATAAGAATTCTGCAACAATGCCATCAGGAATTGCCTGCTGAAAGTCCGCCATTATCTAGAAATTGTATGACTCGAACAAATGGGATAACATCATTCACAGCATGATTGAGAACTGACAGAAGCTTAACTTAATGATAAAGCTTTAACAATAGATTATACTGACCTAAGAGCAAATACCCTAGTCAATTCCTTGTGGAACAAAGGCCATTTATCCGTTCATGCCAAGTCCTTCTGTCCTGCATCATCTATTCAAGTTATTTCCATGGCTGCTGTATCCTTCTTATTAGTCTCTGGAATTCTCTTCTCCTTTTATTTTTAATTTGGTCTCTTAATATCTTAACTATAAGGATTCCAGAACAAGGGCTATCTCACGATGTTATTAACTGGTTTCAAGATTCCACACAAAATACACAACCCAAGAAGAAGAAAACTACGGCAGCCTCATTATCCACGAGGAAGTTGAGGGGAACTGCGGTAAGACGTGGAGTACAATGGATGGATGTGAAAAAAAATCGAAAAAAGGTGATTCGTCTTACGATTCGTCTTTTGTCCTCGTAAGACGGATCACCTTTTTTCTATTTTTTTACACCCATCCATTGTCCTCATTATCCACCAGCAGTTCAAACACCCAATTGTATTTTACCTTTACCAGCTGTCTTGTAGTTTTATATTTATTTACCATTTCTGTTTTATCTGGTCAGTTCTTCGTGTGATGCTCTAGTAGATTTTATTGAGAAGATTTATATATTTGTGTAACTGTACGCTGACTCTGTGAGATATACACTGGTCATGACAACAGTGCCATGTGTAGTTTCCTGTGCTGTCTGAGGAGACGGACATGCGCTAAGAGGGTACTGACATGAGTTTGTGTTTATGGCTGGCAACCAGGATTGGTGCTAGGATTTTTGAGCAGTTCTAGAAGCCATGAGGCAACGAGATCGAGCTCACAAAAATAAAGATTTTAACACATACAGAGCACAAAGAAACAAGGTACAATATTTAATACGTAGAGAAAAGAAAACATACTTTAAAAACTTAGTTCAAAACAAACAATAAAGATATGTGGAAAGCAATCAGCACTTTAGTAAACAAACGAAATTCGCCAGACTCGTTAACCCCCAATACCTCATTTACTTGTACAGACAGCAATTACTTTCAGGCAGAAATAACCAGTCTTAAATCTACGATACCAGATTCCCCTTTTGACCTAGGCCAACTGTCAGCATTCTGTGAGAACAAATGCACCAACACAATCCCATCCGACATTCCGTTTATGACGGTTAATGAAGTGTATAACTATCTTCTAGACCTTAAAGAGAATAACTCATCATCACTTGACGGAATCAGTAATCAAATACTGCGCCAGTTATTAGCGATTCACTAACATACATATACAATTTATGTATCGCAAAGAATTATTTTCCATCGCACTTTAAAGTCGCTAAGGTATATCCTCTTTTCAAACCTGGTTCCTCCGATAATTGTAACTTTGGTAACTATAGGCCAATCTCTCTAATATCATCGCTATCCAAACCACTGGAAAAACATATACATAAAATAACACTACAACGCCTAGTTAACAACGACTTGCTAATTGATAGTCAGTCGGGGTTTAGACCTAACCATTCATTGGGTATAAAATGGACAAATGGAAAATTCCTGGGGGACCTGGATTTCGCAGATGATGTAGCATTCTTAAGTTCAACACCAAGACAATCCCAAGAAGCAATAAATAATTTGTGTCATCTCTCGGTTAAAATTGGTCTCCAAATAAATGCCTCTAAAACTAAAGCTATGAACTTTTCTAACGAGACCTTTGATATCATCTTGAACGGGGAAAAACTACAGAAAGTTGAAAGTTATCAATTATTTAGGCAGTAAAATGACTCAGGATGGTGACACAACAAGAGAAATCCATACTAGAATTGCTTTGGCAGCTAGCGCCTTCAATAGATTATCTAACATTTGGAAATTACGATCATTGAATATACATACCAAGCTTCGTCTGTTTAATTCAAATGTTATCTCAGTGTTAACATACGGCTGTGAGAGTTGGAAAATAACAAAATCATTGGAGAACAAGCTGAATACATTCGAGAACAAATGTCTTAGAAAACTCATGAACATCAGTTGGAAAGAATTCAAGACTAATCGACAAATAAGAGAAGACTCTAGGCAGAAATATGTCTCCGACTATATAAGGAAAAGACGATGGTCATATATCGGTCATGTCCTACGAATGCAAAACAACAGAATACCACTACAGGCGCTCACTTGGGTTCCTGAGGGTAAGCGGAAAAAAGGAAGACCAAAAGAACACTCAGAAGAACAATAATAAGAGAAGGAAGAACGTTGGGCCTAAATAATGTGCAAGAGCTAAGAGGAGTGGCGTCACAACGAACAACCTGGAGAGCACTGGTTTCTGCCTTATGCGCCGTGTTTGGCGCTTAAAGAATTTATTATTATTATTATTATTCATGTCACACTGCTCTAACAAAGATGATAGGCAACTAAATATTAACAACGACAACATGTGTGGGGCAATCTTTGTAGACTAAAAAGGCATTTGATATGATAGATCACAATATTTTAATTAGAAAACTAGAAACATCAAAAGTAGACTTTCAACTAGTGACAATAATTAAATCATTCTGTCAGACAGAAAACATGTAGTTTCTTACAATAACTCCTATTCAAACCCAGCCGTAATAAATAACGGCGTTCCTCGGGGTTCTATACTTGGTCCTCTACTTTTTGCCATATACATTAATGACCTTCCACTACACATCAAGCACTCATCCTGTGACCTGTTTGCAGACGACTGTACTGTTTACACGAGTGATAAAAGTTGTAACACACTCGAACTATTGTTACAAAAAGATACAGATAATCTGATTAAGTGGAGCAACGGAAATCGCATGTTAATAAATATCATTAAAACAAAATGCATGTTAATATCAACTAGACAAAAATTACAAAATTCAGAGAAAACAACACTTCAGATCTACATTGGTACCTCACTAATTGAAAACGTTAATGCACATAAAACTCTAGGTATAATCGTCGACCAGCATCTAAATTGGAACTGACATGTACATGCACTGACCAAGCAAACGGCACAGAAAGTTGACCAATTAGCTAAAATCAAACATTTCCTAGATGAAGAAGCACGAAAATTGTTCTATATATCTCACATACAAGCAAACCTTGACTATTGCTCCACAATCTGGGATGGTTGCTCAATGTCCAACACAAAGTTGCACTAATGTCCAACAATGTCCAACACAAAATGTTCACTACAAAAGTGTGCAGTGCATCTAGTCTCTAGCAACTGCCTAACTCAGTGTATAGATCTATATAAAAATCTCTCATACTGCCCTTAACTCTTCTATCCAGCAAGCCCCGTGAAGTGGCGCGGGTTTAGTACCAATTTTACGGCGCGCCAGTTCAACTGGCGCGCGACGGTAACGATAGCAAAACTAGTACGTAAAAACGTGGTTTTAGCTCCCGTATAGTAAGAGTTAATAAAGCGCCTTCTGTTTAACAAAGCTAAATTTGTTCACAAAATCCTGTCACATAATGCTCCAGCATATCTGTGGCCAATGTTCAAATACCACGAAAGACGCAGTCAATGCTTTAACAAATTGCAAGTGCCCAAGCCTAGGCTTGACTTATTCAAGAAAAGCTTAGTGTACTCTGCTGCTCATCTTTGGAATTGTCTTCCACATAAACTAAGAAACAACCTCAGTCCCTATTCATACAATCGTAGACTTTTCGAATACTTTATTAGTTCTGATTACATGCCCCCATAATGAGATTATCTTTTCTTATAATATCAACTGTAGGTTCTAATGATGATGTTTGTACTTTCAACATATTTTATGTCATGTTTATAAGTAGTTAATGTTAATATGAGTGTGTTATTTTATTTTACTTTACAACGTTGAATTCCTTGACATTGATATGTAAAATGCGTATGGGAATAAATGAATTCAGTATGAAAGGTGAGAGAAAGGAAGGGCAGAATGTCAGACGTGCCTGCATGCCCAATTCTCAACCCTTTGAAAATAAAGTTTGTTCATTCGTTTGTTCGGTACCCAAGACAGAGAAATCATTTGGTACCCCTAGGAGGTTTACATATATTTATACTTACATACACACACTCTCAAGCACAGGAAACGTGCACATATATAAGCTAGTACAAAAAAATATATGTATACATGCTTATTTACAATGGTGTAGAAGGGCCACATAAAATACTATATGTCTTTTTTATCGGTAGTACAACTTTTTCTCGTTATACCAATATTATAGTACACATGAGATGGCCACCCCCAAATTTGGCAGCCCTAGGCAACCGCCTAGTTCATCATGTAGAACTGATTACTACTAAAACCACCACTATACAAGTACAAAAATGCTATGGTACATGCCGGCTACTAAGGGGCCAGCGGCAGTGGTGGCTCCATGCTCCTTAAGGAGTGACAAGGGAAATAATAATGATCAATGCTGCAGACGTGTAAATAATTAGACCACAAATGTGCTTTGTTATTTCAGACTTTCTGTTACCCCATTTAATTTGCTTTTCCTCTTTCCTAACTCAGGCTTATTTTACAGAACAACTGGAAAAACAAGGAATAACAAATCCACCGAAAGTCATCACCAATGAGGTCAGCGCCATGGAGAGGTAAAGTAACTTCCAGTTGCCAGTGTTAACTCATTCATTCCAGAGTTATTTTGCACGCTGTGCCAGACTTTTTTTGTGGGCAGAATTTTATAGAGTGAAGTGTTTATCTTTCAGTCTAAATTTGTTTGTGAATTTTCCTTTGGACATGTACTTATTATATACCAAACTGTAGGGAAATGGATAGAGAATTCAAATATATAATGTCTGTGGTAGTATTAACACAAGTGTGTTCGGTATAATTTAATCATTTTGCATGTAAAATTGAAAAACGCTAAAAAGTTGACTGTAGAATACGATCTTACCAAAGACAAATTACTGTCGTAGACAATAAAACTTTCTTTTTAGTCTTCAAACGTCAAGTTAATCCATATACAAAGTAAATAAAACATGCTTATGGCCAAAATTAGTAGATTTAGTGTTATTCGCACCAGTTTGTCCGTGGTTCTTTGTAAGAAAAAAATAAATTATGCAATCGTGCATTACGTAATTTTCAAACAAATAAATAAGAATAACGTCATATAAATACTTTTTTACTCTTGTTTAATGTTTTAATATATCCCTAGCTTCATCTTCTACCAAGAACTAGTGATTAGATGTTACGGTAGGTCTAGTTTTGTTGCTTTTTGATCGGCCAGAATATGACTACGCCCACTCATCAACTAAATCTAGTGTGTCTAGCTTTTCTGCATATATTCCGTATTTTGACAACAAACTGTGACTACCAAACAATCATCATCAATGTCAGCAATGTTTCAAAGTAGTTTGACACAATTATTTGCTTAGGAGACTTAGAAAATGTAAATATAAAGCGTGACATATTTCTCTAGCAAAAACAACGAAAAACGTAAACACGCGAATCTTCACAAAAATTGTGATAATAACATCAAAACATGCACATGTGCTGATTAACTAAAGTCAAATTAGTTGTTTAAATAGTAGCGGAAGTCATTCTACGAGTTTTAATATATGAACTGCATTAAGCGGACGATTTTTAGGGTTTATTCGTGATAAACTAAAAACCACTCTATGAGCGTTGCTGGGGCACAGCGTGTTGAATTTTGCAATGCTCAGAGCGTTGCTGTGGAGTCAAAGAGTTAAGACAACTTGATCACCCATGTTGCCAGATTTATTCATCATCATCACTCTTCAGCTTCCTATGGAGCATAGGTCTTTAACAAATTCACACTAAGCCTTCCTGCCCCGTGCCATCTGTTTCAGGTCTTTCTGTGTCTTCTTTTTTCCCTTTCACACTTGTCTTCAATTCCTACCTCTGATGTTGCCACACGGACGGCCTGTCAACGTTTGTCAAAGTGTGTCCAATCCATCACCAGTGACTGCTTCTCATCTTGGTACCATTGGCACTCGTCTGGTCCCTATCATCATTTTCACTTTGGTGATCATGTCATACCATTTCAATCCTTCTATATACGCAGTCACCCATTTCTGAAAGTCTGTAGCTTTTTTGGTTGTATTACTACAATGAAAAAAAAAATTGTTTCCACAATCAGTGTGATGTTTCAGTGCTCAAATTTTTTATGACCGTTTCTCACAGACAGATAACCAATAAGCAGTGATGTGATCTTTGCTACATCAAATTTTTTTCAACTTATTTTTCACATACAGACAACCAGTGTGCAGGAAGGTGTTTTGTTCAATACATTAAATATTTTCTGACTTTTCTTCACATACAACCAATATGCAATGAGTGTTCTCTTGTCTCAGATTTTGTCTGACTTATTTCTCACAAGAAGACAACCTGTGTGCAAGAAGGTGTTTACCTCATTACATCACATTTTTTTATATTGTTCACAGGCAGACCACTTATGTGCAGGGAGGTGTTCTGTTCATTACATCAAGGATCCTTGTGGTGGACTTACTGATCGACAGGGTTCCTGTAGGTCATGTGACTGGAATTCTGGTATATAGGGCTCATAGGTGAGAACACTTTTCTATTTTTGTCTGTTACTTTGGTCAGGTTATGGTAGATATGTCTCTTATTTCGGAGGGGTGGGAGAAAAAAATAAAAGAGACAGCATTTATTGTAGACATCTCAGTTCTTGGAGACACTGCTATAGATATTTGTTGGATATTGTGGGACATTTTTTCTTCTTATTTTATCTGTGATGTTTTTAAATTTTGTGTAACATTTTTCCTTTACAGGTTCATTTTTTGGTGCATAACATTGCATGAGATTTACCTTTATTTTCCTTTTGGCCGTTTTTAGTATTGCTGACACTTGTCTGGATCCCAGTACTTCACATTGTGCCCTCTGTGTTTTCTTGTGGTGGAAGTAGAGGAGGCCATGCGCCACATGAAGAAAGACAAAGCGCCTGGACCAGATAATGTAACAGTAGAGGACATGGAAGCTTTGGGAGAATTTGGAGTAGAAGTGATAACAAAACTCTTAAATGACATCTACAACAGTGGTCAAATACCTGATGTTCTGTTAAAATCCATATTCATTTTGCCAAAGAAACCTGGAGCCATGGAATGTGATGAACACCGCACCATTAGTCTTATGAGTCATGTGACCAAAATATTATTATGAATTATGAGAAGAGTGAGAAATAAAATTAAACCAGAAATCAGTGATGAACAGTGTGGATTTGTAGATGGTAAAGGCACAAACAATGCTATATATATTATATTAACATTAATAGAAAGAGCTGTAGAGATGGACATATCTGTACTTGTGCTTTATAGATTACACTAAGGCATTTGACAAAGTGAAATGTGAGGAAATTATCAAAGTGTTAGAAAGCATCAACATTGATGGAAAGGAAACTTATTTCAGAAGTTAGAAAGAAGCAATCCACTTTTTTTGGGCATGTTATGAGAAGAGGAAAGCTGGAATATATCGTAACAACAGGTAAGGTTGAAGGAAAAAGAGATAGGGGAAGACAAAGAGAGCAAATACTGGACAGTTCGACATCGTGGCATGGAAAGAAGTCAACAACAGAATTGATAAATTGTACTGGACAGGAAGTTGTGGAGAGACATGATCTCCTACGCCACTAGGCATGGTACTTGAAGAAGAAGGAGATTGTTTTCTTGGACAAAATAAAATTCAAATCTTCAATATGGTGTCCGCTTTCCTTTGTTCATTTGTCTTCCTTTCTGTTCTCTTCCATCTTGTATCACACAGTTTTAGGATCTTCTTCTTCATACACTCTCAGACTTCGTCCACTTGAATGTTTTCAAAGAAAGCAGTAGTCAGTTTGAGGCTGTTTGAATCTCCTTAGAGCTTTTCCACAAATGGTACTGGTGTCGGCCATATGCGCTTTCTCTGTTCCGCATATGTTGAGCAACTTTGAAGCAGATGTTCAGTAGTCATTTTATCAGTGCCACAGTTACATTGATCGGTAGTTCCTATCTTTAGCTTGTTAACCTTTAGCACGCTACAGGCCACACATTGGGCTGAACGTAACCTATGTGATAAGGTTGATAAAGTTGGTTTTTTTTTTCCCGTTAATGATATCCACCAAAAGATAGATATAAGTGGATGGAAGCAGACATCATCATCATCAGTTGATAAGATCTCTATGGCGTTGTTTGCTCCACTGTAGTGTATGGAATGTCAACTTGACCTACGCAGTGGTGTGTAGACATGGATTGAGTGTATAATGTGCGAATGATAATAAGGGTTCGTGGTGTTGACAAATGTTCTTTTCTCACACTCATGTATGGCTGGAAGTCATCGACACCAACGACTGTGTACCTTTTCTAAAGTTTAATTGGACGTACACACTCGACAGCACAGATAGTGACAAATCACAGGTTGGCATAATACATCATGGTACAGTGGATAAATGGTCTTGCAATGTTACATGGGCACTCATGTAGAATAATAGTATAAAGGACTGTCAGTAGCCAAGCCCTCAGTATCGCCCATACATATATATCATCTGACTTCACTGACTGAGCACGTCAGCTTATAAACAATATTTCAGATGGCTTCTAAACCTAATCTCGTTTAGCGACGATTCTCCAACATAATGTCCAGCACATATTTTTCCATATAATAATATTGAACCGCTAATAACGGGTTCTCATGTGTAGCAGTGATCTCTGGACTAAACAAGCGATAATACGGGCATCCCTTTTCTCTTCTTGAAAGTCACTACATGTTTGGTTCCAAGATGGCTTCACTCGTGAGCTGTCACTCACGTTTGGATACAGATAATGAATCTGTCCTAAAGTTAGTCATTCATAAAACATTTCATTGCTCTGTAGATTTGATCATGAACAATTGACTGCATTCTACAGGATATAGTGCTGCTAGGAATCGAAGTCGTTTTCATCGAGTCAAATATATTCTCTTAGACATTCAAATCGTAACTATCGAAAATGGTGGCTTCGATCGAGAGTTCATAAGAGTGTCTATTATTACCTTGGTATCAGAAATATGATTCTGCCATTCCTTGGCAATACGAATAAACACTGGGGTAAAGCATACACGATAGGTCTAGACGACTATCACTTTCCCCACCAATACTGAGATCACTTTTTCCCGGCGACAAGCCGACATAGAAAACACAGTCCCTATCAGGACGAAGCCAAATCACACCACACTCTAGCGACACATCCGCCGAATAGCCTTTGACCTCTCTAGAGACAACAGAACATATAGTTCGACTTAGATATGTAAAGATATACAGATATAAGACAGACTCGTCCTACTCAGACAAACAATACACATAAATTCAGGCCATAGATATTCTGAAGCAAGAACAATCTATTATTACCCAAACAACGAATAAATCGCAGTAAAATGGATTCACCCGCGGAGTTCGATCGAAAAGACGGCACAACTTTCAAGGGAAGTAACTCAATAATGACTTTCCCTTAAGCACTATTTTGTTTACAAAATATTTGCGAACATAACAAGAATACCAATGTATAATATTGTAAGATATCAAAGACTGCACGTAACAGTCTTACCACACCTCCCGGGAAAAAAAAAAATGGAACTTTTTTTTTTTTTGAAATACATCTAGGAGCAACGTACAATAGGCTCACAACGCATGAATAATGCGCAGATGAAAATATCAGGAATACCTATAACGCCTAATATGAGGCTAAGTCGACTTATGGAGCGACTGGTGAGAATGTGTCTCATAAACTGAGAGAAATTATTTCTCTACAAGTATATTTTTCCAGGAAGGTGTCATCAAAGTATAATACAATTCTGGCAATTACACAATGCCTAAAAAATTCATATCATCATTTCGTATTAGATATCTTAAATTTATGATTTATGAAGAAAAAATCATCAAAGCACAGCGGTGAATAAACATCAATGAACCGCTATGTAGTGATACAATCATTATATTATTAAATTACAAATGTGTATCTATCATGATATAGAAAAGGAACTACTATAGAACTAGACATATCAAGAAGTCTAAGCCCTAATAGTTATGTGGAATCATGTGGGCATCTTGACAGAATGTCTGCCATCACATTATCTGATCCACGAATAGCTCGCACAGAGAAATGAAAAGGTTGAAGAGCAATTGCATATCGAGTAGACCTCGAGCTCTTCAAATTCTTACTCTGTATAGCAGTAAGAGCTTTTTGGTCGGTTTCTACTATGAAATGTGCGCCTAGAAGGAATCTCTGTAGTTTGAGGATCGACCAAACCATAGCTAATAGCTCACGGTCTAAAACCGAATAATTCCTTTCTGCCGCATTAAGTTTTCTGGAAATATACATTACAGGATGCAGAGTTCCAGAGTACTCTTGCATTAGTGCCGCTCCAATCCCAGTGGATGAAGCGTCACTACGAAGAACGAATGTCTTATCTTTAGTGGGTAGCACTAAAATAGGTGGTGTTGAAAACAGTGTTTTAATCTTATCCAGAGAGCATTGGCATTCCTGAGACCAGTGGACCACATTAGGCGAACCTTTCTTTAGAAGTGTTGAGAGAGGTGCCATGATAGAGGATAGATTCTGAATGAATCTGCCATAAAATTGAATAAGACCTAACAGACTTCTCACCTGTTTTTTAGTCTTAGGGATTGAGATGTTAAGTATCTTACTAGTATTATGGTCCTCTGTCTTTAGGAAACCATGACCAACTCGGTGGCCTAGGAAAGAAATTTCGCTAAAACCAATATAGGCTTTAGAGGGTTTCGCTGTCAGGTTGTGCTCACGCAAAGTAGACAGCAATTCATCTAACCCTGAATAGTGATCTTCCCAAGTATCGCTGAAAAGACAGATGTCGTCTAGATATGCAATGACATCTGACCGATAAGATAGGATTCGGCGCATCATGCGTACGAATGTAGCTGGTGCGTTCATAAGA
This sequence comes from Oreohelix idahoensis, assembly GCA_024509875.1. NCBI lineage: Eukaryota > Metazoa > Mollusca > Gastropoda > Stylommatophora > Oreohelicidae > Oreohelix > Oreohelix idahoensis. Next base: position 108,866 of record JAMPIV010016296.1, read on the forward strand.
CCGAAAGGCATAAAATTCCATTGGAACAAACCTCTAGGTGTTGAAAAAGCCGTGAGAGGTTTGGCGCGTTCAGATAAAGGAACTTGCCAATATCCTTTAGACAAATCAAGTTTAGTGAAAAAATGAGATTTGGAGAGTCGAGTAAGTAGCTCTTCCAGTAAAGGCATAGGTTCGGCATCGAACTTCGTTACTTGATTCAATTTTCGATAGTCAACGCAAAGACGTATGTTATTGTCTTTTTTACGCACAATAACCATCGGCGAAGAATATGCAGAGGTGGATGGTTCGATTATTTTCAAATCTATCATCTCATCCAACTCTTTCTCGACCTGTGCTTGAAAATGTATAGGTATAGGATAAGGTCTAACCCTAATAGGAGTATGGTCAGTTAGAACAATGTCATGTTCAATGACATTCGTTTGTCCAGGGATGTCAGTGAGTACATCCTGAAATGTTTGCAACATAGTTGAAACTTGTCGCTGTTCTCCTAGAGACAAATCAGGAGAGACAGTAACGTTCTTCCATGATTCACTAGAATGAAGTGGGATCATTGGAAGAGGAAGATTTACATCTGAAAAACTTGTTTCCTCATCCTGTATCACGGACAGTGATGAGTAATGACCATGTTGTACTGGAGAATTGTCCGTTGCTTGGAAAATGGGTTGCAAATAATCCGGACGTTCATGGAATTCAGTAAGCATATTGATGTGGAAGGTTTTATGCTTCCCATCAATATCGACAATATAGTCGACATCGGAAATTTTCGATATTATATCGTACGGACCTTTCCAAGAAATAAGTAATCTGTTTTCCCTACAAGGTAGTAATACAAATGCTTTGTCACCAGGACAAAGTTGTCGTAAGCATCTCTTCTTATTGGCAAATTGCCTTGCCTTCTGTTTCGCAAATTCAGAAGAAGAAGTTGCTAATTTGCATGCTTCGATAATCTTTTGTCTCAACGCGATGACATATTCGTAGGATGACTTTGTGTCATCGTCAATATTGTCAGATGTTATGAGATCGTGAAGCAACGACATAGGGCCACGCGGACGCGCGCCAAAGACGAGTTCAAAGGGAGAAAATCCCGTATGTTCATTGGGTACCTCTCTGTAAGCGAAGAGGGCCGCAGGTAAAACTCTGTCCCAGTCTTGAGGATGATCCTCAGTTATCTTCCCCAGTAAGTTTTTAAGTGTTCTATTAAGGCGTTCGACCATACCATTAGACATTGGATGGTAGATACTACTTAAAGATCTATCTATCTGCAGAGTAGACATTACTTGAGACATGGTATCTGATATTAGTTGGGTGCCATGGTCTGACAATATCTCTCCGGGGAACCCCAGACGAGAAAATATAAGCCAAAGAGCATCTGCAATATCAGCAGTAGTAATGCTCTTCAGAGGAATAGCCTCTGGCCAACGTGTGCACATATCAACACACGTCAAGATAAACTGATGTCCTCTGGCAGACTTGATCTTAAATGGACCAATAATGTCTATGGCCATTTTTTGAAACGGCCGAATAGGAATGTCCGCCGCCTGAATGGGTGCAGCATGCCGTGGACCTTTGGATTTAACTTCCTGACATACTTTACAAGATCGACAATAAATCCGTATGTCCTTGTTTACCAATGGCCAAAAGAAAGCCGCAAGGACTCTTGACTTAGTACGGGAAAAACCCATGTGTCCAGCACACTGAGAGTCGTGAGCGTGCTGCAAAATTTTAACTCTCAAATTCTTGGGAACCAGGATTTGAGAATGACTTGACGTAATGGAGTCTTGAACCATACGTACAAGTACGCCATTCTTCTTTGTAATCCACGATTTACGACTTGTGTCTTTATTCGGATCACCTTTAGTTGCAAGAATGAAGAATTTCTTCAGAGTGGGATCATCTTCTTGCTGTTTTATAAACGAGTCACGAGAAATTACCAAGGGATTATCTTGGTTATGCACTTCATTATCTTCAGTAGATGAAGTTTGAGGCATATTAACCTTTAGCACGCTGCATAAAAATTCAGAAAACTTGCCCAACCACTGCATTCTTTTTCACAGCGTCCCGTTTTTATAGTGGGTGACTTGTAATGTCTATAGTTTTTGTGTTTCTTGGTCAACTGCTATCATTTTTGGAATTTCTATAAATAAATGAATGGTGAATCTGATGATATACAATTTGTTTGTGTACATGTTAGATGTGATAGGAAGAGAGGAAAGGAAAGATGAAAAAAACGAAAAAAAAAATTAAAATAATAAAAAAATATTTTTTTTTAATTTTAAAATTTTAAAAAAAATTTTAAAAAATAACCAGCAAACGAAGGGTCCATATCCCTTGCATCTCAATGAAAGTCATTTGACCAATAGACCAATACAAATCAAATGACGATCTTTTCGTTACACCCATCATCAGTAGCAAAGCAACAAACGCTCTCGTCAGCTGTGACATTCGGCCGAAATTCTAAATCTTCCGATATTCCTAGTCCTAACCCCTAACATTATACATACTTGAAAGGCCATTTTACTTTCGTTTCCATCTCAGCCATCAAACATATTCTGAGAAACGATATCAGCGCTTATAAAGACAAAAATCTTATCCCCACCGCATGGCGTCAGAATCCAATAAAATTAGAGCGAAATGGCCGCATGTCTGATGCCGATTCATTTCGATTTAAAAAATTTACAAAAAATAAACGCGGATACACCCATCACTTTTTTAAGATCGGAAACGGAAGCTAACTTTCTTGCAAATAAAATTACAACTTAACATCCGGGGCTGAAAATCACGTGTACACAAGTCCTCATGCTAGAAACGGTGATATCCGTAAGGTGCAACATTGCGCCTCCAGCATGGAGAACATAGGTTACGTTCGGCGCAACGCTGCGCCCGGAGCGTGCTAAAGGTTAAGAGCCTGAGCTCTAGTGACTACAGCGTTAGCAATCTGCATGTTTTGCCTTTCCCACGTGGAAATTTGTTGCGGAGTGCATTCTCTGACTCCGTGAATGCGACCGATGATGAGGTCAGCGATCGGATTCGGAAGAAGACATGCGTGTACATCTCCTGTAAAGAAAGGAGTATCAATCCTAATGATAGCAGTAGAGTATTTCTCTAATGTGCCGCCAAATGTTACACATTTGACTACTTGTCCAGTGGCACGGGAAGGATCTACGAGTGACTGCCTAACACCAATTGTGGTGCATCCAGAATCAAATAGCACAGAGACTGGATTGTTATTCACTAAACCCTTATGTAAGACATGAGAACCTCTTCCATCATGCGCGACTGATGCCGGAAGAGCAGGAAGAGGATGGCCACAGCTTAAAGTAGACACTGTGGTTGGCTCAAATAACGTTTTGCATTGGGGGCACTGAGATGCTCTCCCAAAATCAAAAGCGGCACATGCCATATTACTAGCATCATTATTATCTTTACTCTGTTTATAGGCTTCATTGGACTCTTGTTGTGCAGAGTTTGCCTGAAAATGTGGTTTATGTCTTTTGTATTGAGATCTACCTCGGTTATTATCACCTCTGTAGTTATTGTTACCTCTATTGTAACCCCTATTTGGGTTTGAGTCATAGTTCCCTTGGTTACCATTATCATATTCATTATAATGAGTATCTCTGTAATTATGATCTTGTTGACTCCAAGACGGATAACCCTGATAGTTTCTATAATTACTTCCTCTACGGAAATTCCTATAATTATGACCACCCCTGTGTCGAGAGCTATCAGCTCATCTCCAGTTCTTTGAAGAAGAACCCTGAAATGATTGGTTACCTTGGTTTTGATAACTATTATGGTTACCTTTTTTATCAAATCTGTTTTGAGGTCCCTGAAATCTGTGTGAATAATTGGGATTGTATGGTGTTGCTGAAGCAACTGGCATACTCTCCTTAATCTTAGTGTTGCCAAAAGTCACGTCGGGGTGTGCAGTGACATATTGGGAACAATATTCTTCCATTTCTTTTAGAGATTTGGGTTTACGCTCATGTATAAATTCAAGGAAAGGTTTGTTCACACATGACATACTCTTATCTCTGAGCAACAAATCCATAAGTCCTTCATACGTTTTTTCTGTTTTGGAAAGCTCAATCCAACGATCAACTGTGAGACGTGCCTTTGCAGTGAATTCTGAGAATTCTACACCCGTCTCAGGTACCATCGTTTTAAATAAAAGGCGATAGCCTTCCTCACTTAGCTGATATTTTTTTATCAAAGCCGCCCTAATGACATCATAATTATCCTTATCTGCTTCTCCTACAAGGCATAATCTAGTCAAAGATTCACCTTTCAAGTTTTCTGATAATTGATTAGCGTATTGTGATTTATCCACATTATGTGTACGACAAGAACGTTCAAATCTATCCAGCCAGAATGTAATATCGTCACTGGACTGATTGAACGGTGGAACCTTAACCTTGTAAGTAGAAGGTTTACCATTACCACTAGATGCCTGATTAACATTACTCATACTTGTCAATCTCAATTTCTCCAACTCAAATTCATGTTCTCTTATTGCTTTTTTCTCTTCAGCATCTAATCTTTTTTGTTCAGCCTCCCTGTCTAATCTTTTTTGTTCAGCTTCCCTGTCTAATCTTTTTTGTTCAGCTTCACTGTCTAATCTTTTTTGTTCAGCAGCAGCTTCTCTTTCTAATTTTTTTTTGTTCAGCTTCACTGTCTAATCTTTTTTGTTCAGCTTCCCTGTCTAATCTTTTTTGTTCAGCTGCAGCTTCTCTTTCTAATTTTTTTTGTTCAGCTTCAAATCTCCTTTCCTCCACCTGCATCTGCAATTTCTTTTGTTCAGCAGCAGCCTCAGCTTCTCTTTCTAATCTTTTCTCTTCTGCCATAGCTCTTCTCTCTTCTGCAGCTAATGCTTTGTCATATTGAGCAACTGCCCATTGTTCTAATTGTTGACCAGTCTTATCAAGGGCTTTCCCTTGTATAATGAAGTATTCTAATGTAGACATGGTGTCTAACAATAATACTAATCACCTGAAATAATAATAATACCACAAGTTCTCAATGACTTGATTAATCAGTATACTATCCCAATATCTGTGGGTCACAAGCCTTTAATAAGGTCTTGTATAATAGTAATAATAATCAGGTACTGGTTTATACCATAATCCAAGTGCAGTGCACAGGCAATTGTGTCTTATGAAATATACCTATATAAAACATATGTCAACCAACAGAATACATAAAGTACAAATAGGACTGACAATACAAGAACGTTTGCAGAAATCAAAATAAATCAAATAGGGAAATCAATGAAAATAATCACTGAATCTGCAAAGAATAACAACACAAATGACGTCACAATATATGAATATAAATTGTGAATAGAACTGAAAGATAGAAAAGGTTAGACCAACAAATTACAAACAAATCAAAACAAAACTAAAGAACAAAGAAATATTACAAAAATAACAATAATTACAGACTTCACAGCTAACACAAAAGCAACAGTTGTCGCAGCAAATTTTCAATCAAGAAAATTGCACCTATAGAAAACGCCCACAACGGACCCTCTATGACGTGGGATATTCTGTTGTGAGGACGCCGCCCAACCTTAAACACAACCCGCTGACATAGAAACTAACATACTATACAAACAAATAACATGTAAACATAAATATATATAAATTATGTGTATGATAGTATGTGTTGCAAAATAGGCTCAGTTTTACAGTAATGGCAAAGTTATTTTTATGAAAATAAACAAACTGCCACTTTATTCAATTAAACATTCTAGCCTTAAATATTAAAGTTCATATATGGAAAACAAGAAGATCCATCGATGAAAATAGGACTTCTTAGTTCACTAATACTGTCTTCCTGTTAACATTGACAAGAATTGATCCAACTGTTCTGTGAAACTCTGTAATGTCTAATGTAAAAATGTCAACAACGCTGACCTACATACTGCATTCACTTGACAGGTCACGTGACGAAGTGTTGACAAAGAGCAAACCAATACTGCAAGTGTGTCGTATCAGCCACAGGAAACGGTCTGGTATCGGTAATCTGTTGACTTCTGAACTTCTGCGAGGTCAAACCCAGAAAGCTGGTCCACCAGTTGATAAGGTTGATAAAGTTGGTTTTTTTTTTCCCATTAATGATATCCACCAAAAGATAGATATAAGTGGATGGAAGCAGACATCATCATCATCAGTTGATAAGATCTCTATGGTGTTGTTTGCTCCACTGTAGTGTATGGAATGTCAACTTGACCTACGCAGTGGTGTGTAGACATGGATTGAGTGTATAATGTGCGAATGATAATAAGGGTTCGTGGTGTTGACAAATGTTCTTTTCTCACACTCATGTATGGCTGGAAGTCATCGACACCAACGACTGTGTACCTTTTCTAAAGTTTAATTGGACGTACACACTCGACAGCACAGATAGTGACAAATCACAGGTTGGCATAATACATCATGGTACAGTGGATAAATGGTCTTGCAATGTTACATGGGCACTCATGTAGAATAATAGTATAAAGGACTGTCAGTAGCCAAGCCCTCAGTATCGCCCATACATATATATCATCTGACTTCACTGACTGAGCACGTCAGCTTATAAACAATATTTCAGATGGCTTCTAAACCTAATCTCGTTTAGCGACGATTCTCCAACATAATGTTCAGCACATATTTTTCCATATAATAATATTGAACCGCTAATAAGGGGTTCTCATGTGTAGCAGTGATCTCTGGACTAAACAAGCGATAATACGGGCATCCCTTTTCTCTTCTTGAAAGTCACTACATGTTTGGTTCCAAGATGGCTTCACTCGTGAGCTGTCACTCACGTTTGGATACAGATAATGAATCTGTCCTAAAGTTAGTCATTCATAAAACATTTCATTGCTCTGTAGATTTGATCATGAACAATTGACTGCATTCTACAGGATATAGTGCTGCTAGGAATCGAAGTCGTTTTCATCGAGTCAAATATATTCTCTTAGACACTCAAATCGTACCTATCGAAAATGGTGGCTTCGTACGAGAGTTCATAAGAGTGTCTATTATTACCTTGGTATCAGAAATATGAAAATGCCATTCCTTGGCAATACGAATAAACACTGGGGTAAAGCATACACGATAGGTCTAGACGACTATCACTTTCCCCACAAATACTGAGATCACTTTTTCCCGGCGACAAGCCGACATAGAAAACACAGTCCCTATCAGGACGAAGCCAAATCACACCACACTCTAGCGACACATCCGCCGAATAGCCTTTGACCTCTCTAGAGACAACAGAACATATAGTTCGACTTAGATATGTAAAGATATACAGATATAAGACAGACTCGTCCTACTCAGACAAACAATACACATAAATTCAGGCCATAGATATTCTGAAGCAAGAACAATCTATTACTACCCAAACGAAGAATAAATCGCAGAAAACTGGACTCATCCGCGGAGTTCGATCGAAAAGACGGCACAACTTTCAAGGGAAGTAACTCAATAATGACTTTCCCTTAAGCACTATTTTGTTTACAAAATATTTGCGAACATAACAAGAATACCAATGTATAATATTGTAAGATATCCAAGACTGCACGTAACACTATGTTCTCCATGCTGGAGGCCACATGTGTGGCCTTGCGGCTATCATCGGGGAACTGATTTATAATGTGTGTGCACGTGATCTGAACCCCGGATGTTAAGTTGTAATGTTATTTGCAAGAGAGTTAGCTTCCGTTTCCGATCTTAAAAAAGTGATGGGTGTATCCGCGTTTATTTTTTGTAAATTTTTTTAATCGAAATGAATCGGCATCGAACACGCGGCCATTTTCGCTCTAATTTTATTGGATTCTGACGCCATGCGGTGGGGATGAGATTTTTGTCTTTATAAGCGCTGATATCGGTTCTCAGAATATGTTTGATGGCTGAGATGGAAACTAAAGTAGAATGGCATTGCTAGTATGTATAATTTTAGGGGTTAGGACTAGGAATATCGGAAAAGTTTAGAATTACGGCCGAATGTCACTGCTGACGAGGATGTTTGTTGCTTTGCCACTGATGATGGGTGTAACGAAAAGATCGTCATTTGATTTGTATTGGTCTGTTGGTCAAATGACTTTCATTGAGATGCAAGGGATATGGACTCTTTGTGTGTTGGTTATTTTTTTTTTTAAATTTTTAATTTTAAAATTTAAAAAAAATTTTTTTTATTATTTTAATTTTTTTTTCTCGTTTTTTTCATCTTTCCTTTCCTCTCTTCCTATCACATCTAACATGTACTCAAACAAAATTTACATCATCAGATTCATCATTCATTCATTTCTATACAATCCAAAAATGATAGCAATTGACCAAAAAACAAAAAAACTATAGAATTTAATAGTCACCCACTATAAAAATGGGGCGTTGTGAAAAAGAATGCAGTGGCAGGGCAAATTTTTTTTATTTTTATGCAGCGTGCTAAAGGTTAAATAGATGGTATCTCAGTTTGTTGTGGCCAGTGCGGAGTCTGAAGATTACCACTTGTTCTCTTCTGTTGAGCTTGTAGTATGCATTTTTTGTGTGACGTGGATGTTCTACATTCCATTTGTTTCTGTATCTGATTCTGATAAATCTCTTTGCCTCCTCAAAAGTCACGCTTGCATCAGGCTGAGGTAGATTTCCACCTTCCTTTGCCAGTCTGTCAGCCTTTTCATTGCCGGTGATGTTAGAGTGAGATGGGATTCATTGGATCCCACCACTTTTGAATCGGTGACTTTAGTTTGTGGAGTACTATTCTATAACAAGAATGTTATGACAAGGATCTCAATTTGATAGTTCCACATTTCTGCTGCCATCTTTGCAGTTTTCCCATTTAAAAATTGTAGGTTCCAAATCTGAAGATTTTCTTAGAAGAACAATTGTGTCAGCAACTCAGACTCTATGCTGCATCTTAAGCCTCCTTGACAGAGGACCCTCTTCTGTCTTGGATGGCTGGGTTGAATTATCGGAATTATTTGCTTTGGTTGCCTTGTTCTGTGTTCTTGTTGAAGTTTCTACAGGTTGTAGTTGCTGGCACCATGCCCAGCCCTCCTTAGTCATCTCCTACGACATGTCAGGTAGTGTACAGTGTTACTATTCTTTGCTCCCCTGTCAACCTCAGTAACACACGGTTGTTAGATCCTACATAGAACAGTTTACCACTGTGTCTACTAGTTGAACAAATCTTGAAATTGAACTCACCACTTAACATCCTATTTGTGGACTATGAAAAGACATTTGACAGTTTAAAAGCAGCAGTAGACAGCCCAGGAGCTGTAGGCTTCTCCTTTAGAAACATGAAGAGTTACATGGAAAATCAGTTTCACTTGTAGAATAAACAGTTTGAAAATGTCTCTCAGAATTACATTTCTTGACAAAAGTGATGGCTGCCTCATACTTTTAATGCTTGGGATACCCCACTTTTAAGTGCCAGTGAGAGAGGTCTAGTCAGAACTTTCCTAGCTTACAAATTCTTTCTTTTTCCACCCTCCCTCACCAAAGAATCTACCAAATCATCCCTGAGATTTACCAGTAGATTGAGATCAACAGGTTGCTGACCCCTAGTTTGACAAACACTTTGGAAACTGGAAGGATTTTGGAGCACCCATGAAGATCACTAACCTAACATATGAATACATGAAATGCAGAATTCTTTGTGAAGGACAAATCATGTCAGATAAGAACTGGAGTACAGCAGGGATGCCTCTTTTCATCATTTTCCTTCTTCTTATAGATTGGATTATGAAAAAAACATCAGCCAGCAGTAATAACATTCATTGGACTTTGACTAAAGCCCATGACCTTACTACTGTGTCCCATAACCGTAGCCATATGTGGGACAGGATGAGAGATCTTGATAAAAGTTACAGCGATGTGGTTTGGGAATACACAGAGATAATTTTGAGATTGTGACTATACACACCACTAATAAAAGGTTGCACTGAGAGATGCATCCCGACACATGTGGAATCATATCTTGGCAATAATATAAACAAAGGTGGAGGAACAGAGGATGATATCAAAATAACAATACAGAAGGCAAGAACAAATGGAAAGAACTAGACAAAAACCAGTGGAACACATTGGTAAGGAAAAAGGTCCTGGAGTTGGATATAAGACACACAATAAGGAAAACAGTTAATAGCATTACTAGACAGCCCTTATTCTGTAAGAGTAAGAGAAAAGGAGAGACCTATATATAGGTATATTTTATGTATTTATTTTTCCCCCACAGAATTATAGAGTCCTGTCAGGAGGCATTTATTCTACGTTTGTACCGGCAGAAAAACAAGGTGACTTTTGCTTAGATAAACTAACACTTGAGTAAAACTGATAATTAAAAATTAATAAATATAATGAACTGAAGTGTGATGAATGGAATATAAAAGCAATTTGAATGTTGCTTTTTACAAACGTACATGAAGTATTTTTTTATTTTCTAAACTTTTCTTTGTCTCTTGATTGTTTGTTGTGGCTGAAATATCTCAAAAGTATCCCATTTGTGTAATACTGTACGGGTTTGACACGGACATTATGTCTTGTAGTTCCCATGGTTCTCTTATGAGACAAAAATGAAATAGACCTACTGCTAACCTAGGCATGTCATGGGAGGCAACTAATATGATGTTGTGTATGTGGCTGGCAAAGTCATCATTCAAAACAAGTTGCTGCAAAAACTACAGCTGCAAGAGGTCATAATGCTTTAGTGCAGGCTTCTTGCAAGGGGACCAAGTGCAATGGTGGCTGAATGCTGTATAATGAGTGAAAAGGGAAATTCTTATTTTTCTAGGATCCTTAGGCACAGACTGATAAAGTCATCAGATGACCGTCATGCCTGGTAGCATCTTGTAGGACAGCAACAAACTTTCTTCCCGTTACTTGATCCATGGCTATCCTTCGTATGGTGCCACAGGTCTCATTCATGCTTTTCACCTTGGCCTCCATAGTTCTATTCCCAAGTTGTGTAGGTCAGCCTTTCAATTTCTGTTATCGGTCCATAGCATGGCAATTCTTATGGTGGCATCAGGGTTTTTCTGAATACATTGCCAACTCAATTCCAGAGAGTGATGATGGTGATGAAAACGAACATTCACACCATTTTAAGTTTTTACTACTTACTTAGTCATTCCTCTTCCACCCTGTGGTGTAGAGGTTTGCCAGATAGAGCGCCATACTCTCCTATAAGCTGTCTTCCTCCTGGCCTGGTTCCAGTCGAATCCTCGGTCCTCCAGTGATTGTCTAATGTTGTCCTCCTAGCAGACTCTGGGTCATCCTGGAGGTCTGGATCCCTGGCTCTTAGTTTCCCATATTTGTTGTGGTAGCTAATCTTCTCCCATTGTACAGACATGACCAAACCATCATAATTGGGACTTCTCGAGATCCAAGAAACAAATGAGCATCTCACCTTTATACTCAAGGGCTTTTTCACTCAGCTGCCTGATTGTAAAGATAAGATCCTGAGTAATTTGGTTTGCTCGGAAGCCACGTTGGACCTCATCCATTTGTGGGTCAGCCGGGTGTCTGAGTCTCTGCTCCAGGATTCTAGAGTAAATTTTACCGGGGACACTGAGATGAAATATGCCTCTATGATTCTCACATTGTCGGTTGTCACCCTTTTTGAATATTGGTGTTATGATGGTGATCTCCCGGTCCTTTGATATGGTGTTGTGGCACCAGGCTGCCTGTAGGACTCTCAGGTGTAATAGGTCGACTGCTGCTCCCATGTACTTAACCATTTCTGGTGTTATACCATCATGGCCTGCTGCCTTGTAATGACTCTAATTTTAATTGTATTGTTGCTGTAACAGATTATTTTATTCTCCAGACTTTATTCCTTAGTTCCATATGTTTACATGCTTCTCTGTTATTTATTACCCATTTAAATAATAATATTGTTCTGTGTAATTTCTGTTTATGATTTTTTAAAGATATAAACAGTAATGAGCAGCCATTTTCTTCCCACTTTTACAGACAGGCTTTATCAAAGCGTTCACAGACAACCCTGAAGCATACACGTCAGGTTTCTGTCATGTAGAAAGAATGATGAAAAACTTGTTTGTGAAGAAGTTGTTTCTATGGCCAAGGTTCCATGCCAGTGTGGTATTAACTTTCAACAAACATAAGGTAAAAATTTGAGACACAGAATTAAGACATTAACTACTGCAAACTGCTCCCAGCATCAATGAATCTAACCTCTGTTACTGCAAGCTATTGGGAGCATGAATCTTTATTTAGTAATAAAATGAATGAAAAATTTACCAAAACACTTTCCAATTTGGTTCAAGATTAAGTTACCACCGTAAAACAAATTCCCAATGCATGGTGGTTGTCGAACACTTGAAAATTGATATTATATTGATATTTTTCAATGTTTCAGGTTAGTTACCTAATCATGTAAAACTGTTTACCATAGCAACTAGTGATAAGGCCACAAAAAACTCGTACACCCCGTCTACCCCCTCAACAGGCTAGAAACTTGTTTCAACAATTGATTGGCAGATCTAGCGACGAGGACAACGGTGAAAACAATGTGGCTTTGATAGTGGTGATAACAGTAGTAGTGATGATGCAAACAGTGATGATAGTGTAGATTCCTGGGCCATAAAATAGCAAAGACCTCAGCTAGAGTCACAAATAAAATAGTGCAGGAAATAATGTAACTAAAGAATGAAAACAACAGCAGCAAGTTAGTGAGGGTGAAACAACAAATGGTTTTTGTTTTGTCCCAACTTGTAACCAGGTCTGCATGCAAATCTTGAGATTTTTTGGGAAATGGTATAGGTGTGATAATGTTAGTTACTAATAGTGTAAATATTAATTAGTGTGTTCATGAACTTGTTTTTCTTGTCATTAGCTATACTACATGATAATCACTATGAGAAAGGCATTAACTGCCTTAGGAACAAACTATCTGATTTGTCTGTCAATCATGTTATATTATTAATAATATCTACCAGACCATGTAAACATACTTTTTTTTTCAGCTTGCTGAAATAGTACATTAATTTATCTCCACAATGACATTCATCAAAATTTATCTCCACAATGACATTTGTCACAGCGTTATTTCACAGTGCATCTTATGTATTGTGGTCGGCGATAGGTCACTCAGAAAGGCTGAGGTTAGCTGAACTGGTGTGTCATGTGACTACCGGAAGGCGGGGGAAAAATGCGCAAAATTAGGGAGTCAGAAACTAGCCTTTGTTCAGGGAGGACGTATATTTTCCCTTTTGCCAGCGAGATTGCTGTGTGGTTGATATTGTCCATTGTAAGCTGAGTGCCTGTCATATTTTCGGACCTTGGAGATAATTACGTTGTACTTCTAGAACAGTGTAAGGTCTAGATCGAATTATCTACAGGCCGTAGTTTGATATAAGTCGATGATTTTCAAGTGTGTCATTTTCATAGTTTTGCCGCTCAGGTGAGCGAGACTCAGAGTAGTCATTTTGTATAATTCGTACCTTCATGTATGAAGGCGATAGTTTAAGCTGTTACGGCATATTTACAGTGGTTTTCACATTATTGTATCTGATGTGTTTGATGGCCGTGTGAGGCCTTATTGTGTGTATAAAGTATTAAAGGGAAGTACCTGTTAAAGGCGTTTATTTCTGATGTCAGCCATTGTTGTGTGGTGATACTCTTGGAAGAACGAGCCTTTATTTGTTATTATAAATCCACACTGCAGTGGTGTAACCAGTGGAGTGTTCTTCACGGTAAGTGGTTCCTGACAACATTCATCAAAATCTGTTAAAAATTAAGAAAACTACAACTTAATTTCTCCATACTCCTACAGGGTAAAAATGGGAACAAAATTTAATTACGCCACAGTGTGTTTTTCAATTTGCTAGTTAATGTGTTAAGTCTTAAAATTTTGATCCTACAATGCAGCTGGAAACGGTAAAAGTGGTGAAGCTCCATAGAAGGTTAAGATTTTAAAATAACCATTTCTTATTCCTCTGTGTGTTACCGGGTCTAATATACAGCGAATAGTGACATTTCATCTTGCCAGTGGGTCATTTAGGAAGGTTTTGGCATAGAGCCAGTTATCCCATTATGTTATTGTTGATCAGAATCGGGCAAACCCATAGATTCTCAGTCTCTCTCAGCAAATTTCGAAGGGTATGAATGCTAATTGTTCCTGTTGTGCGCTGGTTGTATACACGCCGGATGTATCCTGTCATACATCCATCCCTGTCTTACATTTGATGCCACATTCTAGCAATCTTAGCCTTGATGATTCTTCGATTGCAGTGTCATTCTCTAATAGGCGATCATAAATTGCTCTCAGTATCTCTCCCTTATCCATATCCAATGCACCTTTCATTGCCACATATCCTTGCATGACCAGGACAGTAGAGCCACACCAGTTCCTGAAGATTTAAGGCTTCTATTGAGGTTTTCCTTTCATGTCAGAGCCATCCACTTTGGACGTTGCGAAGCATGGATTGTGAATCTGATACAATAACTGCCCTTATTAATGAAGTAAAGCAGTCAGTGGCCATTACGCCTAGTGGCGTCTTAGGGCAACAGCAGATAGGTTTTCTTTGCCATTGTTTCCCATCACACCTATTGGCGTCTTTAGGGCAACGGCAAATCAATCCATTTGCTGTTGTTTCCGTAATCGAAGTGACTGGCAAACGGGTGATCAGCCCGTTGGTTGATGATGACTTGCTGTTAGTTAATCCAGTTCTCATCTGACTTACTTCACTCTTCCTCTTTGAATATATTTTCAACTGTGGTCACCTGCTTAATTGTTGCCTGTGCCATCCATGACATGCCCCGCTTTATTCTTGCTCCCGTAATGTCAGCTGTGTTTCCACGCAGAGGGTGCCTTTTTTTTGTGGTTACTCGCATATAGGCTTTTGACTGGGCCATTGCATATCTGGATCTAATCGACAGTAATCCAAACAAGTACCACACCTTCACGATGGGGGAATCTCATATACAGCCCAAGACTACACATGTTCCTTCATTTTGAATGCATTCCAATCGTTCACATTGTGATATTGACAGCATGAGTATTCCCAGACCATACTCGATGACTGACATGACTAACTGATGATACAGGAGAAACAGTAGTCTCTGTTCCAGGTGTGTTGCGGCCATTGTTTTTAGGGCTGCCAGACCTCTGTTGCACTTCTGTATGATTAGATCAAAATGGTACTTGAATGAAAACCCGTGATCAAATGTTATTCCGAGGTATTTCAGCTTGTCTTGCCTTTCAATTTTCTGCTCGCTGAAAGTAATGTCTGGAAGATCTGCTTTCGATATGGAGATGTTCAGGGAGCACCACAGCACACAGGCTTAGTTGGGATTGGCCTTGGAGCCTGTGTCCTCGCACCATTTAACCACCTCATGTAGTGTTCCGTATATGCAATTGACCAGGAAATGGTCAATAGCATATCCTATTATGTACAAACTTAAAGCCAAAAGATTTTCACCAACAACATGGACAAAGTCAACAAAAGCAAGTAATTCAGATAATTCAACTCGGATTTCTAGAACAGAAAGTGTTTGTGTTTTGTAACAGTGTTCATGTTAATCTGTAAATGGAAGATATTGAGCCTTTTTTTTTTTTTTTTGTTTAGCATAGATTGTCCCTGTTTTGCTGCCAGATAGAAGCGTGATAGTGACACAGTCATTATATACCACAGATTTGATCTTTATTATGAGTTTGAGGTTTCCCTAGACATTAGTAACTATGCAAGGGAATTTTGATAATGTATTTTTTGAGTCAATTTTCTCAGAATGTAACGTCACCACTTTTTCGCCATAGTACTGCTTTATTTCATCTCCATTTTGTGCTATTAATTGACCTGAGGTCATAAATCAATGTCATGTAGTTTAATCTATCATCCTACTTAATATCGTACATTTAACAGTTTGAATTATCATGCAAAATTTCATTTTAATATGATAACTCCTTCGTTTTCGACTAATGCCCAAAACAAAACTTTGAACACGTTTTTCTTAAATGAAGCTGAAGTGAAGATCGTATAAAATGATACTAAAGTGACGATTTGCACTGTTTGTTTTAGTATAACTCTGTTTCCCTAGAATGTTGTTTTTTATGTAAGGTACTTTTTTTAATATGTCTAATATTTAATCTGCAGTACAGATTAGAATAATACTCTCCAGGTTGATGTTATTGAAGTCCATCAGAAGATGACAACAGCGATGACAGCATGTCAGACATCTCTTCTGGATTTGATCAATGCCTGTATAAACGAACTTAAACGTTCCAATCCAAGTGTAAGACCTTGTGCTGGAACAAACATAGTGGTCTTATTGTAACTTGTCATTGTCTTATCTATTTCAAGACGTTATTTGTAAATGTCATCTTCATTACCCCTCTGCTCCCCCAGGAACATAGGCCATAAACAAACTTATGTCAAGTCCTACTGTTCTGTACCATCAGCTCAACGTCTTTCCGTATCTTCTTCATTCCTTTAATTTATGTTTTCAGTTCTCTTGTCCGCCTGTTTGTCAGTTCTCTTGTCCGCCTGTTTGTCAGTATCCCGCTGCCTCTCTTACCCTGGGGATTCCACAACAAAAAACTGTACACGAGAGCGTATGTACGTGTGCTGAACGTTTTATCAAATTATCTATTTCTATTTTTATCACCAGGCACTAATGCTCAGTAATGGTGGATCATAGACAAGACAAGACTTCAGTTTTAGACTTGCTTCTTCTTCTTCTTTATTATTGGGCTGCCTCTGAAGCATAAGCCTTTAATATGTTCATGCCATACCCTTTTGTCATAAGCATTTAGTTCGCATTCTATCAATGTCTTCTTTATCTTTCTTAAATTTGAATCCATTTTGTTATTGTACACGTGTTTGTGGGCCTCATTCTGTTTCTTTTACCATGATGATTCCAGACAAAGGACTGTCTTGTAAAACTACGTGCTAATATACTCAGTGTGTCCTAGCCAAGATAGTCTTTATGACCTTTTGTTCCACTGGTTATTTTCCTGGTTCTTGTCATCAGTTTCGTATTGGTCATCTATTCATACCATTTTAATTGTTATATTCTATGTAAAGAGAATAAAGGAAACAAAGAAGTTCTTAGAAAAGTTAGGGGGAAAATAGAATGAATGAATGAGATCAAAATTAGATCAAATATTTTAGTCATATAAAAAGACATATAACACCATTGCTGAAAACTGTACAGTTTTGTAAGGAAAAGGAGGTTAGTCCTTCAACAAATCCATGCCACATCCTTTTGCCATCCGCTCATATTTTTTCCATAGAACAAGGACTGTCTTGTATTGTTATCAGCAGGTTTCCTCAGTGTGTGTCGTATCCATCGCCAGCATCTTCTTCTCATCTCTTGTTCCACTGGCTCTTGTCATCAGTTCTACATTTGTGACCTTGTCATATCATTTCAAACCTATTCTACACAAGCATCCTTTTATGAAAGCCTAACATTGTTACTGTATTAAAGTTAGTTGCTTATCCTTTACAGGACGTGGCAATCAGCCCCAGCTTTTATTGGCTGTTTGTAATTTTTCTAGGCAATTTTTTCATTCAGTAGTTTGCCATTGCTTTCTGAACGGTACGGCACTTATACCATTGTTAAAAATCCACACAAAGCGATCTGCTACCAAACCCCCTGCAGCAGGTTTCGAACCTGGTATATCTGGATTATGAAACTGCGTTCATATCCATTAGGCCACAGACGCCGACTGTTACTGTATTATTATTTTAAAAAAATTTTTTTTAAATATTAAATTTCGTGAGACACTTTACAACAGGGGTCGACAACCAGGCAATCCCAATCTACCAGTAGATCGCAGTGAGTGATTTAGTAGATCTTTAGGCACTTTCGGGGGGAAAAAAAGACTTTTTAAACTAGGGAAATTTTGGACTAGACCTCACCCGCCAGCACTTAAAATTGCGATGTTCCCTGGATCAAAGATACTATTTCACATTCCCAATGAAAACTCTCAAGCTGGCTATTAAAATATATTTGTGAACTGCACATGATATGAATGTGATCTTTTCTTTGTTAGGTTCATCATCCCCCCACCCCGTAAAATTATACCCACACATGTGCACTTGTATGCATGCACATGCACACATATGGTAGATCTTTAGAGGGCTCACTGTTACTAAATTAGATCCATAAGCTCCTGGGTCGCCGACCCCTGCTTTACAGTTATGATGTACCACTTGACATAATTATCACCTTTTTGTTTTGTTTGCAGATAGACACAGATGAAATCACAGTAGAAAATGCCTTGTCTAAATCATTTGAGACAGTCATTCGACTTCAGCTGGAGCCCATCTGGCATCAGCTGAGTTCTAGAACTCGTCAGCTGGTATCTGATTTGAAAACACTCCGTCTTATTCTAAGGTGATAAACAAATCTTTCTCCCAACATTTGTGCGTGTGTTTATGCGTGTGTTCATCATTTAACTTTTCGCTCTTTATGGAGCACGAGACACCATTGTAGCTGGTCCCTTCACACGATTCCTCCACCAGAGCATTTGTGTGATCTTGTGGTGTATTCAGTAGTCATTTGTGTGATCTTGTAGTGGTGTATTCAGTAGTCATTTGTGTGATCTTGTAGTGGTGTATTCAGTAGTCATTTGTGTGATCTTGTAGTGGTGTATTCAGTAGTCATTTGTGTGATCTTGTAGTGGTGTATTCAGTAGTCATTTGTGTGATCTTGTAGTGGTGTATTCAGTAGTCATTTGTGTGATCTTGAGGTGGTGTATTCAGTAGTCATTTGTGTGATCTTGTAGTGGTGTATTCAGTAGTCATTTGTGTGATCTTGTAGTGGTGTATTAAGTAGTCATTTGTGGGATCTTGTAGTGGTGTATTCAGTAGTCATTTGTGTGATCTTGTAGTGGTGTATTCAGTAGTCATTTGTGTGATCTTGTAGTGGTGTATTCAGTAGTAATTTGTGTGATCTTGTGGTGTATTCAGTAGTCATTTGTGTGATCTTGTAGTGGTGTATTCAGTAGTCATTTGTGTGATCTTGTAGTGGTGTATTCAGTAGTCATTTGTGGGATCTTGTAGTGGTGTATTCAGTAGTCGTTTGTGTGATCTTGTAGTGGTGTATTCAGTAGTCATTTGTGTGATCTTGTAGTGGTGTATTCAGTAGTCATTTGTGTGATCTTGTAGTGGTGTATTCAGTAGTCATTTGTGGGATCTTGTAGTGGTGTATTCAGTAGTCGTTTGTGTGATCTTAAAGTGGTGTATTCAGTAGTCATTTGTGTGATCTTGTAGTGGTGTATTCAGTAGTCATTTGTGTGATCTTGTAGTGGTGTATTCTGTAGTAATTTGTAGGATCTTGTAGTGGTGTATTCAGTAGTCATTTGTGTGATCTTGTAGTGGTGTATTCAGTAGTCATTTGTGTGATCTTGTAGTGGTGTATTCAGTAGTCATTTGTGTGATCTTGTAGTGGTGTATTCAGTAGTAATTTGTGGGATCTTGTAGTGGTGTATTCAGTAGTCGTTTGTGTGATCTTGTAGTGGTGTATTTAGTAGTCATTTGTGTGATCTTGTAGTGGTGTATTCAGTACTCATGTGTGTAATCTTGTAGTGGTGTATTCAGTAGTCATTTGTGTGATCTTGTAGTGGTGTATTCAGTAGTCATGTGTGTGATCTTGTAGTGGTGTATTCAGTAGTCATTTGTGTGATCTTGTAGTGGTGTATTCAGTAGTCATTTGTGTGATCTTGTAGTGGTGTATTCAGTAGTCATTTCTGGGATCTTGTAGTGGTGTATTCAGTAGTCATTTGTGTGATCTTGTAGTGGTGTATTCAGTAGTCATTTGTGTGATCTTGTAGTGGTGTATTCAGTAGTCATTTGTGTGATCTTGTAGTGGTGTATTCAGTAGTCATTTGTGTGGTCTTGTAGTGGTGTATTCAGTAGTAATTTGTGGGATCTTGTAGTGGTGTATTCAGTAGTCGTTTGTGTGATCTTGTAGTGGTGTATTCAGTAGTCATTTGTGTGATCTTGTAGTGGTGTATTCAGTAGTCATTTGTGTGATCTTGTAGTGGTGTATTCGGTAGTAATTTGTGTGATCTTGTAGTGGTGTACTCAGTAGTCATTTGTGTGATCTTGTAGTGGTGTATTCAGTAGTCATTTGTGTGATCTTGTAGTGGTGTATTCAGTAGTCATTTGTGTGATCTTGTAGTGGTGTATTCAGTAGTCATTTGTGTGATCTTGTAGTGGTGTATTCAGTAGTCATTTGTGTGATTTTGTAGTGGTGTATTCAGTAGTCATTTGTGTGATCTTGTAGTGGTGTATACAGTAGTTGTTTGTGTGATCTTGTAGTGGTGTATTCAGTAGTCATTTGTGGGATCTTGTGGTGTATTCAGTAGTCGTTTGTGTGATCTTGTAGTGGTGTATTCAGTAGTCATTTGTGTGATCTTGTAGTGGTGTATTCAGTAGTCATTTGTGTGATCTTGTAGTGGTGTATTCAGTAGTCATTTGTGTGATCTTGTAGTGGTGTATTCAGTAGTCATTTGTGGGATCTTGTAGTGGTGTATTCAGTAGTCGTTTGTGTGATCTTAAAGTGGTGTATTCTGTAGTCATTTGTGTGATCTTGTAGTGGTGTATTCAGTAGTCATTTGTGTGATCTTGTAGTGGTGTATTCAGTAGTAATTTGTGGGATCTTGTAGTGGTGTATTCAGTAGTCATTTGTGTGATCTTGTAGTGGTGTATTCAGTAGTCATTTGTGTGGTCTTGTAGTGGTGTATTCAGTAGTAATTTGTGGGATCTTGTAGTGGTGTATTCAGTAGTCGTTTGTGTGATCTTGTAGTGGTGTATTCAGTAGTCATGTGTGTGATCTTGTAGAGGTGTATTCAGTAGTCATTTGTGTGATCTTGTAGTGGTGTATTCAGTAGTCATTTGTGTGATCTTGTAGTGGTGTATTCAGTAGTCATTTGTGTGATCTTATAGTGGTGTATTCAGTAGTCATTTGTGTGATCTTGTAGTGATGTATTCAGTAGTCATTTGTGTGATCTTGTAGTGGTGTATTCAGTAGTCATTTATGTAATCTTGTAGTGGTGTATTCAGTAGTCATTTGTGTGATCTTGTAGTGGTGTATTCAGTAGTCATTTGTGTGATCTTGTAGTGGTGTATTCAGTAGTCATTTGTTTGATCTTGTAGTGGTGTATTCAGTAGTCATTTGTGGGATCTTGTAGTGGTGAATTCAGTAGTCATTTGTGTGATCTTGTAGTGGTGTATTCAGTAGTCATTTGTGTGATCTTGTAGTGGTGTATTCAGTAGTCATTTGTGTGATCTTGTAGTGGTGTATTCAGTAGTCATTTGTGTGATCTTGTAGTGGTGTATTCAGTAGTAATTTGTGTGATCTTGTGGTGTATTCAGTAGTCATTTGTGTGATCTTGTAGTGATGTATTCAGTAGTTTGTGTGATCTTGTAGTGGTGTATTCAGTAGTAATTTGTGTAATCTTGTGGTGTATTCAGTAGTAATTTGTGTGATCTTGTAGTGGTGTATTCAGTAGTAATTTGTGTGATCTTGTAGTGGTGTATTCAGTAATAATTTGTATGATCTTGTAGTGGTGTATTCAGTAGTAATATATGTGATCTTGTAGTGGTGTATTCAGTAGTCATTTGTGTGATCTTGTAGTGGTGTATTCAGTAGTCATTTGTGTGATTTTATAGTGGTGTATTCAGTAGTGATTTGTGTGATCTTGTAGTGGTGTATTCAGTAGTCATTTTTGTGATCTTGTAGTGGTGTATTCAGTAGTCATTTGTGGGATCTTGTAGTGGTATATTCAGTAGTCGTTTGTGTGATCTTGTGGTGGTGTATTCAGTAGTCATTTGTGTGATCTTGTAGTGGTGTATTCAGTAGTCGTTTGTGTGATCTTGTAGTGGTGTATTCAGTAGTCATTTGTGTGATCTTGTAGTGGTGTATTCAGTAGTCGTTTGTGTGATCTTGTAGTGGTGTATTCAGTAGTCATTTGTGTGATCTTGTAGTGGTGTATTCAGTAGTCATTTGTGTGATCTTGTAGTGGTGTATTCAGTAGTAATTTGTGAGATCTTGTAGTGGTGTATTCAGTAGTCATTTGTGTGATCTTGTAGTGGTGTATTCAGTAGTCATTTGTGTGATCTTGTAGTGGTGTATTCAGTAGTCATTTGTGTGATCTTGTAGTGATGTATTCAGTAGTAATTTGTGGGATCGTGTAGTGGTGTATTCAGTAGTCGTTTGTGTGATCTTGTAGTGGTGTATTCAGTAGTCATTTGTGTGATCTTGTAGCAGTGTATTCAGTAGTAATTTTTGTGATCTTGTAGCAGTGTATTCAGTAGTAATTTGTGTGATCTTGTAGTGGTGTATTCAGTAGTAATTTGTGTGATCTTGTAGTGGTGTATTCAGTAGTAATTTGTGTGATCTTGTAGCGGTGTATTCAGTAGTAATTTGTGTGATCTTGTAGCTGTGTCTTCAGTAGTAATTTGTGTGATCTTGTAGCAGTGTATTCAGTAGTAATTTTTGTGATCCTGTGGTGTATTCAGTAGTAATTTGTGTGATCTTGTAGCGGTGTATTCAGTAGTAATTTGTGTGATCGTGTAGCGGTGTCTTCAGTAGTAATTTGTGTGATCTTGTAGCAGTGTATTCAGTAGTAATTTTTGTGATCTTGTAGCTGTGTATTCAGTAGTAATTTGTGTGATCTTGTAGTGGTGTATTCAGTAGTAATTTGTGTGATCTTGTAGTGGTGTAATCAGTAGTAATTTTTGTGATCTTGTAGTGGTGTATTCATTAGTAATTTGTGTGATCTTGTAGCGGTGTCTTCAGTAGTAATTTGTGTGAACTTGTAGTGGTGTATTCAGTAGTCATTTGTGTGATCTTGTAGTGGTGTATTCAGTATTCATTTGGTGATCTTGTAGTGGTGTATTCAGTAGTCATTTGTGTGATCTTCTAGTAGTGTTTTCTGTAGTAATTTGTGTGATCTTGTAGTGGTGTATTCAGTAGTCATTTGTGTGATCTTGTAGTGGTGTATTCAGTAGTCATTTGTGTGATCTTGTAGTGGTGTATTCAGTAGTCATTTGTGTGGTCTTGTAGTGGTGTATTCAGTAGTCATTTGTGGGATCTTGTAGTGGTGTATTCAGTAGTCGTTTGTGTGATCTTAAAGTGGTGTATTCAGTAGTCATTTGTGTGATCTTGTAGTGGTGTATTCAGTAGTCATTTGTGTGATCTTGTAGTGGTGTATTCAGTAGTAATTTGTGGGATCTTGTAGTGGTGTATTCAGTAGTCATTTGTGTGATCTTGTAGTGGTGTATTCAGTAGTCATTTGTGTGGTCTTGTAGTGGTGTATTCAGTAGTAATTTGTGGGATCTTGTAGTGGTGTATTCAGTAGTCGTTTGTGTGATCTTGTAGTGGTGTATTCAGTAGTCATGTGTGTGATCTTGTAGAGGTGTATTCAGTAGTCATTTGTGTGATCTTGTAGTGGTGTATTCAGTAGTCATTTGTGTGATCTTGTAGTGGTGTATTCAGTAGTCATTTGTGTGATCTTATAGTGGTGTATTCAGTAGTCATTTGTGTGATCTTGTAGTGATGTATTCAGTAGTCATTTGTGTGATCTTGTAGTGGTGTATTCAGTAGTCATTTATGTAATCTTGTAGTGGTGTATTCAGTAGTCATTTGTGTGATCTTGTAGTGGTGTATTCAGTAGTCATTTGTGTGATCTTGTAGTGGTGTATTCAGTAGTCATTTGTTTGATCTTGTAGTGGTGTATTCAGTAGTCATTTGTGGGATCTTGTAGTGGTGAATTCAGTAGTCATTTGTGTGATCTTGTAGTGGTGTATTCAGTAGTCATTTGTGTGATCTTGTAGTGGTGTATTTAGTAGTCATTTGTGTGATCTTGTTGTGGTGTATTCAGTAGTCATTTGTGTGATCTTGTAGTGGTGTATTCAGTAGTAATTTGTGTGATCTTGTGGTGTATTCAGTAGTCATTTGTGTGATCTTGTAGTGATGTATTCAGTAGTTTGTGTGATCTTGTAGTGGTGTATTCAGTAGTAATTTGTGTAATCTTGTGGTGTATTCAGTAGTAATTTGTGTGATCTTGTAGTGGTGTATTCAGTAGTAATTTGTGTGATCTTGTAGTGGTGTATTCAGTAATAATTTGTATGATCTTGTAGTGGTGTATTCAGTAGTAATATATGTGATCTTGTAGTGGTGTATTCAGTAGTCATTTGTGTGGTCTTGTAGTGGTGTATTCAGTAGTCCTTTGTGTGATTTTGTAGTGGTGTATTCAGTAGTGATTTGTGTGATCTTGTAGTGGTGTATTCAGTAGTCATTTGTGTGATCTTGTAGTGGTGTATTCAGTAGTCATTTGTGGGATCTTGTAGTGGTATATTCAGTAGTCGTTTGTGTGATCTTGTGGTGGTGTATTCAGTAGTCATTTGTGTGATCTTGTAGTGGTGTATTCAGTAGTCGTTTGTGTGATCTTGTAGTGGTGTATTCATTTGTGTGATCTTGTAGTGGTGTATTCAGTAGTCGTTTGTGTGATCTTGTAGTGGTGTATTCAGTAGTCATTTGTGTGATCTTGTAGTGGTGTATTCAGTAGTCATTTGTGTGATCTTGTAGTGGTGTATTCAGTAGTAATTTGTGTGATCTTGTGGTGTATTCAGTAGTCATTTGTGTGATCTTGTAGTGATGTATTCAGTAGTTTGTGTGATCTTGTAGTGGTGTATTCAGTAGTAATTTGTGTAATCTTGTGGTGTATTCAGTAGTAATTTGTGTGATCTTGTAGTGGTGTATTCAGTAGTAATTTGTGTGATCTTGTAGTGGTGTATTCAGTAATAATTTGTATGATCTTGTAGTGGTGTATTCAGTAGTAATATATGTGATCTTGTAGTGGTGTATTCAGTAGTCATTTGTGTGATCTTGTAGTGGTGTATTCAGTAGTCATTTGTGTGATTTTATAGTGGTGTATTCAGTAGTGATTTGTGTGATCTTGTAGTGGTGTATTCAGTAGTCATTTTTGTGATCTTGTAGTGGTGTATTCAGTAGTCATTTGTGGGATCTTGTAGTGGTATATTCAGTAGTCGTTTGTGTGATCTTGTGGTGGTGTATTCAGTAGTCATTTGTGTGATCTTGTAGTGGTGTATTCAGTAGTCGTTTGTGTGATCTTGTAGTGGTGTATTCAGTAGTCATTTGTGTGATCTTGTAGTGGTGTATTCAGTAGTCGTTTGTGTGATCTTGTAGTGGTGTATTCAGTAGTCATTTGTGTGATCTTGTAGTGGTGTATTCAGTAGTCATTTGTGTGATCTTGTAGTGGTGTATTCAGTAGTAATTTGTGAGATCTTGTAGTGGTGTATTCAGTAGTCATTTGTGTGATCTTGTAGTGGTGTATTCAGTAGTCATTTGTGTGATCTTGTAGTGGTGTATTCAGTAGTCATTTGTGTGATCTTGTAGTGATGTATTCAGTAGTAATTTGTGGGATCGTGTAGTGGTGTATTCAGTAGTCGTTTGTGTGATCTTGTAGTGGTGTATTCAGTAGTCATTTGTGTGATCTTGTAGCAGTGTATTCAGTAGTAATTTTTGTGATCTTGTAGCAGTGTATTCAGTAGTAATTTGTGTGATCTTGTAGTGGTGTATTCAGTAGTAATTTGTGTGATCTTGTAGTGGTGTATTCAGTAGTAATTTGTGTGATCTTGTAGCGGTGTATTCAGTAGTAATTTGTGTGATCTTGTAGCTGTGTCTTCAGTAGTAATTTGTGTGATCTTGTAGCAGTGTATTCAGTAGTAATTTTTGTGATCCTGTGGTGTATTCAGTAGTAATTTGTGTGATCTTGTAGCGGTGTATTCAGTAGTAATTTGTGTGATCGTGTAGCGGTGTCTTCAGTAGTAATTTGTGTGATCTTGTAGCAGTGTATTCAGTAGTAATTTTTGTGATCTTGTAGCTGTGTATTCAGTAGTAATTTGTGTGATCTTGTAGTGGTGTATTCAGTAGTAATTTGTGTGATCTTGTAGTGGTGTAATCAGTAGTAATTTTTGTGATCTTGTAGTGGTGTATTCATTAGTAATTTGTGTGATCTTGTAGCGGTGTCTTCAGTAGTAATTTGTGTGAACTTGTAGTGGTGTATTCAGTAGTCATTTGTGTGATCTTGTAGTGGTGTATTCAGTATTCATTTGGTGATCTTGTAGTGGTGTATTCAGTAGTCATTTGTGTGATCTTCTAGTAGTGTTTTCTGTAGTAATTTGTGTGATCTTGTAGTGGTGTATTCAGTAGTCATTTGTGTGATCTTGTAGTGGTGTATTCAGTAGTCATTTGTGTGATCTTGTAGTGGTGTATTCAGTAGTCATTTGTGTGGTCTTGTAGTGGTGTATTCAGTAGTCATTTGTGGGATCTTGTAGTGGTGTATTCAGTAGTCGTTTGTGTGATCTTAAAGTGGTGTATTCAGTAGTCATTTGTGTGATCTTGTAGTGGTGTATTCAGTAGTCATTTGTGTGATCTTGTAGTGGTGTATTCAGTAGTAATTTGTGGGATCTTGTAGTGGTGTATTCAGTAGTCATTTGTGTGATCTTGTAGTGGTGTATTCAGTAGTCATTTGTGTGGTCTTGTAGTGGTGTATTCAGTAGTAATTTGTGGGATCTTGTAGTGGTGTATTCAGTAGTCGTTTGTGTGATCTTGTAGTGGTGTATTCAGTAGTCATGTGTGTGATCTTGTAGAGGTGTATTCAGTAGTCATTTGTGTGATCTTGTAGTGGTGTATTCAGTAGTCATTTGTGTGATCTTGTAGTGGTGTATTCAGTAGTCATTTGTGTGATCTTATAGTGGTGTATTCAGTAGTCATTTGTGTGATCTTGTAGTGATGTATTCAGTAGTCATTTGTGTGATCTTGTAGTGGTGTATTCAGTAGTCATTTATGTAATCTTGTAGTGGTGTATTCAGTAGTCATTTGTGTGATCTTGTAGTGGTGTATTCAGTAGTCATTTGTGTGATCTTGTAGTGGTGTATTCAGTAGTCATTTGTTTGATCTTGTAGTGGTGTATTCAGTAGTCATTTGTGGGATCTTGTAGTGGTGAATTCAGTAGTCATTTGTGTGATCTTGTAGTGGTGTATTCAGTAGTCATTTGTGTGATCTTGTAGTGGTGTATTTAGTAGTCATTTGTGTGATCTTGTTGTGGTGTATTCAGTAGTCATTTGTGTGATCTTGTAGTGGTGTATTCAGTAGTAATTTGTGTGATCTTGTAGTGGTGTATTCAGTAGTCATTTGTGTGATCTTGTAGTGATGTATTCAGTAGTTTGTGTGATCTTGTAGTGGTGTATTCAGTAGTAATTTGTGTAATCTTGTGGTGTATTCAGTAGTAATTTGTGTGATCTTGTAGTGGTGTATTCAGTAGTAATTTGTGTGATCTTGTAGTGGTGTATTCAGTAATAATTTGTATGATCTTGTAGTGGTGTATTCAGTAGTAATATATGTGATCTTGTAGTGGTGTATTCAGTAGTCATTTGTGTGGTCTTGTAGTGGTGTATTCAGTAGTCCTTTGTGTGATTTTGTAGTGGTGTATTCAGTAGTGATTTGTGTGATCTTGTAGTGGTGTATTCAGTAGTCATTTGTGTGATCTTGTAGTGGTGTATTCAGTAGTCATTTGTGGGATCTTGTAGTGGTATATTCAGTAGTCGTTTGTGTGATCTTGTGGTGGTGTATTCAGTAGTCATTTGTGTGATCTTGTAGTGGTGTATTCAGTAGTCGTTTGTGTGATCTTGTAGTGGTGTATTCATTTGTGTGATCTTGTAGTGGTGTATTCAGTAGTCGTTTGTGTGATCTTGTAGTGGTGTATTCAGTAGTCATTTGTGTGATCTTGTAGTGGTGTATTCAGTAGTCATTTGTGTGATCTTGTAGTGGTGTATTCAGTAGTAATTTGTGTGATCTTGTAGTGGTGTATTCAGTAGTCATTTGTGTGATCTTGTAGTGGTGTATTCAGTAGTAATTTGTGTGATCTTGTAGTGGTGTATTCAGTAGTCATTTGTGTGATCTTGTAGTGATGTATTCAGTAGTAATTTGTGGGATCGTGTAGTGGTGTATTCAGTAGTCGTTTGTGTGATCTTGTAGTGGTGTATTCAGTAGTCATTTGTGTGATCTTGTAGCAGTGTATTCAGTAGTAATTTTTGTGATCTTGTAGCAGTGTATTCAGTAGTAATTTGTGTGATCTTGTAGTGGTGTATTCAGTAGTAATTTGTGTGATCTTGTAGTGGTGTATTCAGTAGTAATTTGTGTGATCTTGTAGCGGTGTATTCAGTAGTAATTTGTGTGATCTTGTAGCGGTGTCTTCAGTAGTAATTTGTGTGATCTTGTAGCAGTGTATTCAGTAGTAATTTTTGTGATCCTGTGGTGTATTCAGTAGTAATTTGTGTGATCTTGTAGCGGTGTATTCAGTAGTAATTTGTGTGATCGTGTAGCGGTGTCTTCAGTAGTAATTTGTGTGATCTTGTAGCAGTGTATTCTGTAGTAATTTTTGTGATCTTGTAGCTGTGTATTCAGTAGTAATTTGTGTGATCTTGTAGTGGTGTATTCAGTAGTAATTTGTGTGATCTTGTAGTGGTGTAATCAGTAGTAATTTTTGTGATCTTGTAGTGGTGTATTCATTAGTAATTTGTGTGATCTTGTAGCGGTGTCTTCAGTAGTAATTTGTGTGAACTTGTAGTGGTGTATTCAGTAGTCATTTGTGTGATCTTGTAGTGGTGTATTCAGTATTCATTTGGTGATCTTGTAGTGGTGTATTCAGTAGTCATTTGTGTGATCTTCTAGTAGTGTTTTCTGTAGTAATTTGTGTGATCTTGTAGTGGTGTATTCAGTAGTAATTTGTGTGATGTTGCAGAGGTGTGTTCAATAGTCATTTTTGTGATCATGTAGTGGTGTATTCGGTAGTCATTTGTGTGATCTTGTAGTGGTGTATTCAGTAGTAATTTGTGTGATCTTGTAGTGGTGTATTCAGTATTCATTTGGTGATCTTGTAGTGGTGTATTCAGTAGTCATTTGTGTGATCTTCTAGTAGTGTTTTCTGTAGTAATTTGTGTGATCTTGTAGCGGTGTATTCAGTAGTAATTTGTGTGATCTTGCAGAGGTGTGTTCAATAGTCATTTTTGTGATCATGTAGTGGTGTATTCGGTAGTCATTTGTGTGATCTTGTAGTGGTGTATTCAGTAGTAATTTTTGTGATCTTCTAGTGGTGTATTCGGTAGTCATTTGTGTGATCTTGTAGTGGTGTATTCAGTAGTAATTTGTGTGATCTTGTAGCGGTGTATTCAGTAGTCATTTGTGTGATCTTGTAGTGATGTATTCAGTAGTAATTTGTGAGTGATGTATTCAGTAGTCATTTATGTGATCTTGTAGTGATGTATTTGTAAAGTTCTCTCACACTGTAAAGTGCTGTGTATATTGTTCTGTAAAGCTCCACTATCAATCACTGTAACATGTTGTTTGTGGTGTCACTACAGTATATGTCCATTGTAGTGTACAGAGTTGTGGAGATCAGGCATGCTCCAGTCTACCCAGCTGTAAATGAGTAACTCACCCTAGTCCTGAGTTAGGGAAGGCAAGGGCAGCTGTAAGCAGTAGTTTCCCTCTAAGGCTCCAGGGGAAGCAGGCCCTAAACTTGGTCAATTCAACCGACGCAGGATGGTGTAGATATGGAGTAGAAGTGTAGAGTGTGATTAACGCGAATGGTGTACTGTTCGTGTTCTGACCAATCTAATCACTCATACACTTGTGTCTACAAGGCACCAATGCAGACTGCTGGAATCTTTGTTTACACAGTTTATTTAGACGCACACACTGGGACATCACGAGTAAATCATGGGTACAGTTTGACACATCAATTTGCAGGCATACATAGCAGATCACAAGTCATGACACGTTCATAAATAATGGGTAGTACATCAATAGCTTCCAATGTCATGATACATAATGGCCACATCCCCTATCTGACTAAGCGCGTCAGTGAAGGCGGATCGGTAAGTAACTAAAGTTGCTTTATGTTCACAGTTTATATCATATATGAAACCATGGAAGGGGTTTCTATCAAAATTGAGATCTCCTTGCCACTGTCCGAATAGTAAGATACATGCCCCGTTCTTTGGACAGTGATTCAAAAATACGATGACAGGAATGTAACATGGCCGCCTTCCTGAGTTGTCGCTCACTCACAGGAGGGTATATCTAAGCCAAAGTTAATTTGAAATATATAAGAATAATTTCTTAAAGTTCCTCCAAACAGGCCTACAGTAATCCAGTTACTTCACGTAGACATAACTGCTATATGGAAGCCCGTCATCTTCGTCGATACAAACGTGACCCTAGCGTTGTGAAGCACAAAATTCCAGCTAGGTCTAACCGACATGAGATCATCAAAAATAGGGTCTGGAATTACCTGGAGTCCGAATCATACATGGTACCGTACATTAGGAGAGTCTCTAACACAAGCTCTAGTAAAGACACAATCTCCTACAGAAGAAAACCACTTCATGAATCGTTTTTATTGAAGAATCTACCAGCCCTGAAAAAATGCGTAACCGCCATTGTAAACAGTACCTCGGAACTCATCACGACTTGTCAAGACAACTCATACTTCCGCTAGAGCGGCATAACAGAATATAGTCCTGCCTACCCATCAAAAATATACAATATAGGACTGATTCTACTTGTACTAATAATATGTAATACATATGAATTCAGGCCATAAACATAATAAGCAAATTAATATATTTTCTGGCCCTAACAAATAAGTACGGACATGGGTGTCATATCCATGCGCCGAATCAATATCAAGAACGATTACTCCTATGATCAAAAGTGTAAATCAATCATGAGTTATCTCGCTTTACCATAGACAGCATTTTCATACACAAATGAATGAATGTCTATATCTTTTCCATATTAAATAGCCATATCGATTTTTGTAATATGTGCGTCAAAATATGCACGCAACAGATTACCACACCCCTCGGGAAAAAAAAAAAAATGATACATTTTTTTTTTGAAATACATCTAGGAGCAACATACAATAGGCTCACAACGCACCAATAACAATGCGCAGATGATAAGCATAAGTTTTATGACCTTAGAGAAAGTACTTCTCTAAGTATAAATATTTCCAGAGAGGTGTCACCAACGCATACTACAATATTAGCAATGACACAATTTCTACATTAGTTTATACATAAATTTCATCTAAGATATCTTAACATCATGATCATCAAAGACGAAAAAAACATTGAAAGATCAGCGGTGAATAAATATCAATGAACCGCTAAGTAGTGTTACAATCAATATATGATATTACCTATGTGTACACATTTCAACATAGGAACAACTGTATCAAAGTTAGGTATATATAATTTAACAGTTATGAATCATGTGGGCATCTAGACAAAATATCTGCCATCACATTTTCTGACCCACGGATAGCTCGCACCGAAAAATGAAATGGCTGCAGAGCAATTGCGTACCGCGTTGATCTCGCGCTCTTCAGATTTTTACTCTGAATAGCCGTAAGAGCTTTCTGGTCGGTTTCCACGATGAAATGCGCGCCAAGAAGAAATCTTTGCAGTTTAAGGATTGACCAAACCATAGCCAATAATTCACGGTCTAGGACCGAGTAGTTCTTCTCTGCGGCATTTAATTTACGAGAAATATACATCACAGGATGCAGAGTTCCAGAGTACTCTTGCATTAGTGCTGCTCCAATTCCGGTGGATGAAGCGTCACTACGAAGAATAAATGTCTTATCCTTAGAGGGCAATACTAGGATAGGTAAAGTAGAAAACATAGTTTTAACCTTATCCAAAGAGGATAGACATTCTTGAGTCCAATGGACTACATTAGGAGACCCTTTCTTTAGCAAGGAAGAAAGAGGTGACATAATGGAGGACAGATTCGGAATGAATCGTCCATAAAATTGTATTAGACCTAAGAGACTTCGCACTTGCTTTTTAGTCTTAGGAATAGAAATGTTAAGTATCTTACTTGTATTATGGTCTTCTGTTTTTAGGAACCCATGACCAACACGGTGTCCTAAGAAAGATATTTCGCTAAAACCAATACATGCTTTCGATGGTTTCGCTGTCAGGTTATGCTCGCGTAAGATAGACAATAGTTCATTTATCCCATTATAGTGATCGTTCCAAGTATCACTGAAAAGGCAGATGTCATCAAGATACGCAATGACATCTGAGCGATGAGATAGGATTCGACGCATCATGCGTACGAATGTTGCAGGGGCGTTCATAAGACCGAAAGGCATGAAATTCCATTGGAATAGACCCCTAGGCGTCGAAAAAGCAGTAAACGGTTTGGCGTGTTCGGATAATGGAACTTGCCAATATCCCTTAGACAAATCGAGTTTAGTAAAGAAATGAGAATTCGATAGTCTCGTAAGTAGCTCTTCTAGTAAAGGCATAGGTTCAGCATCAAATTTCGTCACTTGGTTCAATTTGCGATAATCCACGCAAAGACGTATGTTATTGTCTTTTTTCCGTACAATAACCATCGGCGAAGAATATGCTGATGTGGATGGTTCAATAATTTTTAACTCTATCATCTCATCCAACTCTTTCTCTACCTGTGCTTGAAAATGTATCGGGATAGGATACGGTCTGACTCTTATAGGACTATGGTCAGTGTTGCTGTCATTTTCGACGGAGTCATCTGTCAAGTTATTTGCTTATGTTTGTATCATAAGTATAATTGTGTCTTTACCTGCGATGTCAGGTTGATTAGGGGTTGTCTTCCCTTGTTTATTCATTCATTGTGTTTGACCTTTAGGGTCAGAGGTTGACAGTCGGCGTAATGTAACTTTTTTTTAAGCGAAGTGAAAACTTCCGGAAGCCGAAGGGATTTTTCCTGAAGGGACCAAGAGTCCATTGTTTTTCGGGGAGAATCTTCGAAGTAACTGCTATGGCAGTTTTCCCCAGTGAATCTCTGTGCGTCGGGAATGACGACAGAATTCCTTTTCTTGTTCTGAGGATTTGGAATTTGCCAGGTAACATTGCACTGCTTTATGCATTATTACGCTTTTCGGTGGCAGAACATGTAAAGGATTACCTAGGGTGAACAGCAATTCACGGATCCGCCATTTCAGAACTTATATATTTGTGCTCGAGTAAGCCATCCAAGAACAGTTAGTCACATTTATTGTCCAGAAATCCAGTGACGAAGATATATTGTGGGAGCCGCAGATTGGCGGAACATTAAGTATTACTGCAGGGTTGATGACAACATTTAATGAAGTAAAGGCGAGAACTGCCTTTGCTATTCTCAACAACATTTGGAAGTCTTCCCAGTACAGCACAAACACCAAATTAAGACTGTATGAGAGCTGCGTACTTTCTGTGCTTCTCTATGGTGCGGAATGTTGGAGAGTAACAGGGAGGCCAAGTTGAAACTGTGTGTCAAAATGACTAAGGAAAATCTGAATCTTTTGTCCAAGACGCCAAGGGCGACGCTACGAACTGTCATTATTGAAGAACTTTGCTATTGACCATGCACGTCTATTCTGATGTTTACCTTTTTGAATGCCAAGTGTATACCTATCGATGTCAGGTCAGCATGACCTTGTTACACTGACTGTTCCTGTTGATACTATGTGTGTTCCCGTCAATAAATGTCTTGAAACATGCCTGCAGTGTCAAAGCATCCTTGATTACTGCATGTGAGAGTATGGGTTGCAGGATCTACATCTATACGAGCCTAAACACATTCGCGCCTTCATTCGCACCCACACTCAATTAATCATACGCTCGCACTACACATCTAACAACATGTATACTGTCTTGGGCCAGTGATCACATCAACAAGAAGAAAAAGACAGTTACAGTCAGTAAGAATAATGTCATGTTGAATGACATCAGTTTGACCAGGAATGTCAGTAAAGACATCCTGAAATTGTTCTAACATAGTAGAAACTTGTTTCTGCTCTCCTGGAGATAATTCGGGAGAAATTGCAACATCTTTCCATGATTCATTAGAGTGAAGAGGAATCATTGGAAAAGGTAGATTTACATCCGAGAAACTCGTTTCCTCATCCTGTATTACTGACAGAGATGAGTACTGTCCATGTTGGACTGGAAAATCATCCGTTGCCTGGAAAACAGGTTGTAAATAATCCGGACGTTCATGGAATTCCGTGAGCATGTTGATGTGGAAGGTTTTACGCTTCCCGTCAATATCGACGATATAGTCAACATCGGAAACTTTTGATATTATATCGTACGGACCTTTCCAAGAAATAAGAAGTCTGTTTTCCCTACAAGGTAGCAAGACGAATGCTTTGTCACCTGGACAAAGTTGTCACAAGCATCTCTTTTTATTGGCAAAATCCCTTGCCTTCTGTTTCGCAAATTCAGAAGAAGCAGTTGCCAATTTGCATGCTTCAATAATCTTGTGTCTAAGTGCGATGACATATTCATAAGAGGATTTTGTGTCATCGACAATATTATCAGCGGTTTCGCGCCAAAGACAAGTTCAAAGGGAGAAAATCCTGTATGTTCGTTGGCGACCTCTCTATATGCAAAGAGAGCCGCGGGTAAAACCCTATCCCAATCCTGAGGATGATCTTCTGTTATCTTACCTAGTAGGTTTTTCAGAGTTCTATTCAGAAGTTCCACCATCCCATTGGACATAGGATGATAAATACTACTCAGCGATCTCTCTATCTTAAGAGTCGACATTACTTGAGACATGGTATCCGATATGAGTTGGGTACCATGGTCGGATAATATTTCTGCTGGAAACCCCAGACGAGAAAATATTAACCAAAGAGCATCTGCGACATCAGCGGTAGTTATGCTCTTTAGAGGAACAGCCTCCGGCCAACGTGTGCACATATCAACACACGTCAAAATAAATTGGTGTCCTCTAGCAGACTTTATCTTAAATGGACCAATGATGTCTATCGCCATTTTTTGAAATGGTCGAATGGGAATGTCTGCAGCCTGAATAGGTGCATCATGGCGTGGACCTCTGGATTTAATCTCTTGACATACTTTACAAGATCGACAATAGATTCGTATGTCCTTATTCACAGCAGGCCAAAAGAAAGATTCAAGAACTCTAGCTTTAGTACGGGAAAAACCCATATGTCCAGCACACTGCGAATCATGAGCGTGCTGTAAGATTTTAACTCTCATATTTTTAGGCACAAGGATTTGAGAATGAATGGACTTAGCGGAGTCTTGTACCATACGTACAAGTACGCCATTCTTCATCGTAACCCAAGATTTACGATTTGTATCCTTATTCGGATCACCTTTTGTTGCCAGAGTAAAGCATTTCTTTAGAGTAGGATCATCTTCCTGCTGTTTTATAAAGGAATCATGGGAAATCTCCAAGGGATCATCTTGGATCTGCGCATCATTATCTTCAGAATGTGAAGATTGTGGCATATTAAGAGCTTGAGCCCTAGTGATTACTGCATTGGCAGATTGCATATTAACATTTTCCCAATTAGAAATTTGCTGTGGAGTGCATTCTTTTACTCCATGAATGCGACCGATGATAAGATCAGCGATCGGATTCGGCAAGAGACATGCTTGCACCTCTCCTGTAAAGAAAGGCGTAGCAATATTGATAATGGCAGTGGAGTACTTCTCCAATGTGCCACCAAATGTTACTCATTTGACTACATCGCCTGTAGCTCAAGAAGGATTTATGAGTGATTGCCTTACTCCGATGGTAGTGCACCCCGAATCGAAAAGAATTGATACCGGAGTACCATCTATTAGGCCTCTATTGAAGACGAGAGCACCCCTTCCATTATGTGCGATTGACGCAGGGAGAGCGGGAAGCGGGTGACCGCAGCTTAAAGTAGAAACTGTGGTTGGGTCGAATAATGTTTTGCATTGCGAACACTCAGATGCTCTAGCAAAATCGAAAGCGGAATTTGCTACACTATTGGAGTCTTTTTTATCATTATTCTGATTACCGGCGTCGTGGAACTCCTGTTGTGCAAAGTTAGCCTGGTAATAAGATTTACCACGTCTTTTGTGTTGTGATCTACCTCGGTTATAATTGTCTCTATAATTATTATTTCCCCTTTTATAACCCCTATTTGGGTTTGAATCATAATATTCATGATCATAATCATCACGCTCATTATACTGAGTATCCCTGTAATATTGGTTCTTTTCTCTCCATGAAGCACTAGGGTGAGTTACCCATTTACAGCTGGGTAGACTGGAGCATGCCTGATCTCCACAACTCTGTACACTACAATGGACCTATACAGTGCTGATAACGCGAATGTCGTGGGTTCGATCCCCATACTGGCCACCACTGTAAAGTTCTCTCACACTGTAAAGTGCTGTGTATATTGTTCTGTAAAGCTCCACTATCAATCACTGTAACATGTTGTTTGTGGTGTCACTACTGTATATGTCCATTGTAGTGTACAGAGTTGTGGAGATCAGGCATGCTCCAGTCTACCCAGCTGTAAATGGGTAACTCACCCTAGTCCTGAGTTAGGGAAGGCAAAGGCAGCTGTAAGCAGTAGTTTCCCTCTAAGGCTCCAGGGGAAGCAGGCCCTAAACTTGGTCAATTCAACCGACGCAGGATGGTGTAGATATGGAGTAGAAGTGTAGAGTGTGATTAACGCGAATGGTGTACTGTTCGTGTTCTGACCAATCTAATCACTCATACACTTGTGTCTACAAGGCACCAATGCAGACTGCTGGAATCTTTGTTTACACAGTTTATTTAGACGCACACACTGGGACATCACGAGTAAATCATGGGTACAGTTTGACACATCAATTTGCAGGCATACATAGCAGATCACAAGTCATGACACGTTCATAAATAATGGGTAGTACATCAATAGCTTCCAATGTCATGATACATAATGGCCACATCCCCTATCTGACTAAGCGCGTCAGTGAAGGCGGATCGGTAAGTAACTAAAGTTGCTTTATGTTCACAGTTTATATCATATATGAAACCATGGAAGGGGTTTCTATCAAAATTGAGATCTCCTTGCCACTGTCCGAATAGTAAGATACATGCCCCGTTCTTTGGACAGTGATTCAAAAATACGATGACAGGAATGTAACATGGCCGCCTTCCTGAGTTGTCGCTCACTCACAGGAGGGTATATCTAAGCCAAAGTTAATTTGAAATATATAAGAATAATTTCTTAAAGTTCCTCCGAACAGGTCTACAGTAATCCAGTTACTTCACGTAGACATAACTGCTATATGGAAGCCCGTCATCTTCGTCGATACAAACGTGACCCTAGCGTTGTGAAGCACAAAATTCCAGCTAGGTCTAACCGACATGAGATCATCAAAAATAGGGTCTGGAATTACCTGGAGTCCGAATCATACATGGTACCGTACATTAGGAGAGTCTCTAACACAAGCTCTAGTAAAGACACAATCTCCTACAGAAGAAAACCACTTCATGAATCGTTTTTATTGAAGAATCTACCAGCCCTGAAAAAATGCGTAACCGCCATTGTAAACAGTACCTCGGAACTCATCACGACTTGTCAAGACAACTCATACTTCCGCTAGAGCGGCATAACAGAATATAGTCCTGCCTACCCATCAAAAATATACAATATAGGACTGATTCTACTTGTACTAATAATATGTAATACATATGAATTCAGGCCATAAACATAATAAGCAAATTAATATATTTTCTGGCCCTAACAAATAAGTACGGACATGGGTGTCATATCCATGCGCCGAATCAATATCAAGAACGATTACTCCTATGATCAAAAGTGTAAATCAATCATGAGTTATCTCGCTTTACCATAGACAGCATTTTCATACATATGCAAAGAGAGCCGCGGGTAAAACCCTATCCCAATCCTGAGGATGATCTTCTGTTATCTTACCTAGTAGGTTTTTCAGAGTTCTATTCAGACGTTCCACCATCCCATTGGACATAGGATGATAAATACTACTCAGCGATCTCTCTATCTTAAGAGTCGACATTACTTGAGACATGGTATCCGATATGAGTTGGGTACCATGGTCGGATAATATTTCTGCTGGAAATCCCAGATGAGAAAATATTAACCAAAGAGCATCTGCGACATCAGCAGTAGTTATGCTCTTTAGAGGAACAGCCTCCGGCCAACGTGTGCACATATCAACACACGTCAAAATAAATTGGTGTCCTCTAGCAGACTTTATCTTAAATGGACCAATGATGTCTATCGCCATTTTTTGAAATGGTCGAATGGGAATGTCTGCAGCCTGAATAGGTGCATCATGGCGTGGACCTCTGGATTTAATCTCTTGACATACTTTACAAGATCGACAATAGATTCGTATGTCCTTATTCACAGCAGGCCAAAAGAAAGATTCAAGAACTCTAGCTTTAGTACGGGAAAAACCCATATGTCCAGCACACTGCGAATCATGAGCGTGCTGTAAGATTTTAACTCTCATATTTTTAGGCACTAGGATTTGAGAATGAATGGACTTAGCGGAGTCTTGTACCATACGTACAAGTACGCCATTCTTCATCGTAATCCAAGATTTACGATTTGTATCCTTATTCGGATCACCTTTTGTTGCCAGAGTAAAGAATTTCTTTAGAGTAGGATCATCTTCCTGCTGTTTTATAAAGGAATCATGGGAAATCTCCAAGGGATCATCTTGGATCTGCGCATCATTATCTTCAGAATGTGAAGATTGTGGCATATTAAGAGCTTGAGCCCTAGTGATTACTGCATTGGCAGATTGCATATTAACATTTTCCCAATTAGAAATTTGCTGTGGAGTGCATTCTTTTACTCCATGAATGCGACCGATGATAAGATCAGCGATCGGATTCGGCAAGAGACATGCTTGCACCTCTCCTGTAAAGAAAGGCGTAGCAATATTGATAATGGCAGTGGAGTACTTCTCCAATGTGCCACCAAATGTTACACATTTGACTACATCGCCTGTAGCTCGAAACCTCAGAAATGAGGTATCTGAGGAAGGTGGTTGAAGTAACAAGAAGAGACATGGTCCGCAACCAGACGATACGTCAAGGCCTAAAATCCCACCCGCTGCAGACCCAAATAGAACAGTCCCAACTAAGATGGTTTGGCCATGTCTGCAGAATGGGAGAAGATCGGCTACCACGACAAGCATGGGAAACAAAGAGCCAGGGATCCAGACCTCCAGGACGACCCAGAGTCCGCTGGGAGGACAATATTAGACAATCTTTGAAGGACCGAGGACTAGAATGGAACCAGGCCAGGAAAAAGACAGCCGATAGGATAGTCTGGCGCTCTCTCTTCCAAACCTCTACACCTCACGGTAGAAGAGGAACGACTAAGTAAGTAAGCCTGTAGCTCGAGAAGGATTTACGAGTGATTGCCTCACTCCGATGGTAGTGCACCCCGAATCGAAAAGAATTGATACCGGAGTACCATCTATTAGGCCTCTATTGAAGACGAGAGCACCCCTTCCATTATGTGCGATTGACGCAGGGAGAGCGGGAAGCGGGTGACCGCAGCTTAAAGTAGAAACTGTGGTTGGGTCGAATAATGTTTTGCATTGCGAACACTCAGATGCTCTAGCAAAATCGAAAGCGGAATTTGCTACACTATTGGAGTCTTTTTTATCATTATTCTGATTACCGGCGTCGTGTAACTCCTGTTGTGCAGAGTTAGCCTGGTAATAAGATTTACCATGTCTTTTGTGTTGTGATCTACCTCGGTTATAATTGTCTCTATAATTATTATTTCCCCTTTTATAACCCCTATTTGGGTTTGAATCATAATATTCATGATCATAATCATCACGCTCATTATACTGAGTATCCCTGTAATATTGGTTCTTTTCTCTCCATGAAGCACTTGGGTAGTTCCTATAGCTACTCCCCTTTCGAGAATGTCTAAAATTATGGGTACCCCTCGCGTGTCGAGGACTATCAGCCCGATTCCAGTTCTTCGAAGAAGAACCCTGATTTGAGTGGTTATCTTGGTTTTGATACTTATTCCAATTAACCTTTTTATCAAATTTATTTTTAGCTCCTTGGAATTTGTGTGAGTAATTCTGATTATATTCTGTTGCCGAAGCAACTGGCATACTCTCTTTGATGTTCGAGTTACTAAGAATCATGTCAGGGTGTGCCGTGGCATACTGGTCACAATATTCTTCCATTTGCTTTAATGTACTAGGTTTACGCTCATGTAAAAACTCTAGGAATGGTTTATTTACCGAAGACATGACCTTGTCTCTTAGCAATAAATCCGTAAGACCATCAAATGTTTTCTCTATTTTGGATAATTCAATCCATCGTGAGAGTGTAAGTCGTGCTTTTGAAATGAAATCTGAGAATTCTAAACCTACCTCAGGTCTCATTGTTTTAAACAAAAGACGATAACCTTCTTCTGACAGCTGATATCTCTTTATCAAAGCTGCCCTAATAGCATCATAATTATCCTTGTCGGCCTCTTCAACCAAAGATAACTTAGTCAGAGACTCCCCTTTTAAATTTTCAGACAACTGATACACATACTGTGATTTGTCAACATTATGAGCTCGACAAGCACGTTCAAATCTATCAAGCCAGAATGTTATATCATCACTGGCAGAGTTGAACGCTGGCACCTTGACCTTATAATTAAAAGGTTTACCATTACCACCAGATGCCTGATTAATATTACTCATACATGTCAATTTCAATTTCTCTAATTCAAACTCATGTTCTCTTATTGCTTTTCTCTCTTCAGCTTCTCTATCTAATTTTCTTTGTTCAGCAGCAGCAGTAGCTTCTAATTTTTTCTGTTCAGCTGCAGCAGCAGCTTCTAATTTTTTCTGTTCAGCTGCAACTTCTAATTTTTTCTGTTCTGCATCAAATCTCCTTTCCTCCACTTGCATCTGCAATTTCTTTAGTTCAGCAGCAGTATCAGCTTCTTTTTCTAATCTTTTTTCTTCAGCCAGAGCTTTTCTCTCTTCAGCAGCAGCTTCTCTTTCTAATCTTTTCTCTTCAGCCAGAGTTTTTCTCTCTTCTGCAGCAGCTTTTTTCTCTTCAGCAGCAGCTTTTCTCTCTTCTGCAGCCAACGCTTTGTCATATTGAGCAACAGCCCATTGTTCTAAGTCTTTCCCAGTCTTATCAAGAGATTTTCCTTGTGCAATAAAGTAATCTAATGTAGACATCTTGTCTTCTTAAATCAGAAACCTGAAAAAGTAAATAAATTACCCTATTTCACTTTAATGGGAGACAAGTCTATACCATAGACTTAGTCTTAGTGAAAAACTTGTATGGTTATTTTGTTTATCATATAACCAATGATAACTTGAGTACCTGTGGAAAACAATAACTGTATATCTCAAATACTGTGGGAGACAAGCCTTATAAAGGTCTTGTATACCTTACTGTAATCAATGATCACTTGAGTACCTGTGGAAAATAATATTTCCTATACCAATCACTTTGGGAGACAAGCCTTACA
Organism: Oreohelix idahoensis; assembly: GCA_024509875.1. Taxonomy (NCBI): domain Eukaryota; kingdom Metazoa; phylum Mollusca; class Gastropoda; order Stylommatophora; family Oreohelicidae; genus Oreohelix; species Oreohelix idahoensis. The sequence goes on from JAMPIV010016296.1 coordinate 150,242, forward strand.
AAGGTCTTGTATAACTTAATGTAATCAATGATCACTTGAGTACCTGTGGAAAATAATATTTCCTATACCAATCACTTTGGGAGACAAGCCTTACACAGGTCTTGTACACTTTGTTTTTTAGTCTTAGGAATAGAAATGTTAAGTATCTTACTTGTATTATGGTCTTCTGTTTTTAGGAACCCATGACCAACACGGTGTCCTAAGAAAGATATTTCGCTAAAACCAATACATGCTTTCGATGGTTTCGCTGTCAGGTTATGCTCGCGTAAGATAGACAATAGTTCATTTATCCCATTATAGTGATCGTTCCAAGTATCACTGAAAAGACAGATGTCATCAAGATACGCAATGACATCTGAGCGATGAGATAGGATTCGACGCATCATGCGTACGAATGTTGCAGGGGCGTTCATAAGACCGAAAGGCATGAAATTCCATTGGAATAGACCCCTAGGCGTCGAAAAAGCAGTAAACGGTTTGGCATGTTCGGATAATGGAACTTGCCAATATCCCTTAGACAAATCGAGTTTAGTAAAGAAATGAGAATTTGATAGTCTCGTAAGTAGCTCTTCTAGTAAAGGCATAGGTTCAGCATCAAATTTCGTCACTTGGTTCAATTTGCGATAATCCACGCAAAGACGTATGTTATTGTCTTTTTTTCGTACAATAACCATCGGCGAAGAATATGCAGATGTGGATGGTTCAATAATTTTTAACTCTATCATCTCATCCAACTCTTTCTCTACCTGTGCTTGAAAATGTATCGGGATAGGATACGGTCTGACTCTTATAGGACTATGGTCTGAGTAGTATTTATCATCCTATGTATAGCCATATCGATTTTTGTAATATGTGCGTCAAAATATGCACGCAACAGTATTCAGTAGTCGTTTGTGTGATCTTCTTGTGATGTATTCAGTAGTCATTTGTGTGGTCTTGTAGTGATGTATTCAGTAGTCGTTTGTGTGGTCTTGTAGTGATGTATTCAGTAGTCATTTATGTGATCTTGTAGTGATGTATTCAGTAGTCATTTGTGTGATCTTGTAGTGGTGTATTCAGTAGTAATTTGTGTGATCTTGTAGTGGTGTATTCAGTAGTCATTTGTGTGATCTTGTAGTGGTGTATTCAGTAGTCATTTGTGTGATCTTGTAGTGGTGTATTCAGTAGTCATTTGTGTGATCTTGTAGTGGTGTATTCAGTAGTCGTTTGTGTGATCTTGTAGTGGTGTATTCAGTAGTCATTTGTGTGATCTTGTAGTGGTGTATTCAGTAGTCATTTGTGTGATCTTGTAGTGGTGTATTCAGTAGTCGTTTGTGTGATCTTGTAGTGATGTATTCAGTAGTCGTTTGTGTGATCTTGCAGTTATGTATTCCGTAGTCATTTGTTTGATCTTGTAGTGATGTATTCAGTAGTCATTTGTGTGATCTTGTAGTGGTGTATTCAGTAGTCATTTGTGTGATCTTGTAGTGGTGTATTCAGTAGTCATTTGTGTGATCTTGTAGTGGTGTATTCAGTAGTCATTTGTGTGATCTTGTAGTGGTGTATTCAGTAGTCATTTGTGTGATCTTGTAGTGGTGTATTCAGTAGTAATTTGTGTGATCTTGTAGTGGTGTATTCAGTAGTCATTTGTGTGATCTTGTAGTGGTGTATTCAGTAGTCGTTTGTGTGATCTTGTAGTGATGTATTCAGTAGTAATTTGTGTGATCTTGTAGTGATGTATTCAGTAGTCGTTTGTGTGATCTTGTAGTGATGTATTCAGTAGTCGTTTGTGTGATCTTGTAGTGATGTATTCAGTAGTCATTTGTGTGATCTTGTAGTGATGTATTCAGTAGTCATTTGTGTGATCTTGTAGTGATGTATTCAGTAGTCATTTGTGTGATCTTGTAGTGATGTATTCAGTAGTCATTTGTGTGATCTTGTAGTGGTGTATTCAGTAGTCATTTGTGTGATCTTGTAGTGGTGTATTCAGTAGTCATTTGTGTGATCTTGTAGTGGTGTATTCAGTAGTAATTTGTGTGATCTTGTAGTGGTGTATTCAGTAGTCATTTGTGTGATCTTGTAGTGGTGTATTCAGTAGTCATTTGTGTGATCTTGTAGTGGTGTATTCAGTAGTCATTTGTGTGATCTTGTGGTGTATTCAGTAGTCGTTTGTGTGATCTTTTAGTGATGTATTCAGTAGTAATTTGTGTGATCTTGTAGTGATGTATTCAGTAGTCATTTGTGTGATCTTGTAGTGGTGTATTCAGTAGTCGTTTGTGTGATCTTGTAGTGATGTATTCAGTAGTAATTTGTGTGATCTTGTAGTGATGTATTCAGTAGTAATTTGTGTGATCTTGTAGTGGTGTATTCAGTAGTCGTTTGTGTGATCTTGTAGTGATGTATTCAGTAGTAGTTTGTGTGATCTTGTCGTGATGTATTCAGTAGTCATTTGTGTGATCGTGTCGTGATGTATTCAGTAGTAATGTGTTTTACATCATTACGTTGCCAGTCCCATGCACAACCTCATGTTAGTTTTTTTTTGTCTCCTCAGAGCCCCCCCCCCCCCCCCCAGCAACTACTAATGAAGGTAGTTCCATAGTAGATATTGCTGAATGGGGAGTGAAGTGTTAGAGACTTCACTATACTAGGTCTAAGCTTTGTGAGGTGGGGTGACTGGCTGTCTTCCTCACTGCCTAAGAGCAGAGTCAGGTACCCATTTATAGTTTGGTAGACATGACATTATCATGTTTCGAACCTAATTACGCAGCCTCAAGAAGCAAACACTCTAACCTGCCAATCAATGATTTTTGTTCTATGTGTACTAAATGCAAGCCTTCTGTGTCTGTTCTTCTTCTTCTTCTTGCGATCGCATCTTTGATGTTTACACCGTCAGACGAGTTCTCATGATGAATTCGACTGTTGTTTGAAGTTCCTCTTTAGCTCCATATAGCTTTGAGTTTAGTGTTGAGTCATTGGGCCAGTATATCTTTCTTAACTGGTCATACAGAGGACAATCCTGTAGAACATGCTCAGCAGTTTGTTCATTTAATCCACATGTGCACAGTGGTGAAGCAGACAATCGTAGCTTGAGCATGTGTTTATTCAGTTTGTTATGCCCTGTCCTGAGGCGAAAAATAGTTATCTGTCCCTGCCGGTCGAGAGTGTGATAGTCGTCTTTGGGTTGGTTCTGTTCTCTTCTGATAGTCTGGATAGCTCTCTTTTTCTCAAAGTATGTGACTTCATTATCTTCTTGTTCACATTCTCCTCCCTTTTTTGCAAGTTTATCTGCCTTTTCATTTCCGGGTACACCACAATGAGATGGTACCCACTGAAGTATGGTTCTCTTTTTGGCAGCTACCTTGTTTAGTTCATTTCTCAGATGCGGGAGTTTACCACCCTTGAGAGCTTGCAGGACAGACAGTGCATCTGTGAGGATGACTACCTGGTGGCAGTCAGAGTTGGTGTTATAAATCATATTTGCAGCTTGCTCTAGAGCTTGAACCTCAGCTGTATAGTTGGAACAGAATTTACCAGTGGGAATGTGCCTAGTCTCATAGTGGTTGTCAGGATATGAGATAAAGATACCGGCACCTCCATTCCTAACAGCATTAGTTGCTGATCCATCTGTATAGGCATGTATCCATGATTGATCGGGATAGCTTTCTTGGATCATACTCAATGTAGCAGTTCGTTTTTGCAGATCATTATACTCACATCCACTTGTGAGACCACTGACTGATGTATTAATTTGGAGGGCACTGCTGGCCTGCTCCCATGGTACAGGGTATAGGGTGGGCTTCAGTGGTGTTGTCTTCATGGATAGGTCTTCTTGATGCTGTCTTATAAGTCTTTTCCCCGATGCACAAAGCTGCTACGCTTTAGACGTCCCAATGCCAGATCATCTAGTCTTGCCTTCATTGGGTGCATTGGCATACTGTTGTACTTTTCCATCTGGATCATGGTTTTTGTGTCTCTTCTATGGGACAATGTCTGTAATCCAGCAACCTTCTGCATCTCTGTTATTGGTGTAGTTTTCATGGCTCCTGTAATGAGCCTGAGAGCTTGATTTTGCACCTTGTCCAAAGACTGCAGATGTGAGTTAGCAGCTGATGACCATGCTGCTGAGCTAAACTCTAAGTGTGGTCTTATTACTCCATTATAAATCTTCTTTAGATTTCGTTCATTTGCTCCCCAGTTGGTACCTGCTAATTTTCTGAGTATGCCTAGTCGTCTTCGGGCCTTTCCTTCTGCATTTTCAATATGCTTATTCCATGTAAGCCTTTGGTCAAATGTCACCCCAAGATAGGTGGGGTAGCTTTCTTCCTTGATCACGGTTGTCCCTAGGTGTATGTTAGCTGATTTGTCCTTGGGGGCGAGGGAGAACAGTGTTGTGGAGGTTTTGTCTGTGTTTATTGTGATAAGCCATTTCTCTGCCCATGACACTAGCATGTCTGCTGCCCGCTGCATTCTATAATTTGCTGTGGTGACATTTTCATCAGCGCACCAGAGTACTAGGTCATCTGCATATAAGGCAGCTTTAACTCCTGCAGGGAGATCTTTCACCAGGTCATTGATGTAAACAAGGAAGAGTGTTGGGGAAATTACTCCTCCTTGAGGTACCCCCTGATGGAGCAACACTTTTCTGCTCTGCAGACCGTCAAGAGTGACTCTAGTTCTCCTGTTATGCAAGTATGACTGGATCCATTTCATCATGTTGCCTTGGATTCCACTTCTCCTAAGTTTTGCAATGAGGCCATCTTTCCACACCTTGTCAAAGGCCTGCTTGAAGTCGACCCAGATCGTTAGGACCTTTTTCTTCTCCTGGAAGGCATCTTCTATTGCTTGAGACAAGTAAGTAACTTGGTCTTCTATACTGTAGCATTCTCTAAATCCAGCTTGTTCCGGCACCAGGATCTGCTCAGACTCTAAATACCATTTCAATCTGTGGTTGACTATTCGCTCCATAGTCTTCCCAACACAGCTTGTGAGACTGATTGGCCGGTAACTTGCAGCCTCGGTCTTACATTTCCCTTTCTTTAGTATGGGTATTGTGATGGCTTCTCTCCATACTTGGGGTACCGTTCCTTTCAACCAGCTGTGGTTGAATATCTCAAGCAGTTTTGTCTTTGCTGCTGAGCTCAGATTTACTAGCATTTCGTTGCTGATTTTGTCTGGGCCGGGTGACTTTTGAAACTTAAGCTTGGAAATAGCCTTCTGTAGTTCTCCTAGTGTGATGGGTTCCCTCATTGGGGCAGGAGTATCTGTCTGTCCCATGGTTGCCAGTATTTCTTTTCTTATCTCTCTCTGATGGTCTATGTTAATGGGTAAGTTGCTTTCTGAACTGTATCTTCTAGCAAACAAGTCTGCAGCTTGTTTTCCTCTGAAAAGTTTGCCACCTTCATCCAATGTGATAGTCTGCCTAGGTGAGGAACGCTCTTCATTTAGAGACTTGACTAATCTCCAAAGTTTCCTGCCGTCTTTCTCAAGGTTCAGCGATGCCGTTTTAGTTCTCCAGCTTTTCTTTTTCTTCTAGCTTTGTTCTCTGAAACTCTGCTACAGCCTTTTTCCATTTGTTGTGAGTTTCAAGTGAAGGCTGAGACTCTGCGTCCTTTCTAGCCCTGTCCATAGCTTCCTGACGTTCTTGGAGTGTGCTGGACCAGTATGGTATGTAGTTACGCCGGCATCCTTTGGGAATGGTTTCTTTTGCAGCTTGTAGTATGCATCTGTTGAAGTCTTTTACCACTTCATTAATGTCTCTGTTCTGTACCTTGAGGGTAGACAGCAGCGTGTTCACCTGATGCCTGAATAAACCCCAGTTGGCTTTTTTGTAGTTCCATCTTGTAATGGCTGGGCCTGTACTGAGAGTTGCACTCTGGACAGTAAGAAAGATTGGGCGATGGTCGCTTCCCCCTAGTTTGTCTCCTACTTCTCTACTAATAGATCCAGCTATATCTGGTGTGGAGAAGGCAAGATCTGGTGTTGAAGTTGTGTGCCATTCTCTGGAGTAGAAGGTAGGAGTATCTGTGGCATTATTGACTAGGATTAGGGAGTAATCATCTTGCCATGTTTCAACCTCTTCACCTCTGTGATCTAGATGGTTATAGCCCCAGCTCTGGGAGTGGCTATTAAAGTCTCCAACTGCTATAAAGTTGGTGGCTGGTACCTGTATAGAGCTGAGACTCAGGGGTTTGTTGTTTGGACAGTAATAGTTCAGGAGTTCTATTTCCATCTTGTCTACCTTTATCTGCAACAGCTGATATTCTGCTCCATCCATGTAGGTTTTCCTTTCGTGCGCATGAATGTTATTCCTTACAAGAGTAAGTACTCCTCCTTTTCGTCTATCTTGTCTGTCGGATCTGAAGCATTGATATCCCCTTATTTTAAAGGTTTGATCTGCTTTCAAGTGAGTCTCTTGGATACAGCAAACACTGACTTGCTTCTCGTACAAGATGTTTTCCAGCTCTGTCTTTTTGCTGTATCCAGCCTGCTTGCTGTTCACTCCCTCTGCATTCCAGTGCATCATGACAAGTGGCACTCTGGGTTTCTCTTTTTCTGTTTTGTTTCGGTCAGTACTGTGTCTGTTGAAAGACAGGTTTTCCATTTCTGTTAAAAGTAAGCTTTCCATGTTTATTAAAAGTAAGCTTTCTGTGCCTGTTAAATTTAAGCGTACCTTGTCTGTTAAATTTAATTATTGTGAATCCTTCCTGTTAATAAGGTTATCTGTTAACTTCACATTTATCAATGATAACAGCTGGTTCCAGATACCTTTATCTGTCCCTGCAAACACGTGAGGTGTTTGTTCTGTATTTTATTCCATATAATCATTTATATTGCTACATGCATCATCAGCAGTCACTTTTGTATCTTTTCAGACATCTGACCCAGTATGATTGTGTCACATTCTACAGTTTAGTGCAGTCTATCAGGTCAGCTTTCATCTGTAACAATTGTTCAACCACTACATTATCCATGCATAGTTCCCAGGAGTCACTGAGAAGATAAGAAAGAACAGAACTATTATTCCCTCAGGAATGTCATGAGACGTGACTAGCTTCAGGTTGTGATTGGGGATGGCAACCTCATCATGTAAACAAGAATTGCTACAAGAACCAGCACAGCAAGAACAAATGAATGTCTTGGTGCAGGCATCCTGTGGAGGGACCAGCTGCAGTGTTGGCTACATACTTCATAGGGAGCATAGAGGGAAATGATGATAATGATGACTTATTAAAACAAAGGCTAACATTATAATGACAATTATGAGTGGTTATACCAAAGTGGCTAATGTTATATGAAGTTACCAAAGTGGCTAATGTTATATGAAGTTACCAAAGTGGCTAATGTTATATGAAGTTACCAAAGTGGCTAATGTTATATGAAGTTACCAAAGTGGCTAATGTTATATGAAGTTACCAAAGTGGCTATTGTTATATGAAGTTACCAAAGTGGCTAATGTTATATGAAGTTACCAAAGTGGCTAATGTTATATGAAGTTACCAAAGTGGCTAATGTTATATGAAGTTACCAAAGTGGCTAATGTTATATGAAGTTACCAAAGTGGCTAATGTTATATGAAGTTACCAAAGTGGCTAATGTTATATGAAGTTACCAAAGTGGCTAATGTTATATGAAGTTATAGTCTTACAAAATATTATTATTATTACTATAATCAAGCGTAATATATTCATGCCGGAGGGGTCAGGGGTTGTAGAAGACATAATCATCTAAACCAGTGGTTCTCAAGATGGGTCGTATAGCCCTCCAGGGAGACATGCCATATTTCTAGGAGGCCACAGTAAGTTTTTTTTTCCAGCTAACAGCCGCTATGAGGGGGGCCATACAGGCAAATGAGGCTCGTGGGGGAGGTTATGAGCCAAAAAAAAAGTTTAGAACCCCTGAGCTAAACCTATCTGCAAGGCACTGATGATGATGACTATATTAAAATTATTGTGAATCCCAGATTCCGGGAGGGGGCGGGGGAGAATATTTATAAGACCAAAGATTTTCAACAAGTATATTAGTATATTATAAACGGCAACTAAGGAGATTTGTGCTTGGAGGCTGGCAACCTCATATAAAACAAAGTGCACAAGAAATCATCACGACAAGAGCATACACAAAATGATTAGTTGTGGGCTTCCTGCAAGAGAGCCAACTGCAATGGTGACCCCACGTTTCTTAAGGAGTGAACAAGAAAAATATGGAGTGGAAATGTTAGCAGAATTAAAATGCTGGTACAAAGCAAGACTAGGATTACTACTCCTTCAGGCATGTCATATGAGGCAACAAATATGTAGGATTACTACTCCTTCAGGCATGTCATACGAGGCAACAAATATGTAGGATTACTACTCCTTCAGGCATGTCATATGAGGCAACAAATATGTAGGATTACTACTCCTTCAGGCATGTCGAACGAGGCAACAAATATGTAGGATTACTACTCCTTCAGGCATGTCGTATGAGGCAACAAATATGTAGGATTACTACTCCTTCAGGCATGTCATACGAGGCAACAAATATGTAGGATTACTACTCCTTCAGGCATGTCATACAAGGCAACAAATATGTAGGATTACTACTCCTTCAGGCATATCATATGAGGCAACAAATATGTAGGATTACTACTCCTTCAGGCATGTCGTATGAGGCAACAAATATGTAGGATTACTACTCCTTCAGGCATGTCATATGAGGCAACAAATATGTAGGATTACTACTCCTTCAGGCATGTCATATGAGGCAACAAATATGTAGGATTACTACTCCTTCAGGCATGTCATACGAGGCAACAAATATGTAGGATTACTACTCCTTCAGGCATGTCATATGAGGCAACAAATATGTAGGATTACTACTCCTTCAGGCATGTCGTATGAGGCAACAAATATATAGGATTACTACTCCTTCAGGCATGTCGTATGAGGCAACAAATATGTAGGATTACTACTCCTTCAGGCATGTCGTATGAGGCAACAAATATGTAGGATTACTACTCCTTCAGGCATGTCGTATGAGGCAACAAATATGTAGGATTACTACTCCTTCAGGCATGTCGTATGAGGCAACAAATATGTAGGATTACTACTCCTTCGGGCATGTCGTATGAGGCAACAAATATGTAGGATTACTACTCCTTCAGGCATGTCGTATGAGGCAACAAATATGAAGTGTATGAGGCTGGCAACCTCATCATATAAAACATATTGTTATAGAAACCACCAATATAAAGAACATATGAATGTTTTGATGTAAGGGGAACGAGCTGTTGTGGTGACTGCATGCTCCATAGGGAGGAAAAGGGAAATGATGATGATGATGATGATAAAGAGTAATAACTAAACCAGTCCTAATAAGGACTTGTTAATATTGTCAGCTCTCAAAATGGCAGATGTTGTCTGAAGATGAGAAAGACATGTACCATGATGAAGTACAACTGGCTTCTTAATTATTTATAATTTTAAAAATAAAATGGCATGGAATCAGTTGTAACTCCGCCTATGCCGGTCCCAAGCCCGGATGAAAAAGGAGGAGGGCGGCCTGCATGGAGGCCGTAAGGAGGCAGCCCCTCCACCATGCAAAGGCACAACAGGCCAATCACCTGTTTGTCTTAAACTTTGATTACAAGCAATATAAGAGAGAAAACCGGACTGATTCTAAAGGCGACGAACTGGAACGGACTACGGACTACGACTTATGGAACACAAGAAGTATAAATGGGAAAGAAGAGGAGCTGATGGAAGAGATGAGGAAAGCAAAACTAGAAATCCTGGCTATTACCGAAACAAAGAAAAAGGGACAAGGAGTCATGGATCTCGATGGCAACACTCTGCTATACAGTGGTGTACCCACATCTGAAAGAGCTAAAGGGGGCGTGGGTTGCATTGTGGCCAAAAACCAGAAAGATAGTATCAAGGGATGGAACTTTGTCTCGGAGCGCATTATGGTTGTAAAACCAAAAGAAGGCATGGGCAATAACTACAACCCACAAAAGCCAGATCCAAACCTCAGAAATGAGGTATCTGAGGAAGGTGGTTGAAGTAACAAGAAGAGACATGGTCCGCAACCAAACGATACGTCAAGGCCTAAAATCCCACCCGCTGCAGACCCAAATAGAACAGTCCCAACTAAGATGGTTTGGCCATGTCTGCAGAATGGGAGAAGATCGGCTACCACGACAAGCATGGGAAACAAAGAGCCAGGGATCCAGACCTCCAGGACGACCCAGAGTTCGCTGGGAGGACAACATCAGACAATCTTTGAAGGACCGAGGACTAGAATGGAACCAGGCCAGGAGGAAGACAGCCGATAGGATAGTCTGGCGCTCTCTCTTCCAAACCTCTACACCTCACGGTAGAAGGGGAACGACTAAGTAAGTAAGTAAGGAATCAGTTGTACAAATATACGGGATACTAGAAACACTGACCTTTATGGGGTTGATCCTTTGTCAGCCATACTTTATTTATTTATTTCTTATTTATTTGTTTGTCTTCCTGGCAACATTCTGATGAACTTCTTTCTTTGTTTTCCTGACAGAACAAGTGAAAAGTCTTTTGGCCAAAACACTGGCTGGCTGTTCTTGGATGCTGCAGACAAATTATTTGTGGTAGGAAGACGGCTTTAATTTTGTAGAGACTAACATAAAGTTTGCTCATTTTAAGTTCATTTCCAGCAATATTTAGTGTTGCAAATATTTCATATAACAAACAGTGCTTGGTGAAGTTCTGAAGGTGGGGGGGTTCGGGTCTCTGAGGTGACAAAGAACGAATAGGACTACTTCTCCTTCAGGCATGTCATACAAGGTAACTAATGTGAGGTTGGGCACAGGCCTGGCAAACTCATCATATAAAATAACTTGAACTGTACCCATCTGTCACGAGGGGACAGGTCAATATGTGCTTCTCACTTGTCGCCAGAATGGTTAGAGCACTGGCCTCTTGCAGCAAAGGTGCCATGTTAGAAACACTGTAGCAGCGCGCTATAGTCTACCAAGCTGTGAATCGATATCTGACTCTGCTCTTGAGTTAGGGAAGGCAAAGGTAGCAAGGAAGGGAACTGGTCACCCCACCTCTTGAAACTAGACCTTCTTCTTCTTCTTTGATCCTTAGCCGCCGACCGTCAAAGCAGTCAGTGGCCATCACGCCCAGTGGCGTCTTGTAGGGCAACAACAAATTGATTCCACTTTGCTCGGTCGGTGGCCATCCCTCGTACAGTGCCCCAACTCTGGTTCATTCTTTGCATCTCAGCCTCCACAGTCCTCCGCCAGGTTGTTTTTGGTCGGCCTCTCTTTCGTTTTCCTTCAGGGGTCCAAAGCATAGCTATTCTTGTGATGGCATCGGGGTCTCTTCTGAGGACATGACCAACCCAGCTCCAGCGTCTGCCAGCTATGATGGTGTGCATGTCCTCTTGCTTGCTCCGAGTAAGCAGATCTTGGTTAGTGATGGTATTTGGCCAAAAGATTTGGTGAATTTTTCTTAAGCATGTGTGAAAAGAGGACAATTTCGACATTTCCTTCTCTGTAACTCTCCAGCATTCCGCACCATAGAGAAGCACAGAAAGCACACAGCTCTGATATAATCTTAATTGTGTGCTTGTGCTGTATTGGGAGGACTTCCAGATGTTGTTTAGGCTAAAGAAGGCTGTTCTTGCCTTATTCATTCTGATGTTGATGTCTTTGCCTGCCCCGCCGTCTGGTGTTACTATGCTTCCTAGGTATGTTAAGGTATCTGTCTGTACCAATTGCTGATTCCTTACTGATATGGGCTCAGGGTTGCTCACATTGAGCGTCATGACCTCAGACTTCTTTAAATTGATATTCAAGCCCACCTGCTGGCTAAACTTATTAAGTCTATCCGTTTTTTCCTGGATGTGTTGATGTGAATGTGCTAGTAGTGCAATGTCATCTGCATATTCCAGAGAAACTAGACCTAGTACAGTGAAATCTCTAACACTTAACTTCCCTATGGCATTATCTGCTATGGGACTACCTTTACTGTTGTAAATAGTTCATTTGTCATTTATATCCAGCAAGTTCTATTATTGCAGACATTTCATATATTTTCAGCATTCTTTAATGATTTAAATTCGGGAGCCGCGCTGGTGTAATGGCTACAACGTTGTACTGGCGACCAGGTGTTCATGGTTCAAACCCGGCCGTCGGCGTTTGAAGAAATGTTTACGACCGGAAATTTGACTGAATAATCTGAACGGCTCCTGCACATAAATCCCGTGTGGATGGGAAGGAGCGAAGCTCCTGACCGGGTTGGAAGGAAAGTCCACTGACCCCCCAGCCTCGCAATGACATGTCATTGGGCCGAAAGAGCTGGAAAAGCTCGAGTGCCGCTGGTTATAGAAAGAAAAAAAAAATGATTTAAATAGTTCATTTGTCATTTATATCCAGCAGGTTTTACTGTTGAAGACATTTCATATATTTTAAGCATTCTTTAATAATTTAAATAATTCATTTGTCATTTATATCCAGCAGGTTTTACTATTGCAGACATTTCATATATTTTCAGCATTCTTTAATGATTTAAATAGTTCATTTACCATTTATATCCAACAGGTTTTAGAAGTGCAATAAATAATATTTCCCACATTCTCTATTTTATTGTTTTAAATAGTTCATTTACCATATATTTTCAGTATTTTTTACCATTGCAAACTTTCCATATAACATTCTATAGTATTTTAAATAGTTCATTTGAGATGTTCATTTCCAACAGTTGTAAGTGTTGCAGACGGATTTATTTGACATATATATTTCTAGCATGCCAAGGAGCGAGTTTATGGTAGCTCAAAACTACTAGAGAAGAACACTAAGAAAAAGAAGGTAACTGATGAGGATGACGAAATTACAGATGATGAAGGTACGGAGTTTTACTGATCTATTTTATATCTTTAGGTTTTTAAAACATCTTTTAAAAAGGTTTCTATTAAAGTCATGTCTGTTAGTTAAGTTAAATGTAAGTTTTAATAGTTAAGTTAAATGTGAAAACCTTAGTGAGTTCTGTGTATGCCCATCAAATTGATGTTGCAATTCTTTTGAGTGTAATTAAAACATTGTGCTGTAGTTTACAAAGTAGGTAATCAAATTTCCTTGTTATAAATACAGGTAGCCCTTGGTCTGTGCCGGGGTTGTGATCCTGTAAGAACTGAATTGGAGTAAATGGAAACCATTGTATAATGTAAAGATGGTGGGAAGTAAACGAATAATGATCCAGGCACCCAAAAACTGACATATGTAATAAGAAAGTTATTATAATTTAAAGCTCTGAAATAATCATTATGAATGTAAAAGTAACATAATCAAGTTCATACATATAGATTAAATAAAATTAAGTTGTTTAATTTAAAAATTAGTCTACCTGCACAGTGTTTGTTCTCTGACAGAGTTCCTTTTTTTTTTTAGGAAAGCATGCAGTGTTGACTGTAGTTGTGTCTTCTTCCTTTCTTTAAAATATACTGCACATTGTAAACACTATAATATGTTGTTAATAAGTATGTACAGGATAATTTATGTAAACATTCAGCAATACGTTACCTTATAATTGTCAGAACATTCAGTGGCATAACCAACAAGCGAACACTTCACCAGCATCTATGTCCCTGATTAAATGTACATGGATGGCTTGAGTGTTTTTCTCATCTTTGATTGGCTAAAAATTGTGTTTACATTATACCCATTGCCCTCTACTGGAAATAAAGTTCGCTATGGGACTTATAGTTTCACGTTTTTCAGAGTTTTGTGATTTCTTCTTCTTCGTACACTCTCAGACGTCCACTTGAATGTTTTCAAAGAAAGCAGTAGTCAGTTTAAGGCTATCTAAATCTCCGTAGAGCTTTTCCACGAATGGTACTGGAGTCGGCCCTATGCGCTTTCTCTGTTCCGCATATGTTGGGCAACTCTGAAGCAGATGTTCAGCAGTCATTTTATCAGTGCCACAGTTACACTGATCGGTAGTTCCTATCTTTAGCTTGTTGAATAGATGGTATCTCAATCTGTTGTGGCCAGTGTGGAGTCTGTAGATTACCACTTGTTCTCTACTGTTGAGTTTGTAGTATGCATCATTTTGTGTGTGACCTGGATGCTCTACATCCCATTTGTTTCTGTATCTGATTCTGATAAAACTCTTTGCCTCCTCGAAAGTTATGCTTGCATCAGGCTAAGGTAGATTTCCACCTTCCTTTGCCAATCTGTCAGCCTCTTCTTTGACGGTGATGTTACAATGAGATGGGATCCATTGGCATTGAATCGTTGGCATTGTTTTGATTTGAATTCCTTTTTAATTAAAATATGCAAATCAATGTTAATGTTAATCTGCGCAATTTGGACTGGCACAAACTAAGGGCTACTGTTATGAGTAAAATCATAACATATCTTTCGACATCGACAAGGCTTGTTTATGGACCAGCTTGTTGATACTACGTTTCCTGGGCTACGCCCGGAAGTACATCATTGTCTTTTGGACAAATATAGCAGACGGCTTTTCCGGCTTCACTTAGCAGAAGTGAGCGATACTTCAGGCCATTCCTCTGTGTTCTTAAAAGTGTTCAGACATATATTTGGTCCAGCTCCTGGAATGTGTAATTTTACAGAGTTTTAAAGCTCGTCTTCATTTAGCTCGCCCACAATGCTGAGTTGGGTTGATGCTACATATATTGACTACTGACTATAAACACCATGAGCAACAGCTACCTGTAATCATTTCATGATTGATAATATTAATTTCATTTAAAATATCCAGATCTGACCCCCAGCCTTGAGCAATGTCCCAAATGGCAAGCTCTGAGTGAGATACTGGCTGAAATCGCAGATGAAGAAGAAACATGCTGTGAAATTGATGCACCAGATTCATCTGCAAGTCATGTTGCACCACATGTTGGTGCACGAGTCTTAATCTGTGCAGAAGATGATCAAACTTGCAACCAGATAAAAAGTGTAAGTCTGAGCTTTTTTTTAATAGTAAAACTATGAGAAACTGACTCTCAGAATCATTCACAAGTGACTGTCACACATGTATATAGTCATAAAGAGAATGTTGAAAACTGCTTGTCAGGTGTAGTGTGTGGTCCTTCATTTATTTCAACAACGAACAAATATTGGATAATCGCTCAGTCCATTTCTGGTAGGAAACAAATGGTCAGCAAAATAACAAATCTTTAGACTTGCAAATTACTATTTTAGATTAGCACACAGGCCTTCAATATGTAGCCTGTTTCTTAACTCTTTCAGTCCCAAGCAAAAAAAAGTGGGTTTGGCCCAAACTAAAATGGCCACCCCGGTGTGTTGTTATTGTTGTTGTTTGGAAATAATTTTTTTTAATGTTCATATGCATAAATAACTTTGTTGTTGTAAATGAAACTGAAAGTAAATGGATGTACTTTACTCTAGTGCTACAAGTATAAAAGCATTTTATGGCTTTTCATTGAAAAATTATTATTTATCCAAGGTAAAATGGAGGCTGAAAGAATAAGCCGGTGAAAAATTAGAGCAAAAGTATTCAATCAAATTCTTCTAGAATTGTTCCTCAGGAGAATATCCAAGGGTAAAGTTTCAAGATATCACAAACAGAAGTATTCTAACAAAGTACAATCAGTTTTTAGTCAATAAACACTCAGGAAATTGTTAATTTCACAGATTACAATAACAGGTCATATGGTTGTAAAAAAAAGGAAATTATATATTCTTACCTTGCTGAGCTGCTCCTCTTCTCAAGATGATGTGTAATCCATAGGAAATCACATAAGGTCACTCACAAATATTTGTACACTAGGCCTATGTATAAACATTACTTTATCATGACATATTATATGAGCTTATTACAGTCTGAATCTGAATTATTATCACTATCTAGAATTTCTTATAAATACTACAATCTGAATTATTATCACTATCTAGAATTTCTTATAAATACTACAATCTGAATTATTATCACTATCTAGAATTTCTTATAAATACTACAATCTGAATTATTATCACTGTCTAGAATTTCTTATAAATACTACAATCTGAATTATTATCACTATCTAGAATTTCTTATAAATACTACAATCTGAATTATTATCACTATCTATAATTTCTTATAAATACTACAATCTGAATTATTATCACTATCTAGAATTTCTTATAAATACTACAATCTGAATTATTATCACTATCTAGAATTTCTTCAAATAACTTTCTAGCTTGCTCTGAAGTTAATTCAGAGGTCTACCAGAAGCAGTGGGCGTGGCCATTTGATCTTATAAAATATGCGCTTAAAAAATCTTAAATTAATATCAAAACACAAAAACATGCTCTCTCTTAAACATACGAGGTATTTACTAGAAAGAACTTCTTGTCAGAAATGATGTTTTGGGTTGTTAAAATTGGAAAACAGCTCTAGAAAGGAGCAAAAGAAATGAAATACGATATAACGTTGATCGGCTCAAACAGGTCAAACCAGAAAACCGATATAATATTGATCGGGACTTAAAGAGTTAAGTATAATACTCTGGCATCGCAGATTACTATTACATAAAAGGTAGTGTGACATATAGTATACTTCCACCAAGCACATCCTGTTCTCTGTCTCTCTCTAATTGACCACAGTATCACTTAAAAACCACTGACTTTTTCACAGATCCAGAATAACCCCATTGGAAGCTACATGTTTCTTTAACGTAGTACATAATTTGTTAAACTCCATTTATTTTCTAAAACAAACGATGCATCAACTATTAGTTAACACAAATAATACGTTTCTTAATATTGCGCGAGCATGCATGATAGTAACAAATAGGTAGATATCTGATCTGCATTACCATAGTTTGGCTTTCAATTTTGGTGGTGGTGGGGGGGCTGTTACGGTAGATTAATTGGCATTGTCTGCTAGAGGTTAGCAGCATGCGATTTTAGGGGTTACAACGTTTAATGTAATGTAAAAAGTATTATTAGCCTAGTGAACGCTGTGACGTTTCAGCGTTGGTAGTCACGCACGGTGACCAAGAGACGGGACCCTTTTTCAAATGACCGTCAAACGGAGAAGACGTGTCTTTATATTCTTATAGTGTCGGGCAGGGAAAACCACACAGTTATATTGTATTTTCTCATGGACATGGGTCAGTCCACTGTTATGATGAAGAAAGATGAAGTTACAGGTTAGTAATTGACTAAACCTTGTCGAGATGAATTAACAGTCCATTTTAATTAATACTAGTGCCAGACGCATAAACTCACTGTCGGTCGTTGGATTTTCCAACCACGCGTGCATATAGTTATGTCGTTCTGCCTACGGTAATTCAGATTACGAGACAAAGGACTGATATGCAAGATAGCTAATTCAACATAGGATTCTAATTTATATTTGTGATGTAATACATGATCAACGTTCGATGTCTACAGAATGTATAATAAATTGTTTGTTTGGACTCTAGCCATGACTTATCCAGTCTATAAACATTTGGGAATTCAATCATCATTATCATGGTCTCAAGTTAATTTAAACCCACATTTGCGTACTTAACATCAAAGGCACGAAGCTCTAAAGAAGATGAACTGTAAACCCAGACTACACGATTGACTATCAAGCTCTCAACAATCCGTTGGGCTAATTTTACCGAACCGCCTGTAAAAACTGATGGCCGCCCCTGCAACAACTGGTTGGCCAATGTGGGGAACGAAAGAAAGAATTAGTTGGCCATCGCTGAACGAAAGAAAAAAGGAAAAAATTTTTCTTGTTTACATACTTTTACAAACTGTTTACTATTATAAGAAAGTCACATGATGAATAAAAACGACGTTCAACGCATGACTACGAAATGCCAATCTGACGTCACTACATCATGCGTAGATGCCGCGCTTTGAAAGTACAACCGTCAACGCATTCCAAGTTGATGAAGATTTACATGATCAAGAAGACCAGACGATTGAATACGGTTATCAACCAATCAAGAGCAAACAGTACTAGGCATTGATCTAGTCCGTTGATGAACTTGACATCGCCGGAGCCTTTTAAAGATAAGTTTAAACTTAGGACGATTGTCCTTCATAAAGCACAATACTAAGTCCATTTCGCTGTGCAGGCATGTCCTCGCTATTTATTATATATCTATGTTATATCTGTTTTTTCCGTTGATGTTGTCCCTTATTCGTGGGTATGGATGGGCGGCGGTTTGGAATGAATAACATGGCTCTGAGGATGTCGATATTCATTCTGAATGTTCCTTAAGGCCGTTAGTTAATTGCTTTTAACGAAGAACCCATCGACGACCTTCCGATGATTTTCGTTCGTTCGTAATTGCAATTAATTGACCTTGCATGTTAGATGTCCAGTCTAGTTATAATTGGGGTATTCTAGTGTGTTTAGTTCTAATTTTTATTCAGTTTTGTAACAATGTTTGTAACCTATCGTGTTTTTTCTGACCTTACTATCATTCAGTTTATATTTTTTGTACAATCGTCAATGAGTCCATGTATACGTCACTAATTTTTGTGTACGCAGGTTAGTTTTCTATTCAGTTCATTCTTAATCTCTCACTTCCGTTTTATACCACTTAGTTATAAATGCATTTTTTATTGTGAAAATGTCTTGTCGTATGGTAATACTGTTCTGTAATCCTTGGTTAACACATTGTATTGTTTGTCTTCATTTCATCCTTCTATAATTTAATATTAATGCTATAATTTATTCATTAATAATAGTGTAGATGAATATGATTAAATTTTTATGACTTTTAAGGAGGAATTAGGGACTTTGCACCTATTTGCAGTAGTGGTCCAAGAAATGGGCAGTGCACTTTATAGCTCATGATTATGGCATAATATATCATGATTAATTATTATAACTTTATAACATATTAAGACATATTAAATGTAAATTAGTACATTTTCTCAGTACTACATTGTGAACTTAGTAACTATTAAGATTAAATAACCTAATTGTTTAGGGATAATACCCATAATTATTTAATACTAATATGAAGTGCATGATATAATTTCAGCACCTTATATAACTAACTATCATAACTATTTATGATAGATATTAGTTGATATATATAATATTTTTACAAAATATTATAGATTTGTGGAACTTATAAATAACAGTACAGGAATATTGCAATTTCTTATATTGATTATTCATTCGTTGAGTAATTAGAATTATCGACATAGATTCTAGTGGTGATTACTAGACATAAGTAATTGAATACTTAAATAAATCAACTTCAATAATGCTTACCTTGGATCATTTCATTAAAATTGGAAAAGATTGTAACAAAAAGGGAGATGCACTCCTGGAATTTGCGGAACAACAACTTGCGAACCATGAAAGAAAAGAGGCTGAAAGGACAGCTATTGCTAAGGCAGAGATGGAAGAACTTGAAAGAAAAGAGGCTGAAAAGAAAGCTATTGCTAAGGGAGAGATGGAAGAACTTGAAAGAAAAGAGGCTGAAAAGAAAGCTATTGCTAAGGCAGAGATGGAAGAACTTGAAAGAAAAGAGGCTGAAAAGAAAGCCATTGCTAAGGAAGAGGAAGAAAGAAAGGTGGCAAGAGATGAAATCCTACGGATTGAAGAAGAGAGTAAATTGAAACGACAGGAAATCATACTGCAGCAAGAAATGGAATTGCAATGGCTTAAATTGGAAACAGCAAAACTTAATTCGCAGGGTGCTGCAGCAAGCCAAAATGATAATGCTCACTCGGGATCTTCTTCCAACCGACTTAAGGGCAATTATTACTTTAAGCTACCACCGTTCAGGTTACATGTGGACGATCTATCATCATGGCTGGCGCGCTTTGAGGATATATGTAAGGTCAATAACCTTGACAAAACAGCATGGGCACTTAAACTCAAGGAATTTCTGGATGGCGAACTTGCAAGTGCAGCACAAAATATTGATCCGACATTAGCCACAGACTATGAGGCCATTAAGACTTTGTTATTACGTCGGTTCCATTTGAACGAAGAGGCATGTAGATTATGTTTCAAAAGTTTGTTGCCAGATAATAATAAAGACTTTTCAGGTTTTATTGCTAACATACGCAATACTTTTAACAGATGGGTTGAACTAGCAGGTGTCAACAAATCTTACGACAAGTTAGTCGATTTGTTATTGAGGGATAAAGTGTTATCTTCTGTCAGCCCACCGTTCTTTGCTTATCTGCAAGAACGGAAACCAGAAACTATTGATGAGTTAGAAAAAATTTCTTTAAATTACTGCACCGCTCATCCGAATGCTAACATTTCTGGCTCATTAATAAGAGAACCACTTCCTGTAGCCTCCAATATGGCATATCATAGTAATAACAAACCTAGAACACACAGTGTGGACAGAGGTAGGTTCAAGGGAAACTATGACATTAATTTTCATAAGGGACGTAATAGCTTTAACAATAACTTTAATAGAGGAAGACCACAAAACAGAAATTATTCACCTCAGTCCAGATACAACAGTAATCCACGTAACTCAAGTTATAATCGTTCATATAATGATAATAACGGTAACAATTGGAACAACAGCGATAATTATAACCCGAGACATCGAGATAACAGTTACAATAGAGGACAACGGAATAATTCAACTGATTATTCTCGTCATCGTTCTCATTCTCGTAGATCGACAAATTATAATCATAATACAGGGGCAGCCGTTACTACTGCTACAACCCCTGGGGTTCAGAGTTCACCTACTAATAACAAAATACAGTCCTCGTCTACTTGTTTTGCAATGAATTATAACGTGGCAAATAGTTGCCCAAAATGTAATCTTATATTTCAGAAGGCAAAAGAGACAGTTCTGAACTGCGGACACATTCTACCAGAAGTCAGTCTGGCAGTCAATGACGGAACAGGCTCGCTGATCTTCAACAGAGGAAAAGTTAATGGATCCGTCGTCTCAGTTTTAAGAGATTCTGGATCGACAACGATTTGAATCCGTCAGGCACTTGTTCATCCAAATTGTGCAACTGGAGAACATGTCAGGTGCATGACCTTTGGTGGAACCATAGAATGTTATCCAACTGCTATTATACATATTGATACACCTTTTTTCACAGGCAACGTTAAAGCATGCATGTTAAGAAACCCAATTGCCGACCTTATGGTGGGATGCATACACGGAAGTAAAGATTGCACACCAGAAGAGATTATTGAATGGGAAAAAAATAATCTATGCATCGGAAATACAGTAATAACCAGAGCACATACGAAACAATTAGAGACTATGGACACTGAAAACAAGGAAACAGACAAACATGAAAGTATCGAGGTTCATTCTGCTATTGACCGAGTATCCTTTGCTGCAAAACAGAAGGAAGACAGGTCATTAACAAAATTTTTTGCACTGGTAGACAAAGTTGGCAATCTTGCTATGAACAATAATAATAGTCATTGGTTTATTATTAAAAATGACATTCTACTAAGATGTTTTATGGATAAAACTCATGTAATACAACAGGTCATGGTACCTTTTGCTTTTAGACGTTACATACTTCAACACGCACATGATTCTAAGTGCGCAGGTCACATGGGATATACTCGGACACGTTCTCGAGTATTATCTTCTTTTTTTGGCCAGGAGTGTCACGTGATATTTCACAGTACGTACGCTCCTGTACGATATGCCAAGAAGTGAAAGCACGAGGAGCCTTTCACACGGCGCCTATTCAGGCTTGTGACATATCTGTGAGACCCTTTGACAAGATGGCCATTGATATTATTGGCCCACTTTTACCATCAGCCAGAGGACATAGATTTATTCTCACGTGCATCGATTTATGCACACGATGGCCAGAAGCCATTCCATTGAAAACAACCACCACCACAGATGTAGCTGATGCACTACACCTGATATTCTCTAGAATAGGTTTTCCTAGTAAACTTTTGTCAGATCATGGATCTCAATTTATTTCTGAGACTATGACAGAAGTAATGAAGACTTGGAATATCGATAGGAATCTCAGCAGCATTTATCACCCAATGAGTAATGGTGCTGTAGAAAGACTTAACCGCACACTCAAACAAATGTTACATAAAGTTACAGTTAACCATCCACAGGACTGGGACAGAGTACTCCCAGCGGTGTTATTCGCTTATCGAGAGGTGCCACATGAACAAACTGGCTTCTCTCCGTTTCAATTAGTCTTTGGCGCTCCACCAAGAGGTCCTATGGGACTAATAAAAGACTTATTGATTGACTCCGAGATGACTCAGGATACCCAGTCATCCTATGAATACGTAATTAATCTCCGGAATAACATTATTGATGCCTGCAAAATGGCAACAGCGTCATCTGAGGCTGCTAAAGAAAAAGCTAGAACTTTCCAAAACAGTAGTAGACGATAACGTCAATTATTTCCAGGAGATCAAGCTTATGTGTTATTGCCACATAACAATAATAAACTACTCATCTCGTGGAACGGTCCATACCAGGTTATCAATAAGATTTCTGATGTTGATTATGTCCTGGACATTAAGGGACATCATAAAATATTCCACATAAATATGCTCAAACAATTTCATACTCGACCTGAACATCTACAAGCTATTTTTCTTGAACTAGATGACACTGTCGTACCTAGATGTCACTATTCTAATTTGTCTGTTATCCAGGAAGAAGAATCTTCTTTTCCTGAGGTACAGTTAGCTTTACCTGTACCTGTAGTACAGCCTAGTGAATCTTGGCGGGACGTAACCATCTCATCGTCGGTTACACCGCAACAGCATCAACAGATTGCTGAACTTCTACAATCTTATCCAGATGTGTTGACCGACGTTCCAGGTCGCACATCAGTCATTAGTCATGACATCACTCTTAACGATGATACTCCAATTCGGGTACATCCATATTCTGTTCCTCTACACTTTCTTACTAAAACTACTAAGGAACTTGAACAGATGTTATCTTTAGGAATTATTGAAACTAGTAATTCCCCATTTTCTTCTCCATTAGTTATTGTCCGAAAGAAGGACAATAACATTAGACTATGCTGTCACGAGTTGGATTTAAGTTAGAGTTATGCCCAAGTGTAGGACAAGACCCTAGTGTGAGAAAAGACTAAGATAATAGATTAATTATGAGAAATGACAGTGAATGTAGTAAGGTGAGTCTATTGGCCCGAGGAGGATAACCGAAATTAAATCTTCCTCGCCAAATCGTGACTAAAGAAATGCTATAAACTCACCACCTCTGGCTACCTTTAACAGACTAAAGGAGATAAGGTTAAACTAACACTACAGACACCACTGTACAGACAACAGTTAAGGACTATACAGTGACGAAGCTGATCCAGTGAACATTAAATAAGTTTATTATACAAATCAACAGAATTTATATAACATAGTAACAAACAAAGAAAAGCATATATCGTGCCAGGTTGCACCGACCTGGAAAACAAAGAAAATCAATTTGATTATAAGCACACCAAATTAAAAAACTCCAACCACTTTCACTCCTTCATACACCCTGCTGGGGACAAAATTTAAAAAAATGATAAGTGATCTTAACTACAGTCTAATTTGGTGGGGCGTCAACTAAAGCCACGCTCTATAAATTACTATTTCTAATGTCAAGGTTCTGCTGGTACTGCCGAAGACTATCTGCACAGTAGCTAACTCTGTCAGCGTTATACGCCACTAAGTCACACTCTGCACTGCTACTTAATAGACTTTTTCTAACTCTAAGGCTCAGAGGCTACCCTCTAAGAATAATATGAGACTCTGCAGGTCCCTGATCTAATTTTCCCCATCTCTCCACTTCTGCCTTGTTGCTCTCGTTTCATTTCAGCAACCGGGAAATGATATCCCTTTCTTCCTGGTTCTGACTTGTACTTCTGATGACTAGGCACTTGCCGTAGACTGTAGAGGCTTCTCTATTTGGCGAAAAGAAAGCTGATTCTCCTTTGCTATATTACCCCTCATTTGGGTTTAGGCCCTTCGGTAGTTACCGAGGCTAAAAACGACACACCAACCCGCTTGCTTGGGTTCCATGGGTGTGTATATGAGCTGAGAGCTCCGGGTCTTAAGAAAACCCTTTTCACTGAAGACTGCGTCGCTGTCTCGACCTGCTCTTCCTCGCTCCCTCTCTCTGGGGCCCACAATACTCAGAGCCGATACCCCTCCACGGTACAAGCTCTTACGCCTCTGGCGTTTCCTCGACTTTTCTCTCTTGAGAAGACTGGCTACCTTTGCCAGCTGTCAGGAACAAGATTTATTGGCAACCCCCGCTCTTCGGGCCGTGACCACTGCTGTGGACACAAAAGACATGCCACTCTGTACTACAATACCAAAATACTTTCATATAATAAACTTACATATAAAACGTAAACAGTGGGTGCTTCAGTCACACTCAAATCTAGCACAAACATGTAAACACCCGAAACACAGACTGCTCCACCATTTCCCCTCTCCCCCTTTCATCTTGTGCACGACGATACATAAATATTTCCTGACCCTGGGTCAGCTATTCCCAACAACTCCCTGCCTGTCTAGTAAACCCCAGACTCACTGATCAATACTAATTATACACAGCTTGCCTCAGGCCTTAAACATTAAAACAGGTAGGGGAACCTCCCGTACTTAGGCCTACTTTAACTCTGTAAGCGGTCTCAGGACCTTATCATCGTTAGGGAACCTCCCGTACTTAGGCCTACTTTAACTCTGTAAGCGGTCTCAGGACCTTATCATCGTTTCCCCCTTATGATAAAAATGCACAACAATTAACTGCACATCAATGATTAAAATTCACCATTACATTTATATATTACATTTCTATACACAGAAATATATCTATCTCTATAGACTATATTACCTAGAACTCATTAAATTCCATAACACAAAAATCAAATACTACTCTGCATAATATTTAATTACACAACCACTTAAGGCACCATAATTTTCCTTTCACCTCTACCCCACGTGGTTTTCCCTGCAATTATATTTTAACTCCCCCGATAGAAAAATATTTAATATCTACTCTATCCATCCAGAATTTCTACTCCAATAAATCCCGATAACCACGTGATTAACTTTTCCCGAAAAAATCCGTTCCCGTATTTTATTAGGAGACTTATCAGAATTAATCTCTCAATGAAATAAAATACACGTGCTTCAGAATATTCTGTAAATTAATATAAATCTAGGATGCGTGTATGTCTACAGACTTTCTATTAAATCTACGGAGCACACCTACGTAATATCTCTTTATCACTCATAGACACTGTAGAAATAAATGATGGCGTTACAAGTTATAAAGTTCAAAAATAAATTAAATTAGAACGGACTAAGGCTCTATTAGAGAACTAGATTTAATTACCACGCTACTTTAAATTATAGACATACCAAATATTGCGTTCAGCGTTAGAAGCCGACAATATGCTTGATACACGGCCCGGGCTTTCTGCAGGAAGAGACCGCTAAAATCGAAAAGCGCTACTTTATCTTAGATTTTCCTGCTCTGACCCCCGACCTACTTGAGGCTAGGCGTCTCCCTACAACCAATAGAATTAAAGATACTCTAAAATTTTCCATGCGCTCATCTCTAAATTTAGAACCAGTGTATTCTTGCTTCCTTTAAATGCGCGCGTAATTCCGGCTACGTAACGTTACCTAACGTCGTCCGCTAGCGTGAGCAGAAAGTTGGGCGTTACCTGGGTAGGGGTCATCTCCCCTTCCCCACGAAAAATGACCGCGATAAATTTAACAACGCAAAAAAATGGAATTTCAAGATCGCGATATTTAGAAATAGGCCGACTGGTGCCATTCAGTACTAACTTACGTTAATCCCTATAGAAAAAAACCTGCAATTACTTTACCTACAGAAAAAATCTAAACACCCCTATTATTCAGAGAGAAAAAGAATACTTCCCAATCTTTAATAGAGGGAAGACAAAAATGGCAAACTCAAAATGGGGCCTATTGAAGACTAAATCACAGTAACTCCGTCACATTACCCCACCCTTCGAGGTCGGAGCCTGCCGATCTAATTTACTGTGGTCTTGGTGTTCAGATTGGTCCCTATCTATGTCTCCCGAGCTGTCTTTGAGTCGCTCTGCAACTGGCAGGCGGCTGGGCCAATCACCCAAACCATACCTCCTTCCCGTGTGCACCTGGCCTTGTTTACTTAATTTTCTCCTCCAGGGTTTCTTCCTGATAAGTGTCCTTGGCCTTGGTGGAGTACAGCTCCCGCACAACTCCCTGACCACTGAACAGGTAATTAGCGGGTTACGTGCTGTCCGACAAAGACTATCCGCTGGGTGTTTACGTTTATATGGCCTGTACCTAGCTGATCTGAGGTACCTGCGGCTGACTGTAATGTCCCACGAGCGAGAATCACTGTTCCGAAATTGGAAAAGTTTGTTGGCCAAAGAAACGCGCATCTGTTTCTTCTTTTTCCTCTCCTTAACTACTCCCATGCTCCGGTGGGAGAGTTGACCTCTCTTCAGACCTGTGCCCTCCAATGGTGGGTCTGGAACTTCCCTTGCCTTGTCTGGCAAAAGACTGACTTGGTCAGCTGAACTGACCGGCTGGCTCTGTAGAGGCCTGGCGACGGCGACTACAGTGCTGCGCATCAGCGGGTTTGTGACCGCTGGTATAGTGCAAAAAAGATGCCCCATCTCGGGTTCCTCTGGTGTCGAGCCTCCGATTGCTTGCTGGGTTTCTATTGAATCCTGATCGATCTCAATAGCTTCTACCTCTGAAGAAAGGTAGGTAATATCTGCCCCTGGCAGTGGTTCTGGGCTCGCTCTTCCCCTACCAATACGAAGAGGGACAGAGCTCTCTAAAGTAGCTCCTTGCAAATGCGTAAGGCCGCTTTTCTCACTCTTTTCTGGCCTGAAAAGTTGGTGAGATGAACCTGTAGACCACGGGAGCTCTCCGTCTAACACCCTGGTTCTACCTTCAACCTTGCCCTCCCCTGTGAGAGTTACTGGCGTCAGTTGGAATGTGTCCTGCAGTGACACTTGACGGTTTAAGATCCCGTTTGATCGCGGAGAATCTGAGATAAAGCTCTCAGTGACTTGTTCTACTGTTCCTTGAATACAGTTCTTGTCAGTATGTCCCTCTCCTGAAGGAGCTAATACCATCGGGGGCCTAATTCCCGACGACAAAGAATGTACTTCCACAATCACCACTGTTTTGCCATTAGGCTGCACAGGGATGTCAGGCGAATGCGCCTCTGCCTGTTGTTTTTCGCTGTCCCGCTGGGGAGCTGGCGAAACATGCCTTATTAGGGATTCGAACCCTGCCCTCGACTTTCCGTGTCGAGTATGTCGTGCTGTCTCACGAGCATGGGAGAATCGATAGCCATCCGATTTATGCTTGCTCGCGTTATTCCCCCTGTTATGCAGTTTCCACGCCTGGGATCGCTTCGTAATCTTCCCAGCGTTGTAAGGGCTGCTTTCCTTACTTAACCCCCTCCCTTGTTTGGGCTTCGGGTCCATTTCCAACGGAAAGTCCTTTTCCTGGAGTTGGGGCACAGTTTGAGCCGACAAGTTATCATTTAATGGCGCAAGATTTTCAGAGGGGTTGTCCTTTTCTAGTAGCTCCTTTTCCCTCTGTTGTCTTCTTCTTTCCGATTCCAGGTCCTGTTCCATCGCTTCGTCTACCAACTCTCGGATGAATGCTTCGCTGTCCCCAGCTTTTGCACAGGTCCATGCCAAGGCTAGACGATTGCCAAATAAGTTGTCTACTTCATATTGCCTCTGCAGGCTTTCTGCATATTCCAGAAGGGGTGGAATTTCGCTATCACCGTACTCCATGAACTTAGCTACCTCAAGTGCAATCTTATGTACTTTATCGAGATCAGCCATGTTACCTGCAAATTCTGCCGTAAGCTCACAAATATAGAGACGTGAAGGCCCCATAACTTCCCGTTACCTACTAGGAATGCTATCTCTATAACCTCGGTCCCAAAACCCGAACTCAGCACCAGTCTGACTAATAACTACCTGAAAAATATTGTTATGCAGCTACTAAAAATTCTACCTTCCTGTTAAGAAAAAAATCAGTTAGCCATCAATTACCTCTAAGTTCTATAACTAACCTATACCTACAATCCAACTGCCTGCAACCTGTGGAAAAACTTTCTGTGGAAAAACTTATAACTGGATCAGTTCTACTAGCTCTGTCTAGGGGATATTGAAAGAATCTATTCTCAGACTTCCCTATAGAAAACAATCTGTCAATCAAGATAAGATCCCAGAATGATCCTACAAAGCTGATCCCAAGGACGATCGCCACCCACTTTGTCACGAGTTGGATTTAAGTTAGAGTTATGCCCAAGTGTAGGACAAGACCCTAGTGTGAGAAAAGACTAAGATAATAGATTAATTATGAGAAATGACAGTGAATGTAGTAAGGTGAGTCTATTGGCCCGAGGAGGATAACCGAAATTAAATCTTCCTCGCCAAATCGTGACTAAAGAAATGCTATAAACTCACCACCTCTGGCTACCTTTAACAGACTAAAGGAGATAAGGTTAAACTAACACTACAGACACCACTGTACAGACAACAGTTAAGGACTATACAGTGACGAAGCTGATCCAGTGAACATTAAATAAGTTTATTATACAAATCAACAGAATTTATATAACATAGTAACAAACAAAGAAAAGCATATATCGTGCCAGGTTGCACCGACCTGGAAAACAAAGAAAATCAATTTGATTATAAGCACACCAAATTAAAAAACTCCAACCACTTTCACTCCTTCATACACCCTGCTGGGGACAAAATTTAAAAAAATGATAAGTGATCTTAACTACAGTCTAATTTGGTGGGGCGTCAACTAAAGCCACGCTCTATAAATTACTATTTCTAATGTCAAGGTTCTGCTGGTACTGCCGAAGACTATCTGCACAGTAGCTAACTCTGTCAGCGTTATACGCCACTAAGTCACACTCTGCACTGCTACTTAATAGACTTTTTCTAACTCTAAGGCTCAGAGGCTACCCTCTAAGAATAATATGAGACTCTGCAGGTCCCTGATCTAATTTTCCCCATCTCTCCACTTCTGCCTTGTTGCTCTCGTTTCATTTCAGCAACCGGGAAATGATATCCCTTTCTTCCTGGTTCTGACTTGTACTTCTGATGACTAGGCACTTGCCGTAGACTGTAGAGGCTTCTCTATTTGGCGAAAAGAAAGCTGATTCTCCTTTGCTATATTACCCCTCATTTGGGTTTAGGCCCTTCGGTAGTTACCGAGGCTAAAAACGACACACCAACCCGCTTGCTTGGGTTCCATGGGTGTGTATATGAGCTGAGAGCTCCGGGTCTTAAGAAAACCCTTTTCACTGAAGACTGCGTCGCTGTCTCGACCTGCTCTTCCTCGCTCCCTCTCTCTGGGGCCCACAATACTCAGAGCCGATACCCCTCCACGGTACAAGCTCTTACGCCTCTGGCGTTTCCTCGACTTTTCTCTCTTGAGAAGACTGGCTACCTTTGCCAGCTGTCAGGAACAAGATTTATTGGCAACCCCCGCTCTTCGGGCCGTGACCACTGCTGTGGACACAAAAGACATGCCACTCTGTACTACAATACCAAAATACTTTCATATAATAAACTTACATATAAAACGTAAACAGTGGGTGCTTCAGTCACACTCAAATCTAGCACAAACATGTAAACACCCGAAACACAGACTGCTCCACCATTTCCCCTCTCCCCCTTTCATCTTGTGCACGACGATACATAAATATTTCCTGACCCTGGGTCAGCTATTCCCAACAACTCCCTGCCTGTCTAGTAAACCCCAGACTCACTGATCAATACTAATTATACACAGCTTGCCTCAGGCCTTAAACATTAAAACAGGTAGGGGAACCTCCCGTACTTAGGCCTACTTTAACTCTGTAAGCGGTCTCAGGACCTTATCATCGTTAGGGAACCTCCCGTACTTAGGCCTACTTTAACTCTGTAAGCGGTCTCAGGACCTTATCATCGTTTCCCCCTTATGATAAAAATGCACAACAATTAACTGCACATCAATGATTAAAATTCACCATTACATTTATATATTACATTTCTATACACAGAAATATATCTATCTCTATAGACTATATTACCTAGAACTCATTAAATTCCATAACACAAAAATCAAATACTACTCTGCATAATATTTAATTACACAACCACTTAAGGCACCATAATTTTCCTTTCACCTCTACCCCACGTGGTTTTCCCTGCAATTATATTTTAACTCCCCCGATAGAAAAATATTTAATATCTACTCTATCCATCCAGAATTTCTACTCCAATAAATCCCGATAACCACGTGATTAACTTTTCCCGAAAAAATCCGTTCCCGTATTTTATTAGGAGACTTATCAGAATTAATCTCTCAATGAAATAAAATACACGTGCTTCAGAATATTCTGTAAATTAACTCTTTCCGTACGTAATTATTTTCAGCTCTGGACGGAATTATTTTTAAGCCCCAAAAATTTACACATACATAATTTACGTTTACTGACAATGTGTGTCTAATCATGAGTTAAGTATAACATATTATATATCAAATTAAAGTACATTGGATGAACAATATAAATCCATATGCCTTTCTAGCTAATTTTATGTTATGTTTATGTTATAACAGATAACATGTACACGGAAAAAAGATAACTTGAAATTTTGAACAAAAATTTTCGACTTACATAAGGCTTGTAACATAAATTGTTATCACAATACAGTTTCACTGCTCTCTTTGTGCAGGTAATCCATTTAGAAACACAGAAAAAGTAAGAAAGTTATGGTTGATCACACAGTTTGTTCACTGTTCACATATTAGTAACATATCCTGTGTGTTTTTAGGCCATTATGGCG
Organism: Oreohelix idahoensis; assembly: GCA_024509875.1. Taxonomy (NCBI): domain Eukaryota; kingdom Metazoa; phylum Mollusca; class Gastropoda; order Stylommatophora; family Oreohelicidae; genus Oreohelix; species Oreohelix idahoensis. The sequence goes on from JAMPIV010016296.1 coordinate 181,020, forward strand.
ATACGACAAAACACGATTAAAGATGAAGATAAATGTGAAAAAATCCGTTCAAACGCAAATAAAAGACGTTTAAACTTGTTGAAATTTGCCCAATTTTGTGTTTACTTCCGTTCGAGATAAATTCCGGGCAGTATAAAATATCAGAATAGAAAGAAACAATGAAATAAATCAGCGTCTTTTAAAAGATCTTACGTCTACAGCGTTCGGCCTTTGCGTCTATTATTAGATCTTGCGTATGGAATCAGTTAATATAAATCTAGGATGCGTGTATGTCTACAGACTTTCTATTAAATCTACGGAGCACACCTACGTAATATCTCTTTATCACTCATAGACACTGTAGAAATAAATGATGGCGTTACAAGTTATAAAGTTCAAAAATAAATTAAATTAGAACGGACTAAGGCTCTATTAGAGAACTAGATTTAATTACCACGCTACTTTAAATTATAGACATACCAAATATTGCGTTCAGCATTAGAAGCCGACAATATGCTTGATACACGGCCCAGGATTACTGCAGGAAGAGACCGCTAAAATCGAAAAGCGCTACTTTATCTTAGATTTTCCTGCTCTGACCCCCGACCTACTTGAGGCTAGGCGTCTCCCTACAACCAATAGAATTAAAGATACTCTAAAATTTTCCATGCGCTCATCTCTAAATTTAGAACCAGTGTATTCTTGCTTCCTTTAAATGCGCGCGTAATTCCGGCTACGTAACGTTACCTAACGTCGTCCGCTAGCGTGAGCAGAAAGTTGGGCGTTACCTGGGTAGGGGTCATCTCCCCTTCCCCACGAAAAATGACCGCGATAAATTTAACAACGCAAAAAAATGGAATTTCAAGATCGCGATATTTAGAAATAGGCCGACTGGTGCCATTCAGTACTAACTTACGTTAATCCCTATAGAAAAAAACCTGCAATTACTTTACCTACAGAAAAAATCTAAACACCCCTATTATTCAGAGAGAAAAAGAATACTTCCCAATCTTTAATAGAGGGAAGACAAAAATGGCAAACTCAAAATGGGGCCTATTGAAGACTAAATCACAGTAACTCCGTCACATATGCGTTGACTATAGAAAATTAAATGCACAAACGATAGTTGATAGCGAACCACATCCACTTCTCGACGACTTACTGCCACGTCTATCGACTGCAACTATATTCACTAAGATAGACTTAACTAAAGGTTATTGGCAGATACCACTAACCGAAAAAGCTAAATACTACACAGCGTTTTCCACTCCGCAAGGTCTATACCAGTGGAATGTTATGCCTTTCGGGCTTGTTAACGCTCCAGCTACCTTTGTTCGCATGATGCGACACATTTTTTCAGGTAGACCAGACATTATTACATACATAGACGACATATGCTTATTTAGTTCATCTTTTGAGGAACATTTTTTGGGTCTTGAAAACGTTTTGGACACATTAAGAAGGAACAATTTAACTGCTAAACCCACAAAATTACAAGTAGCATTTCATGAAATAACTTTTTTGGGTCACATTATTGGAGCAGGATATATCCGAACACTACCCAGTACGGTTTCTAAAATTTTAAACATTTCCGTTCCTCAAACGAAGAAACAGGTTAGAAGCTTGTTAGGTCTAGTCCAATATTACAGTAGATTTGTACCTAACTTGTCATCTATCACGGCTGTCTTGTCCTCATTATTAAAGAAGGACATGCCAGTGAAGGTGACATGGACTAGTGAGTGTAATAATGTTTTCCTTAATATTATTAACATATTTTCAAACCCACCAATCTTGAGACTAACTGATGCTTCCAAAAAGTTTATTCTCCGCACAGATGCGAGTAACTATGGCATTGGCGCATGTTTGCTCCAATATCATGACGACATCCTCCATCCAAACTTGTACGTCTCACGGAAACTGAAACCACCAGAAGTCAAATATTAAACTGTCGACCGCGAACTTTTAGCAGTGGTGTGGGCAATAACGAAGTTGGAAAAGTTCCTGCTGGGAGCCCCGTTCGTGGTACAGACAGACCAGAAAGCCGTAGCATCACTACGACGGGCGAATCATAAAAGTCCAAAGCTCACCAGATTCGCTATTCTCCTTCAGCCTTTTGACTTCTCAATCGAGTACATAACAGGAGCAGATAACGTCCTGGCAGATACTCTATCTCGAAACCCTACTGATGTCGAGTCCTGAACTATATTAACGTCGTAGATACTTACTCAAAATAAATAGCACTATAATGGCTGTTCTATATAGACATGAACTATTGCCTACATAACAAGTATCTGCTTACTAAAGACTTTACATACGAAATGAATGAAATCAATTGACTTTATGTTCGTATTTACGCCAGGACTTTGCTGGATATCCTTTACTAATAAAACTATTGGACACATTTCCGGGCATCAAGTGAACATAATAGAAAACACTATCAAAGTAACTCAGTATGCGACATGAACTATTGATAATAACGTCGATACTTATGAACTGAAACACTTAAACATTTGTTTGTTAATTGGAATTCACAAGGATCAAGCCTACGTATGGATCATCTTATCCAACTTTAATTAATTTTAATTAAGTCATTACAGTAATGGAAATTAAAATGAAAGTGAGACAAATATTGAAAAAAAAAAAATGAAATTTGGAAAAAAAATTAAAGAAGAAAAAAAATAAGAACTCACATGATTCTTGGATAATGTTATTGTATGTAACTATTATATTATATAGTTAATAATTATGTGGATGCATCACATACTACATTATTGTTTAAATTGGTTAATTTAGATAGGTATTAACAACTTAATACTAAACTTAATTAATGTCCAACACACATAACTAAGTTAAATTTATACATTACTTTTTTCTCCACTTTATTCTTTATTTATTTATTTCTCTCTTTAACATATCCTTTCATTTTTCTTACATTAGATTTTCAACAACTTTATTCTTATTCCACACTCAATATAATTAATTAGTTTAATTTTAACTCTTTAGATTAGTCTGACATGACATTTCATTGCGACATATTTTGAGTTAATTAATTATTTAATTAGATATCAACATTAGCCATTCTCTTTTAGTTCATATAAAATTTATGTATAACATTTATTTATAATATGATCATTAATATATTAGATGACTGTTAGTTAGTCGACATGACCACGACGTCTGTTCTAGACAGAACATCGTAGGCCATATGCCGCATTTATGTTTAAATTTTTTGATATTGTTAAATTTTTTGATATTCATTCAGATAGGTTTTTGAAAAAAAAAATCTATCTAATAGATTTTTTTTCCCCTGGTGGACAGGGAATTGTTACGGTAGATTAATTGGCATTGTCTGCTAGAGGTTAGCAGCATGCGATTTTAGGGGTTACAACGTTTAATGTAATGTAAAAAGTATTATTAGCCTAGTGAACGCTGTGACGTTTCAGCGTTGGTAGTCACGCACGGTGACCAAGAGACGGGACCCTTTTTCAAATGACCGTCAAACGGAGAAGACGTGTCTTTATATTCTTATAGTGTCGGGCAGGGAAAGCCACACAGTTATATTGTATTTTCTCATGGACATGGGTCAGTCCACTGTTATGATGAAGAAAGATGAAGTTACAGGTTAGTAATTGACTAAACCTTGTCGAGATGAATTAACAGTCCATTTTAATTAATACTAGTGCCAGACGCATAAACTCACTGTCGGTCGTTGGATTTTCCAACCACGCATGCATATAGTTATGTCGTTCTGCCTACGGTAATTCAGATTACGAGACAAAGGACTGATATGCAAGATAGCTAATTCAACATAGGATTCTAATTTATATTTGTGATGTAATACATGATCAACGTTCGATGTCTACAGAATGTATAATAAATTGTTTTTTTGGACTCTAGCCATGACTTATCCAGTCTATAAACATTTGGGAATTCAATCATCATTATCATGGTCTCAAGTTAATTTAAACCCACATTCGGGTACTTAACATCAAAGGCACGAAGCTCTAAAGAAGATGAACTGTAAACCCAGACTACTGTCACGTAGCGTTTAAAGGATAAGAGAATTATTTAGAGGAAATAATAGATCTGATGTGGAAGATTTGGCTCAAGGAATCCCTGCTGGGTTTTCCCACTTCCAAAGGGTGACGAAGAGGGTAAATTCTCCTAACTCGACAGGTCTGGAAAAGATTGTAAGGAGATATTTGGTCTCTCGCTACCGTCGTCCCCTTCTCAGTTATCTATTATTATTATTCTTTAAATTATATTATATTTTACGAGCCCCCCCTCCCTTATAAAGGAAGATAAACATAGACAATATTCAACATCTAATGGAAGGAACAAAGCGTGGGGTACAGTATATACACCCAATTGGTTTATTGCAATAAAGTGAATAGATGGTGAATGATAGTATTGTCGATGGAATTAGTGTCTGCTGTATGTATTATGTGTCTCACACTTCACGTGTTTTTCATCATGGATGACTAAACTTTGTGGCATTGATTAGGTGAGTTTCCTTTGTCGTGGACTTAGCTTTTCAGCCCCCGGCTGATAGTGAAGTGTGGTTAGTTCTCCGGTCTCCTGACGTTGCCCCGGTAGGTCTTGAATGGTTCGGATTTGCCTTCTCTGTGCTCGACTCCGTATTCTGCGCTGAGATTGGACTGTCGTGCAAGGCTCCACCATAGACTGAAGACAAATACGACGGCTCCATTAATTTTCTAGCTTTAGAAAGCAGTCTTTCCCTAAGCCGTCCCTCTGCCCGTCACCTCAGATTTTAGTCTCTAACATCATATGTCTAGAGTCTAATCTTGAATTCAAGTTTCTCCTGTCTGTCCTTTATTATATTTCTCTGCCCCAGTGGCAGTATTATAATTCTTTAGACTGATTTATCGTCAGCTTAACCCGATGAATTATTATAAATGTCAGTTAAACCCACCAAATTTATCATAGAAATGTCGGCAACAGTATTCTAGTTCTGTGCCTCTAGCCTAATCGTCATGTCATTATGATGAATTTAACAAATAATTGGACATCCGTGTTTTTAGAATTGTCTGACAACATTATCACACACTTCATGTCTGGTCGCATCGTCATATAATTTATAATGAATATATGTCACGGTCTGTCAACATTATCGTTAATATTAATTTCCGTTAGTCTAAACGTCGGGTCGAAAATAATCAAATAATATGGAAATTAATAGCTATATATATATATATTCCCGTTATACATTATTATGAACATGTACATATCCCGTGGGATCATAAAATATACCCGATCACATGTGGCTGGATGTGATCGTAAAACAAAAATATGAATAAAGTAAACATACCAATCTTGCGTCGATTTTGCAATGTACTACACATTTCATCACATTATATTCTAGCGAGATTTCACTTACCTACTCAAAGATGGACGCTAACCCGCAATTAGACACGTGGCTTCAGTGCTTTTAATGCGAGAATTCGCCGATAATTGGGTTAGACCTAGCTGTCTCAAGGGTTCCGGGCAAGTGAAGATTGCCCGTGTTTGGCGCACTTTTAGCGGGACATTTCCGCTTGGACACGTGATCCATAGCGTGCATCATGTGACATTAGCGTCAAATAAACGCTCCAATCAATAGCGTTAAAAGTCACGTGGGGTCTTCCTAAAGTGGCATAAACTGGTTTTATCAGCTTAAGCAGTCTTAAATTAAAACAGGTTCCTAGCTACCGAGGTCATTGGTCAACAATGACGTCGTATCTAAAAATAGCGAGGAGGAAATACTGAATGCTAGGAGAATTTCCGCCAGTGACAATTCCCGGGACTTTGCGATCATGCATTGAGGATGAGAAAAAAAACGATGTCCGTAAATAATAAAAAAAATGAAGAGAAGATTGGGCAAGTTGTCACACAAGCCCCTCCTCAAGTTTGACGTTCCGTCCAACTCCTCTTGTCCTGTCTTCCTCTTCTTTTCCAGTTTCTCATATCTCCTCGGTTGCGTCCGGATGTCTGCTCAAAAAATCTGCCCCTACGTTGTTCTTCCCAGGTATGTATTCTATGTGAAAGGAATATGGCTGCAACAGGAGTGACCATCTCATAAGCCGGGCATTAAGGTTCTTCGACGCTGCAAGAAATATCAACGGTTGGTGATCACACTGCACCGTGAACTTTTTCCCGTATAAATATGGTTGAAACTTCTGCACAGCCCATATTAGCGACAGACATTCTCGTTCGATGGTAGAGTAGTTCTGTTCAGCAGGGTTCAATTTCCTACTAGCATATGCGATGGGGAATTGAGTTGCAGAAGGTCTATCACTAGGCTGCAGGAGAGTGGCTCCTATCCCTATATTGCTAGCATCTGTTCGCAGCGTAAAGTTCAGAGTTAAGTCAGGCAGTCGCAGAATTGGCCTAGCTGTGAGTTTCTCCTTCAGCAGCGTGTAGGCATTTTCGCACTCCGCTGTCCAGGTTACTTTGTCCGGGTTCCCATTCTTGGTTAATGCGGTCAGTGGCGCACTCAGGGTATTAAAATCTTTAATATATCTCTGGTAGAAGCCACATAGAGACACAAATGACCTTACATCCTTTTTAGTCTGGGGTCGTGGGGCCCGCTGTAACTTCTCAATATTACGTGCATCTGGGAACATGCATCCATGCGAGATAGTGTGTCCCAGGAATTCTAGTTGCTCGCAGGCAATTTGACATTTTGTAGGGCGAGCGGTGAGTCCTGTTTCTCTAAGTCTTTCGAAGAGTAGGGAAACTGCGTCCAGGTGCTCCTCAAAGGTGTTCGTGGCAATAAGTATGTCGTCCATGAAATTACTTATCCCAGGGTGGTTCAGGGGTTCCAGTAGCTTCCTCATCATACGAGTAAAGACGCTTGGGGCGTTGCTTAGCCCAAATGGCAATACATTAAACTCGTAATGGCCTTCAGAAGTACTAAATGCTAACATATGTCGAATTTCCTCTTTTACCGGGATCTGGTAGTACCCTTTGCTAAGGTCTATCTTCGAAAAGTATCGTGCTCTACTCAGCTTGGTGAAAAGCTGATTCTGATCCGGTAAGGGCTCCGCTTGAAATTCCGTTACAGCGTTGAGCCTTCGGTAGTCTATGCAGAGGCGATGTTCTCCTGTGGATTTTCTAAGCAACACTACACTCGCACTATAAGGCGACTCTGATTTTGAGATAATATTTTCCTTAAGCAGGTACTCGATTTCCTCACTCAATGCCTTTGCTTTAGCATAAGGAACAGGATAGTTCTTAACTCGTACCGGGGCGAGGTCTGTTAGCTTCATATCAAATTCTATCAGGTTGGTCATGCCAGGTTTATCCGTGAGTGTACTAGTGTGTTTTCTCAACAACTGTTGAACCCGTGCCTGCTGATCCTCCGTTAAAGTTGAACTAATCTGAACATCTTGATGAGTTTCGCACTGACGAAGAGGGTATTCACAGGAGGTCAGGGGTTCTGCCTCAGTTTCCGTCGCAATAGCCAGTGTCAGGAAATGTGCTGGTTCTGCACCTGGTCTTTCATAATATCGCTTCAGCAGGTTTATGTGGTAAATTTTCTGCTTCCCCTTTATGGCAATCTTGTAATTGGTGCGCGACATTTTCTCAACAATTTTATATGGACCTCTCCACCCGATTTGCAATTTATTATTGCTACTGGGCAGGAGTAATAATACCTGTTCTCCTACTTCTAGCTCCCTATCCTTCGCAGTGCGGTTGTAGTAACGCGCATGTTTACGACGGGCACGGCGTACATTTTCCTTTGCCAGTTCCCATCCTGTTTTAAGGCGTTGGGTCAACTCCTTCACGTATTGGGATGCAGAGGTGACCGTCTCATCAGCTTTATCATCTGTCCAAGTACGTAACAGTGCCTCTAAAGGTCCTTTTATAGGTCTACCAAACAGCAATGTGGCAGGAGGCATCCCAGTAGAATTGTGGGGTACTTCGCGGTAAGCAAATAGTGCTGCGGGTAAGTATTGATCCCAGCTCTCTGGTTTTTCCTGCGCAAGTTTCCGAAGGATGGAAATAAGGGTCCCGTTAAACCGCTCCACCTGGCCATTTGCCTGGGGGTGGTAGGGAGAGGTGTGGATATGTCGGGCCTGAAATATCCTAAACACTTCCTCGGTGAGTTTTCCTCGGAATTGGGAACCATTATCTGTCAGGATCTGTGACGGAAACCCTAGCCGAGTAAATATGGTGAGCAGAGCCTCAGCAACATGCTTAGAATCACAGGCGGGCATAGCAATTGCCTCTGCCCACATGGAGCAACAATCCACTAACGTGAGTATATAACTGTTTCTCTTTTTGCTACGAGTAAGTGGACCCACAATATCCACCGCTACTCGTTCGAAGGGTGTGCCCAAGATTGGCATTTCTCCCAGAGTGGCTGGGGCCGTCCAGTGTTTCGGCGCTGTCCTCTGGCACTGCGGGCATGATTTCACATATCTCTGGATATCGGCGTTGATACCTGGCCAATAATAATGACATGAAATACGCTGAATCGTGGCACTTATGCCCATGTGGCCACTAAACGGAAGGGCATGGCCCATTTCTAGGACCTGGGCTCGGTATGCTGATGGAACCACAAGTTGCCCATGTTCCTGTCCTCCATTTCCTGCTTTCCGATGCAACAGCCCATTTTTCTTGTAGAAGTCTCCCTTTTGGAGAGGAGTGTGCGCTCTCGGTAGTTTTTTGTAGCAGGGTGCTAGAGATTGATCCTCCGTTTGTGCCTTTTTTAATTCCTCAGGAAGGATGTTGGGTGGGGATTCCAACTCCGTATTCCGTTTGGCCTGTCCTCTAGTGGTGACAGCCGCCACAACCAGAGGGTGAATGGGTTCTCCCAAGAACACATACCTACACCCTAAGATCAAGGGATAAATAGGGTCGTCCAAGATCGCTGCACGGATTTCCCCAGTCACATATTTTGATTTGACCTTAATCTTGGCTATGGCCAAACGCATAGGTGCTGCACTTTTAGTAGGTCCTTGTATTTCTATAGTGTCTTCTGTCATCTGGTCAGGCTTGACTAGGGATGCACAGACAACTGCGTCGAATGCAAGGCCTGTATCATAAAGGCAGGTCACCTCTTGGTCATTTACGAGGACTGTCTCAACGACCGGGGGATGTCGGGGTTTGTCCAGAGGTTCTTCCGGTCCATTTCCCCTTGCGGCACTTTTACGTAAGCAGGCAGCATGATGAGGTGGGTTTTTCCGGTTGCACTCCTGCGTATTGTGGGTGATGGTTCTACAGTGCTTACACCATTTTTCCCCTTGCCTCTGCTGCTGGAAATTAGATCTCTGAGTAGTCTTGTAGTCTGGCTTGTCATGCTTTTTGAAGTTAGTATACGGTGGTTTCACTTGGGGGTCCATGTGTGACTGAGCTGTCTGTCTAGGTACGTAATCTGGTTGTTTCCGTCTGGGTGGTGGATTCTCTGATAGTGCTGCCTGATATCGTTCCGCTAACTGGACTATGGATTCTAAAGTGCTGGCCCCATTCTCTGTCAGGAATCTTCTCATGTCGGAAGTCATGGTGTCCTTCAGTTGTTCGATCATGACCATTTCCTTCAGGCCTTCCCAATCATGAGTAAAATTCCCTAGGGCACCCCACTTCTCCACGTAGGAATCCAGTCTCGCAGCAAACTGAGCAAAGTTCTCTCCGACTTCCCTCCTAGAGTTACGGAACCTCTTCCTATAGGCGTCAGCATGTAGCTCATAACGAACCAATAGTGCCTTTTTCAAAGAGTCGTAGTCATCCTGTAAACCTGGAGGAAGCTTGCTATACACGTCATAAGCAGTTCCTCTAAGCCCTTGCGACAGTTTCAGGTTCCATTTGCTCTTCTCCAAACCAAACGTGGTGGCAAACTTCTCAAATTTGTCGAGATACCTATCGATCGAGTCGGCTTGTTCCGAGAAAGCTTCAAATGGAAACGTCAAAGGTCCCAAAGTTGACATGAGTGAGGATGGCAAAGGTCCGGTGCCCCCTGCGTGCAAGGAAGGCATATCATCTGACCGTGGCGATAGGTTGCCTGAGGAGGTAGATGCGGTCGCACCGGCTACTGGTTCAACTCTTTGAGCTTGTCCCTGCATCTCTAACTGCTTCATCTTCAATGCATGCTCGCGTTCATCTCTCTCGCTTCTTTCTCTAGCGTCTACAGCTTTTATCCTCTCATCTATTTCTGCTAACTTTATTCGCTCTTCTCTTTCAGCTTTCGCTGTTTCTCGAGCGTAATACTTATCAGTCTCGACACTGACATAATTTGCAAGGTCCACCCCACTATAACCTAGATCTCGACCGGCCTCCCCTAGTGCTGCCTTAAGCTTAACTATTTCAGCCATCTTTTGCAGTTAAAGTCCACACTGAGTAAGCTAGTGCTACCTTCCAATAGTATTTCTAGCAACAAGTAAATACTAATTATTTATCCGACTGCTGTAGAATGAAATTACTACAGTTATGGAGACTTAAGGTCTGTAATTCAATGAAATACAAAATCAAGAACTAACTTAATTAAACACAACATATATAAAGGGATTCACCAATCAATGCCTGAATTTCTAGAAAAAATGTTTTCTGTCTTTCTAGAGCTCACTGTGTGAAAATACATGTGTTAAAATGGTATACTGTAATGACTGAATGGATGATACTATCCCAGAGGTATGATAAAATACATAAGTTCAAATCCCGGACCGAGACACCAGTGTCACGTAGCGTTTAAAGGATAAGAGAATTATTTAGAGGAAATAATAGATCTGATGTGGAAGATTTGGCTCAAGGAATCCCTGCTGGGTTTTCCCACTTCCAAAGGGTGACGAAGAGGGTAAATTCTCCTAACTCGACAGGTCTGGAAAAGATTGTAAGGAGATATTTGGTCTCTCGCTACCGTCGTCCCCTTCTCAGTTATCTATTATTATTATTCTTTAAATTATATTATATTTTACGAGCCCCCCCTCCCTTATAAAGGAAGATAAACATAGACAATATTCAACATCTAATGGAAGGAACAAAGCGTGGGGTACAGTATATACACCCAATTGGTTTATTGCAATAAAGTGAATAGATGGTGAATGATAGTATTGTCGATGGAATTAGTGTCTGCTGTATGTATTATGTGTCTCACACTTCACGTGTTTTTCATCATGGATGACTAAACTTTGTGGCATTGATTAGGTGAGTTTCCTTTGTCGTGGACTTAGCTTTTCAGCCCCCGGCTGATAGTGAAGTGTGGTTAGTTCTCCGGTCTCCTGACGTTGCCCCGGTAGGTCTTGAATGGTTCGGATTTGCCTTCTCTGTGCTCGACTCCGTATTCTGCGCTGAGATTGGACTGTCGTGCAAGGCTCCACCATAGACTGAAGACAAATACGACGGCTCCATTAATTTTCTAGCTTTAGAAAGCAGTCTTTCCCTAAGCCGTCCCTCTGCCCGTCACCTCAGATTTTAGTCTCTAACATCATATGTCTAGAGTCTAATCTTGAATTCAAGTTTCTCCTGTCTGTCCTTTATTATATTTCTCTGCCCCAGTGGCAGTATTATAATTCTTTAGACTGATTTATCGTCAGCTTAACCCGATGAATTATTATAAATGTCAGTTAAACCCACCAAATTTATCATAGAAATGTCGGCAACAGTATTCTAGTTCTGTGCCTCTAGCCTAATCGTCATGTCATTATGATGAATTTAACAAATAATTGGACATCCGTGTTTTTAGAATTGTCTGACAACATTATCACACACTTCATGTCTGGTCGCATCGTCATATAATTTATAATGAATATATGTCACGGTCTGTCAACATTATCGTTAATATTAATTTCCGTTAGTCTAAACGTCGGGTCGAAAATAATCAAATAATATGGAAATTAATAGCTATATATATATATATTCCCGTTATACATTATTATGAACATGTACATATCCCGTGGGATCATAAAATATACCCGATCACATGTGGCTGGATGTGATCGTAAAACAAAAATATGAATAAAGTAAACATACCAATCTTGCGTCGATTTTGCAATGTACTACACATTTCATCACATTATATTCTAGCGAGATTTCACTTACCTACTCAAAGATGGACGCTAACCCGCAATTAGACACGTGGCTTCAGTGCTTTTAATGCGAGAATTCGCCGATAATTGGGTTAGACCTAGCTGTCTCAAGGGTTCCGGGCAAGTGAAGATTGCCCGTGTTTGGCGCACTTTTAGCGGGACATTTCCGCTTGGACACGTGATCCATAGCGTGCATCATGTGACATTAGCGTCAAATAAACGCTCCAATCAATAGCGTTAAAAGTCACGTGGGGTCTTCCTAAAGTGGCATAAACTGGTTTTATCAGCTTAAGCAGTCTTAAATTAAAACAGGTTCCTAGCTACCGAGGTCATTGGTCAACAATGACGTCGTATCTAAAAATAGCGAGGAGGAAATACTGAATGCTAGGAGAATTTCCGCCAGTGACAATTCCCGGGACTTTGCGATCATGCATTGAGGATGAGAAAAAAAACGATGTCCGTAAATAATAAAAAAAATGAAGAGAAGATTGGGCAAGTTGTCACAACTACACGATTGACTATCAAGCTCTCAACAATCCGTTGGGCTAATTTTACCGAACCGCCTGTAAAAACTGATGGCCGCCCCTGCAACAGGGGCAAACAGTCAAAACTTGGCACCAATGTATGATGTAATAATATTAATAAAGATTTTTCTTTTTAAAGAAGTCATATTTTCATTTGAAATCTGAGACATTTCCTACTTCCTCAGTACTTATGCGAGACTGGTGAGGAGCTGATGAATCGATTGTTCAAGAAGTACTTACTGATCAAACGAAGAACAAAGTATGGCACAGTAAGTACCCAAAAAATTTTACCAAAAATAACAAACAAACAAAATAGTTATTGTACTCGTAAATGTGTTATTTATAATCCATAATTAGAGCAAGTTGTTGGTGCTTCTGAGATGAAGGTGTGATTAAAGTGGGTGATGTATTCTTCTTCTTCTTTGTACACTCTCAGACGTCTACTTGAATGTTTTCAAAAAAAGCAGTAGTCAGCTTGAGGCTATTTGCATCTCCACAGAGCTTTTCCACGTATTAAAACTGTTAGAAAGGTCAGACATTTATTTACATTTTCTTTTCTTTTTGGGTTGCTGTTACATTTATAGAGGACGAGGGGCAATACCTTATATAAATGAATTATATATAAATATAGGTCTATGACCTACATGAGCCAGCCCCACTCCCTTCCTCCAAGAGTGTAAAGGAGGTAAAAGTATCAGAACATTTGTCTGACAAAAAGACCTTTTCTGATGATCAGATTACCCCCTAGTGTAATGCTGTGCATAAAATTTCCTATCATTACATTTGATATCTTGAAATACATTTTTTCAAGTTTGTCAACCATATACAATTGAATTCCATTAAAAAAAGTTTAATAATCATATTATTGAAGGAAATAAAACAAGTATAGTTTATCATCATCTTCTTCCAACTCTTGTTAATTGTTCTGTCCATGTTGTTTGTTGAAGTTTTTTGTTGTTTTAATATTTCTACAGGATGGGGGTTACCGTCCCCATGCCTAACCCTCTTTAGTTGCCTTTTATGGATTGCATGGTAGGTCACAGTGTAACTATTCTTTGCCTCAGCCCAGTACCACATGGGTGATAATATAGTTATTGATGTGTAATTATAAAATTTACAAATATCTTAAGATGGGTCCATGAACTCTTCTCGCCGCAGTTTTCAGTGTGTTCATTAATATTTTGTTTGACCTTGTTTAAAAATAGAATGTTGAAGAAAACAAAGTGAGACAGAAAGGTGAAGCTAGTAAGGACTCAAGCAAAGCTTCCAAGTCTGATTGTGAGTCCTTGACCCTGACCCAGATGATGAGAGCTTCAAAAGTGGATGATTCTGAAGGAGATGAGAAGGTGATTGTTTGGTATTTAACAGTTGTGTGTGTGTGATAGGTTTATTTCCCCTCTTTTTTAGTTTTAGTCAACTTTTACAGCACTTGCTTCTTCAGGCAAAGTTACTGGGTTTTTCTTATTCTTCTTCGTTCGTCCTGAAAAGGACGTTGGTTGCGTTGTGTCCGTTTACAGCAAAGCTGCGATTTGTGTGCCTTTTGGCTGACACATCTGACTTCAGCACAGCATTTTTGGGACCGGGTTAGCCTTCCCTCTTTGATCCCTACTCACTCAGCCAGACTGCAGTGATGCAGCCTGTTTCCAGGACCACCACTTGGAGGTGGAGTAGGGTCTTGGTCAGCTCTGGTTCGCTGACCCTGACGCAAACAGTCTAGCTATGGGTTCAAAACCTGATAGTATTGTGATCCAGTTTATGCAGCTGTAAATGGGTACCTATCTCTACTTTTAGATTAGGGAAGACAAAGCGGTGAGGAAATCTACAAGGTCACCCCCACCTCGTAAAGCAGAGACCTAGTTTAGTGAAGTCACTAACACTTCACTCCCCTTTGGCAGTGAAATCAAACAGTGAGATAAGTGAGATTAGACAGTGAAATAAGTGAGATTAGACAGTGAGATAAGTGAGGTTAGACAGTGAGATAAGTGAGGTTAGATGGTGAGATAAGTGAGATTAGACAGTAAGATAAGTGAGGTTAGACAGTGAGATAAATGAGGTTAGACAGTGAGATAAGTGAGGTTAGACAGTGAGATAAATGAGGTTAGACAGTAAGATAAGTGAGATTAGACAGTAAGATTAGACAGTGAGATAAGTGAGGTTAGAAACACTATGTTAATGAAGATTGTTCCTTTCTGACTTGTATCCAGATTTCACCATTTCTAATTCAACCTTAGAATAAAAGTGAACCTATCACATCATCAAAGGATGCCTACTGTGGCATTGTCACATCACCAATGACAATAATTCATCCCCTCCATGGCTGCTCTGATCCTCATGGCCTGTCACGCACTCTTGAAGAGATCCAGCCCAAGTATGTGGTCTTGTATGATGCTGATATCAGTGTAGTCAGACAGCTGGAGGTGAGTGTTTGCCGATGTTGAAAACGTTTTGTTGTGATGTGTGATCATTTTGTTGGGTTGTGTGATCACTTTACTGTGTTGCTGCATGGTGACACATTTGCTTACCAAAGTTTATGTCAACTTAAGCATTACATCACATCTTGAGCGAGAGGCACAGGGCTGGAGTCCTATGCTCCTTGGGAAGCTGAAGGGTATTGAGTGAATGAATGAAGCTTTACATCAGAATAATATGTGACTGAATTCTGGAAATGGCTTCGTGCCTCAAGTCTCATTCACTCTGAATGATGACCATCAAAGACCTTTTCTCTTTTATGGTGGTCTGTCTGTGCATGATTTAGTCCTATTCATTCAGTTTGTGCTCTTTCCCTCATTATATCTTCTAGCTAAACTATTCATTCTAATCTTTGCAGCTATTATTTTATATATTCTCTGTGATTTATTCCCAATCACACTATTTCTACTTTTCTTTCGACCTTTCATTCATAAATCCGTGAGCCAGTTGATGTAAATTGATAACCTCTGAGGGCATTGAGTTAATTTTGTTAACTAAAGTAGGTCACTCTTAAACATAACCGATCCTCTTATGACATCATCATCGTTATTACCTTAAGAAGCAAAGGCCTTCCACAGATCAATGCCAAAGCCTTCCTGTCTGGTAACAAATAATTATTATAATACAAACTGGTATTGAGTCAGTTTTGCAATTAAAAGGTAAACTCAAAACATGGGACTTTTCTGTGTTTATCCTTCATCAGCCACAGTCACAAAAATGGACCAATAAATTCAGACAGGACAGGCGAAAAAGACAAAGGGCTGTGCAAACACGATGAAAAAAATAAGACAAGATGAGCAACACAAAAAGATGAAAAGAAAAAAGAAAGAAGAAATAGCTAAAGGTAAGGTAAAGGATCCCGTTACACGCCCATTGAGGCATATTGGGTATATGGTGTTAGGCCAATACTTTCTTGACCATACGGCACACTAAGAGTGATGGGGTCTACATCATGCCAGCTATCTTTTTACCTTCCCAGGGTTGCTCAGGTACCCAATTCATGAGGCTGGGTCGACCCCGGAGCCGTTGGCGGTATTTTAAAAAATCCCACCTCAACTGGGGATTGAACCATGGACCACTCAGCTCAGAAGCCAGTGCACCAACCACTACGCTATGGCTGCTCTAAGAAATAGGTATCATGAGGAAAAAAGTAACAATAAATAAGCAATTGAAAATAAAGAAACAGAACAAAAAACATATCGGCGCAAATAATTTAATAAATGAAAATGCAAAAAAGAAAATGTAATGACAGAACAATGAAATATTATAAACGACTGGCGTGTGGTGAGATCTAGGTATCACAAGAATGGCAATCTGGACCTTAACACATTAACTACCACGAGCCGGTGGTACCGGCTTTTGAAATCCTATCATTTGGACCGCGAGCCGCTCAGAGCGTCGATCTAATTTTAGTAATAAAACGAATGAAAAATGTACTGAAACACTTTCTGATCTGGTTCGAGATTTTAAGTTGCCACCAGAAAACAAATTCCCAAAGCATGGTTGTTGTAGAACACTGGAAAATTGATATTATGTTCATATTTTTCAGTGTTTTGGGTTAGTTACCCAATCGTGTAAAACTCTTTGCCGTGGCAACTAGTGATAGGACCACAAAAAATGCTGAATAGGCTAGAAACTTATTTCAACAATTGACTGATAGATCTAGTGACAAGGACAAGAGTGAAAACGGTGTGCACATTGATTGAAATAGTGATTTTGATAGAGATGGGGCGCAAGCAGTTATAATTGTGAAAATATTGCAAGTCCTCAGCCATCGGAGGGCCGTTAAATAGCAACAACCTCTATTAGAGTTACAAATGGTGCTTATTGTAATAGTACATTCATTTATCTTTAAAATGACGTGTAATTCATAAAAATCTGTAAACAATTACGAAAACTACAGCTTACTTTGTGCAAACACCTACAGGATGAAAATGGGGAAAAAATTTAATTCGACCACAGTGTGTTTTTCAATTCGGTAGTTAATGTGTTAATGTTATCTCTTGGTTATCTCTAGTCCTGGCAAGCCTTAAATTTCTTTTTAAATCTGCATATGTGTTGAAGGTATCTAGACCTAGCAAGCCATATGTGTCTACGTTTATTGTTATCTGTACAGGTGTTTACAGCCTCTAGGCCTGACAGGCCATGCATGTCTAAGTTTAATTTTATTTGAATAGGTGTTCAAAGCCTTTAGGCCTGGCAAGCCATATGTGTCTGAGTTTATTTTTATCTGTTTACGTGTTTATGACCACTAGACCTGGCAAGCCATATTGTTATCTGTTTACATGTTTATGGCTGCAAGACCTAGCAAGCCATATTTCTATCTGTTTTTATTTTTATCTGTTTACATATTTATGGCCACTAGACCTGGCAAGCCATTATATCTAACTTCCATGTTCTCTGAATAGGTATTTAAAGCCTCTAGACCTGGCAAGCCATTACGAGTCTATTTCTTGATGTACAAAGGCTCCGTAGAAGAACAGAGATACCTGACAACTCTTCGTAAGGAGAAAGAAGCTTTTGAGTACCTCATCAGAGAAAAGGCTGTAAGTACTCATTATTACGTCCTCCATGCATGCCGCCCTCCTCCTTTTTCAGCCAGGCTTGGTACCAACCTAGGCAGAGTTTCAACAATGAGTAATCATTATTATTATTGCATTTGGTAAATGGGTAAATGAGCACACACATGTTCTTATAAGGAGTTAGAATTGGATCAGAAAAATATACGTTTCTTAGAGGGAGGTGTTAATTATTGATATGTATTACATCTTGATTAAGCAGGAAACAATAATGACACAGTACATTCTACATAGAAATCACATATGTCTTAGTCCTTGAAATACTACACAAGAGAGTGAGAGACAGAATTGTACACATTCAAGTAATAACCAACTCAAGTCACATTCCCATCTTGTCACGAAGTGGATTTTGGACTAGAGGCTGCCTACCTAAATAGACTAGACCCTAGTGGAAAGAAAGTCTACGAAGATAGATTTCAGAAGAAAAATGACAGTGACTGTGGGAGATGAGGCTATTGGCGTCAAGGGTCGAGAACCTAAATTAACTCTCCCTTGCCACTAGGTGACGTAATATTTTGCGATAACCTCACTACCTCTAACTACCAAGACTGGGATAAGGTTTAATACTTAACACCACAGACACCACTTACAGACAACATATAGGTTGAAGTAAGTGACTGATCCAGCCTGAAATTTACAATGGATTTTATTTACACCACAGAAAATTCATATAACATACTACAAAATAGAATTTAACATGCGTGTTCACACACACCTGGAAAGAACACACAATAAAGTACAGTGATTTAAGTAAGGTAACCCCCGTCGCCCTCCCCTCAACCTGTAAGGAAGAAAGGTGAATAATACAACATTTGGGTTAAGTGGGATCTCAATCCTTTAGATCCACCTTACAAAAGAGAAAATCAGCTGACAAGAAAATACCACTATCTAACTACTACTGTCGGTCTGTCTGCAGACGTCACAAATCTGAAATATTTCTACACAGCTTCTCTGCTTTGGACGAATTAACCGTTTTCTGGCTAACACACTGTCACGAAAAGAACTCTTCTATCCTCTCCTACACAACTTAAAGATGAATTGCAGAGTTCTAATGTTATGTTCAGTGTCTGTCTGACACTCCTAGTTCCTACAGAAACGACTCCTCCACTACTCTCCTTCTCTCTATCTATCTCTGATGCAGTTAAGAGGGATGTTAACCCTTTCCCCTCTTCTCCGCCTGTTGTAGCTGCTGACTTGCTTGGTAAACCATACATGCCACACTTAAAGGTTTACCCATAATCTGTACGGGGTGTTTGCGTTTTCAGATGTGTACGGGCCGTACACGGGTCTGTACGGGTTTTTTCGCCTAATTATTAAATATACATATAAATCTTGTGCCACTACACAATTTGCGTCATGAGATTCGGTGAGATTTTAAGCCAAGTGGATAAAAAAAAAAATAACCAATGAAAATCAAGCTGCCTATTTTTCAATTGCCGCGGGATGTGCGTGGCGTGTTCATTCACAATTTTTTGCTAAAGCTAGCGCGAGGTTACTGATTATTTGAACGATTACGCAGCACTGAAATCTTTTTTGAGTCGAGCCTATTGTTTAGGATTAATTTCCAGTTTAGTATTGGTAAGTAATTCATTTTTAAAAAAATATTACAATAACATTGTTTAGATGAAGTTAGATTTAACTGTCAGATAACTTAGGCCTATGCTTTCTTTTCCCCTAAGGTTTAGCATAATTGATTATTTACAGCTGGTAAAAAAAAAAGGCTGATACCATTACATATTATTTGATTTCACTAAAACTTGTAGAAAGTGCGTAAGAAATGTAAATTTGAAAAATAATACAATAGCCTACAAATTATGGGTAGCCTAATAACGTAATGACGGTCGCCGAATGCTCCGCATGTATTTTCGTACCATTTAGAGTTATAATTAGGGTTACAGCTAGGGTTAGGGGCAAAGTCTACAGACAGGGGTTATGATGTGCTGGTGTTGTGGGTAGTGGGTTTCCCCCCTTGCTTCACCCTAGGCCTAGTGAATTCTGTTCATGAAAGGAGCGACCATTGCGGTGTTAGTCTCTTGGCCTAGCAAAACCTCTCATACCCCAAGATCGTTGTGCGTGGTGAAGAGCCACACCCTCCTCGAGGTAGTCCTGGTAACTGAGGGTGCGAATCCTCAGGCTAAACACAATGTATCTAGAGGAGCAAACCTCGATAATAAAACCGGTGCACTACACCGTACACGCCCTCTGTGGGTGGGAAGGAGCCAGATGGATACTGAACAAGTCTTGGGAGTGGGAACGAGTGTGGACTGCTCCCTGAAGATCGGAACCCATCGTACAGGCACAGAGACTCAGGACGTGACGATCCTATTGCCTTCAACTCTTGGTCACATGCCTAGAGCCTCGGAGAACTCGGCGTAACCAGCAGGCAATTTGGTGGCGGGGAAAGAGCACTGTGAGCCCTACCTTGGCTACGTATCACAAGGAGACGCAGAAACACCCCCTTTATCTCCCCCAGAGCTGGCACAGTACACTTCTGGCTTCTACCCGGGGCGTTAGGAAATCCACAGGCACCCCAGCATCACAATGCCAAGAAGATGACAAAGTTGGAATTTACTAACTCAAACCTGGCAGAGCAAGTCCTCCAACAGATGCGGCCGATGCTGGGCCCACTGGCGAGTGGACACGTCCCGATCCCCATCGAGACTTGCCCGGGGAGCCCACCCCGGCTCAAAAAAGCAGAGAAGGCCACTCTCCAAACCTCCGATGTCTTGCGGGCAGTGTTAGGATGTGCAAGAACATGGACAGGAAGACTCCACAACTTCCCCACTGAAGACACGCCCACGGCGACCGTTGCCTCAACTGGCTGTGTTTGGTGTACCCGGAAACGGGGCCTCCCAGTACTGAGACACAGTTAAGTCCCCGATGTCATTTATCGGTGCAGAGTTGAGAGAGATGGCTGAGCATCACAATCCCCCCTGTGTTGCAGCATGATGAGAACCCAGAATTGCACACTGAGCTTGGGGGGAATCACTTGGGCACCAGACTTAATACTGGCTCTTGACTGGATGGCCGCATGCAGGAGATTTCTACAATGGGGGGTTGGCAGGTGGTGGGTATCTGGAAGTGGCTCTGTGCAGGACGTGAGGATTCCTTGGGTGAGCCCAGAACCAGAGCACAGCATTGTGCAAGCTCTGCATAGTTGGAGAGCCCCCTGGATGACGGGGAATGCACAGTGTGCTACCCCACCTGTCCCCAACTGCTAACTTAGAACCAGAAGTGGGGTCCTCTGTATGCGTGCCAGGCCAGGATAAAATGCCTGGGAAAGAGACTGGAGCTCAGAACTCCCTAACTCAAAGTTGCAGGATGGCAGGAAAGACAGGGCTATTTTGAAGATAATGCAACCATATTTTCACCATACGAGCTCGGACGCCGCCTCGGTAAACAAGGTCCACGCAGAGCAGTGACACCCCCAGGCTGCTTGCGAATAGTCTACTACTGGGAACATAAACAGATTAGGGATGAGCCCACTCTCCCGTTGAACAGGTGCTAAAGTCATAGATACTGGGCCAGAAGGCGCACCGGAAACCACAGTATCACGCAACTCGCTTTTTTTTTTCTATGGAGAGTACACCGTCAAATAAATCTCGTACTGGTGCTCGCCCTGTGGAGCTCCACCAGGCAGGTGCAGTGCCGGGCTCTGAGCCTCGACAGAGCCCACCCTCAGCTACTGGAGGACCCTCTAGACCGTCTTGTGGAGTCAGCAGACGGCGGAGGAGAACTACTGACCAAAACAAAACAGAAAAAGAGAAACCCAGAGTGCCACTTGTCATGATGCACTGGAATGCAGAGGGAGTGAACAGCAAGCAGGCTGGATACAGCAAAAAGACAGAGCTGGAAAACATCTTGTATGAGAAGCAAGTCAGTGTTTGCTGTATCCAAGAGACTCACTTGAAAGCAGATCAAACCTTTAAAATAAGGGGATATCAATGCTTCAGATCCGACAGAAAAGATAGACGAAAAGGAGGAGTACTTACTCTTGTAAGGAATAACATTCCTGCACACGAAAGGAAAACCTTCATGGATGGAGCAGAATATCAGCTGTTGCAGATAAAGGTAGACAAGATGGAAATAGAACTCCTGAACTATTACTGTCCGAACAACAAACCCCTGAGTCTCAGCTCTATACAGGTACCAGCCACCAACTTTATAGCAGTTGGAGACTTTAATAGCCACTCCCAGAGCTGGGGCTATAACCATCTGGATCACAGAGGTGAAGAGGTTGAAACTTGGCAAGATGATCACTCCCTAATCCTAGTCAATAATGCCACAGATACTCCTACCTTCTACTCCAGAGGATGGCACACAACTTCAACACCAGATCTTGCCTTCTCCACACCAGATATAGCTGGATCTATTAGTAGAAAAGTAGGAGACCAACTAGGGGGAAGCGACCATCGCCCAATCTTTCTTACTGTCCAGAGTGCAACTCTCAGTACAGGCCCAGCCATTACAAGATGGAACTACAAAAAAGCCAACTGGGGTTTATTCAGGCATCAGGTGAACACGCTGCTGTCTACCCTCAAGGTACAGAACAGAGACATTAATGAAGTGGTAAAAGACTTCAACAGATGCATACTACAAGCTGCAAAAGAAACCATTCCCAAAGGATGCCGGCGTAACTACATACCATACTGGTCCAGCACACTCCAAGAACGTCAGGAAGCCATGGACAGGGCTAGAAAGGACGCAGAGTCTCAGCCTTCACTTGAAACTCACAACAAATGGAAAAAGGCTGTAGCAGAGTTTCAGAGAACAAAGCTAGAAGAAAAACGGAAAAGCTGGAGAACTAAAACGGCATCGCTGAACCTTGAGAAAGACGGCAGGAAACTTTGGAGATTAGTCAAGTCTCTGAATGAAGAGCGTTCCTCACCTAGGCAGACTATCACATTGGATGAAGGTGGCAAACTTTTCAGAGGAAAACAAGCTGCAGACTTGTTTGCTAGAAGATACAGTTCAGAAAGCAACTTACCCATTAACATAGATCATCAGAGAGAAATAAGAAAAGAAATACTGGCAACCATGGGACAGACAGATACTCCTGCCCCAATGAGGGAACCCATCACACTAGGAGAACTACAGAAGGCTATTTCCAAGCTTAAGTTTCAAAAGTCACCCGGCCCAGACAAAATCAGCAACGAAATGCTAGTAAATCTGAGCTCAGCAGCAAAGACAAAACTGCTTGAGATATTCAACCACAGCTGGTTGAAAGGAACGGTACCCCAAGTATGGAGAGAAGCCATCACAATACCCATACTAAAGAAAGGGAAATGTAAGACCGAGGCTGCAAGTTACCGGCCAATCAGTCTCACAAGCTGTGTTGGGAAGACTATGGAGCGAATAGTCAACCACAGATTGAAATGGTATTTAGAGTCTGAGCAGATCCTGGTGCCGGAACAAGCTGGATTTAGAGAATGCTACAGTATAGAAGACCAAGTTACTTACTTGTCTCAAGCAATAGAAGATGCCTTCCAGGAGAAGAAAAAGGTCCTAACGATCTGGGTCGACTTCAAGCAGGCCTTTGACAAGGTGTGGAAAGATGGCCTCATTGCAAAACTTAGGAGAAGTGGAATCCAAGGCAACATGATGAAATGGATCCAGTCATACTTGCATAACAGGAGAACTAGAGTCACTCTTGACGGTCTGCAGAGCAGAAAAGTGTTGCTCCATCAGGGGGTACCTCAAGGAGGAGTAATTTCCCCAACACTCTTCCTTGTTTACATCAATGACCTGGTGAAAGATCTCCCTGCAGGAGTGAAAGCTGCCTTATATGCAGATGACCTAGTACTCTGGTGCGCTGATGAAAATGTCACCACAGCAAATTATAGAATGCAGTGGGCAGCAGACATGCTAGTGTCATGGGCAGAGAAATGGCTTATCACAATAAACACAGACAAAACCTCCACAACACTGTTCTCCCTCGCCCCCAAGGACAAATCAGCTAACATACACCTAGGGACAACCGTGATCAAGGAAGAAAGCTACCCCACCTATCTTGGGGTGACATTTGACCAAAGGCTTACATGGAATAAGCATATTGAAAACGCAGAAGGAAAGGCCTGAAGACGACTAGGCATACTCAGAAAATTAGCAGGTACCAACTGGGGAGCAAATGAACGAAATCTAAAGAAGATTTATAATGGAGTAATAAGACCACACTTAGAGTTTAGCTCAGCAGCATGGTCATCAGCTGCTAACTCACATCTGCAGTCTTTGGACAAGGTGCAAAATCAAGCTCTCAGGCTCATTACAGGAGCCATGAAAACTACACCAATAACAGAGATGCAGAAGGTTGCTGGATTACAGACATTGTCCCATAGAAGAGACACAAAAACCATGATCCAGATGGAAAAGTACAACAGTATGCCAATGCACCCAATGAAGGCAAGACTAGATGATCTGGCATTGGGACGTCTAAAGCGTAGCAGCTTTGTGCATCGGGGGAAAAGACTTATAAGACAGCATCAAGAAGACCTATCCATGAAGACAACACCACTGAAGCCCACCCTATACCCTGTACCATGGGAGCAGGCCAGCAGTGCCCTCCAAATTAATACATCAGTCAGTGGTCTCACAAGTGGATGTGAGTATAATGATCTGCAAAAACGAACTGCTACATTGAGTATGATCCAAGAAAGCTATCCCGATCAATCATGGATACATGCCTATACAGATGGATCAGCAACAAATGCTGTTAGGAATGGAGGTGCCGGTATCTTTATCTCATATCCTGACAACCACTATGAGACTAGGCACATTCCCACTGGTAAATTCTGTTCCAACTATACAGCTGAGGTTCAAGCTCTAGAGCAAGCTGCAAATATGATTTATAACACCAACTCTGACTGCCACCATGTAGTCATCCTCACAGATGCACTGTCTGTCCTGCAAGCTCTCAAGGGTGGTAAACTCCCGCATCTGAGAAATGAACTAAACAAGGTAGCTGCCAAAAAGAGAACCATACTTCAGTGGGTACCATCTCATTGTGGTGTACCCGGAAATGAAAAGGCAGATAAACTTGCAAAAAAGGGAGGAGAATGTGAACAAGAAGATAATGAAGTCACATACTTTGAGAAAAAGAGAGCTATCCAGACTATCAGAAGAGAACAGAACCAACCCAAAGACGACTATCACACTCTCGACCGGCAGGGACAGATAACTATTTTTCGACTCAGGACAGGGCATAACAAACTGAATAAACACATGCACAAGCTACGATTGTCTGCTTCACCACTGTGCACATGTGGATTAAACGAACAAACTGCTGAGCATGTTCTACAGGACTTCCTCTGTATGACCAGTTAAGAAAGATATACTGGCCGAATGACTCAACACTAAACTCAAAGCTATATGGAGTTAAAGAGGAACTTCAAACAACAGTCGAATTCATCATGAGAACTCGTCTGACGGTGTAATCATCAAAGATGCGATCGCAAGAAGAAGAAGAAGAAAGACAGCTAGGGTTAACCCTAAATCTAAATGGTACGAAAATACACGCGGAGCATTCGGCGAACGTCATTCCGATATTACCAAATTATGAAACTGAAAAGAAAAAAAAACCACAATAGCGTGGAAAATTTACATCTTAACTCGATCAGAGAAAAGTTTATTTGGAGTTAGCCTACTTCTCTTCTTAGTTTTAATTTCGTTTCTTTAAAAAACAATGTTATTTTGCCTTTGGTGGTCATCATTACGGTCATTCAATGATTTATAATTATTAAATAATTAATTAGCCTACTATCAATGTTTGATTGACACTAAAATTTGTATGGGAAGGTCTATTTAAAACTACCAGTTGGGCTTTAACGGCTATTCCAATTTTTGAAGTTCGGTAGAAAATATACAGGCTAATATTACGCCAGCGCTAGTTTATATTTTCATTACCAGCTTTAGCAAAAAATTTATTAGATTTTAAATTTAAGATTCCTAACCCATAATGCTTATTACTGGTCTCTTTAGGCCTGTACTTTTATAAGGCACTATAGAAAACACAGCAACTGTTCTTCATTTCAACCATAAATTGTATTAATTTTTTTCCAAGATTCTATTTCATTATATAATATTAAAATTACAAATAATTATATTTTTCAAATTGATTATTAATATTTGTATTTACTTTTTCACATTAATATTTTTTTTTTCTGTCTAGCAGGAAATATTGCATCCATCTAACAGCATGGCTGAGCCTAACTTTAAAAAAAGGAGGTTAGAAGAAGATCAACGTCGTGGGAAGTTTCAATCTGACTGGACAACTACATTCCCTGGGATTATTGAGACATCCAAATTAGGCTCTTCACATGCATACTGTAGAATATGCAATAGAGATATTAAAGTGATGGCATCTGGCTTACACGATGTGAGGGAGCATTTCAAAACAAAACTGCATGAAAGGAACTATCAGCTGAAGAACGGAAGTTCTATCAAGGCCTTCTTTACTCAGCCTCAACAAGAAGATGATAAAATAACGAGGGCTGAAGTTTTATTTGCAAATTTTATTGCTCAACACAACATAGCTGCTTCTATAGCTGACCATTTTTCAGACTTATCAGCTGAGATGTTTCCGGACAATGCTATTGCCAAACGTTTCAAATGCAAGCGAACCAAAACAACAGCCATTATTAAAAACTGCTTGGCTCCATCTGCAACGGAGCCAGTCATCAAATTATGCAGGAAGACACCTTTCTCCTTGATGATCGATGAGTCAAATGATAGAAAAACTGACAAGCGTTTAGCTATAATGGTGAGGGTATTTGAAGATGGCATAGGACCTAGAACCAGGTTGCTGGGCATGCCGGTCGGTACTGGTGGAACCAGTGAAGCTATTTTCAGTGATATTGATGCTGTGTTCAACGATTTACAAATCCCATGGATTAACTGTATAGGTTTTGCAAGTGACAACTGCAATGTAATGGTTGGCAAATCAAACTCTGTACTAACGCGAATCAAGAGCAAGAACCCTGATGTGTTTAGTATAGGGTGTATTTGCCACCTTGCAAATCTTTGTGCCAAGGAGGGTATAAAGCAGCTGACTATTCCTGTTGATGACCTTTTGATAGATATCTTCTATCATTTTGAGCATAGCTCAAAACGGAAAAAATCATACAGAGAGTTTCAACTGTTTACAGGAGTGGATGCACTAGACATACTAAAGCACTGCCAGACTCGCTGGCTTTCTTTGCAGAAAGTAGTGGACAGAATTTTAAATCAATATTCTGCTCTATCTTCATACTTCGAGAGCCACGACGATATGGAAAAACCATGCCGTGTCAAAAACATTCATCAGTTACTAAAATCACCACTGACCCAGATGACTCTACGTTTTCTCCAATTTGTGCTACCTCTGTTGACTGAATTTAACAAATTGTTTCAGACAGATGAGTCCCAAATAGGTGGTATGATGGATGAAATGGATCGTCTGCTACGAAAATTTATTGTCAAATTTGTAGAGATGAAATATGTAAAAGAGGTGAAAGATATAAGATTGTTAAAGTATGCTGAACGTGATCTACAGCATGATGACCATACACTTGCTGTTGGTCTGTCCAACAGGACATTACTGGAAGAGTTAGATATAAGTTCTCAAGTGAGAAATTCATTTTTCAGAGATGTGAGGAACTTTTATGTTGCTGTTGTGAAAAAGATATTGGATAAATTTCCATTTGAGAATGAAGTCCTTAAGGATATCAAAATTCTTGATCCAGCCTTTAAAGACACAGTTCAATATACAGCAATCTGTAAGCTGGCCAACACTTTTGCACCACATTTAGACCAAGAGGTGTTAAAGGATGAATTTGAAGATTATTGTTTGCTGCCTGATGAATGTATTTCAAGATTTGACGCTGGACAAAAAAGAAGCTTTTCTAGGTACTGGCTTGACATAATCAACCTGAAAACTAGCACTGGTCGTACACGATTTCCCAGTCTGGCAGTCATAGTGAAACGCTTATTGACATTGCCTCACAGCAATGCTGACTGTGAGAGGTCTTTCTCTATGATGAAAAAGATTCACACGGACTGCAGAAATAGACTAAATGATGATACAGTCACAGCATTTCTACAATGCAAAATAAATTCTAACTCTTGTTGTTTAGGTTTTAAAGCAAGTGAAGACATGCTTAAAAAGGCAAAGGCCGCATGTCACTATGATGGTGCAGAACCATCTAATTGAATATACTTTTACATGAATAAACTCTTTTGTTACGTTTTTCAGTCTTTGTACAGGTTTTGCGGGTCTTTGTACAGGTTTTGCGGGTCTTTGTACAGGTTTTTTAAATTTTTTGTACAGGTTTTTCATCTCTGAGGTGTGGCATGTATGGTAAACTAAACTTGAGACGTGGTCTATTGCTGCTTCCAAATAGACGAATTATTACTTTGCAGTAGCCCGGATACCCCTCTCGTGGGCTCAAGGCTGTCGGGATTATTATGCCCGAAATTCACGACACTTTTTTTTTTAGGCCCTGCGCCTAGGATCAGTGTGTGCTTAATATGAGCGTAACTAGCTCCGAATTTTGGTAAGAACATCTGTTCTTGCTGAAGAAGTCTGTGCTTCCAGCTCCCTTGGGTACAAAGACTTTTGCACCGGTGACCCCCTTGTCACCACTCCACTTTCTTTTCTGGCTCTGCCGACTCTTCTTCTCCTGAGAAGACCGGCGAACTTCTAGCCAGCTGTAGGACTACTGTAGCCCTAGCTGCCACGCCTGGAAAATATCTGCTGTGGACAAAACAATAACAAATATATATCGCACAACAAATTTCCCATATCATTAACACTTAACTCCCTTAACTCTCAATCTTTAACACTTAAATCCCAACTCTTCAACCACTTAAGTCTCAAATCTCTAACACTTAAGTTTCAAATCTCTAACACTTAAGTTTCAAATCTCTAACACTTAAGTTTCAAATCTCTATAACACTTAAGTTTCAAATCTCTAACACTTAAGTTTCAAATCGTCCATACAGCTCCCATGCTCTAGTATCGCTTCAGCGATGAGTAAACATGCCTACCCCCACTTTCGCTCAAATACTGTCCTATCGACACTCTAATCTCCAGACTCAGCTGGCTTAATCTCTTACATGCTGGCGGCTTAGGTTAGCCCGTCACAACATTCTAACCACTGAATGAACCTGTTGCCGGTAAATTCCTGGCCCTACTATTTAACAATGATCGATGTGTTTACCTGGCTACCCAAATACAATAGACTTCACCCGAGACAATAATCTCCCGTCTCCATGAATTCATCAGTATAAACATATGTCTATTAAATAAGGGACTAATTAAAAATCCCAACTAGACCCGTAACTGCTGACTTCAAAATGTAGGTTTTACCCACACAGAGAAAAATACACAATTTCCCATGCTCTAACATTTAAAGCCACTCGTTCTATTACCACAGCGTTACACAAATTAGTCCGCTGGTAATTTACACACACTTGAACAATTAAATACGCACCAAAACCCTAGCGTATTATTCGCTAATATTATAACCAGGGTTCGTAGCGACCTGGAAAAACCTTGAAAAACCTGGAAAACGAAAAAAAAAATTCCAGGCCTTGAAAAGCCTGGAAAAATGGCTATAAGCCTTGAATTTTCCGCATCGGACCTTGAAAAATAATACGAAATCGAAAGTTCGTTACTTTGTCCATTTTTTGGTTATTGATGGTATTTTTCGCAACAACAGACGCGACGAGTCTAAAAATAAATCAGCGTTTACGCCATTAACGCAAAGCGCCGAAAACGAAACCGCCGAAACTTCTGGAAATGCGCAAAGGGAAGTAAAAATTGTAAAGTTACCGTACAATTTTTACTTCCCTTTGCGCAAAGTTACCGTAAAATGTTTACTTCCCTTTGCGCATTAAATCCATTTCCAGAAGTTTTCGGCGCTTTGCGTTAACGACGTAAACGCAGATTTATTTTTAACACTCGTCGTAAGTAATAAATTCGTTTATCTCATTTATAAAACCTATTTAAATAAGTCCAGTTTATTATATTTATGATGAAAAGACTTATCCCGTTCTACCTCTGAAGGGTTATAGGCTAATTAGGATAGGCCTAGGCCTACATGTTTTCAATTTCAGATAACATGAATAATCGCCGATACACGAAAGTGGCATCACATCTGTCAAATCGCGGTAATTAGGATAAATGAACATCAGCAATTTTGTGGATAGGCCTATGTTATTTAAAATTTTAAAAAAAGATTTAATTAAATTTTAAATAAAAATCTAAACAAACAAACGAAACAAAACCCAACAAAAATAGTAAAGATGGGGGGGGGGGGGGGAAAAGGTCTCCAGTTAGATATTTAATAGATTTTCACTTATCATAAGTATTACCCTCCCAATTACTATATATATTACCTTTTGTTCTAGTTAAATATTGTTTGACTGTATTATCTATGCGTTTAGAATTTTGAATTGGTAAATATACATAGCTTAGGCCTACTCATAAGTTATTTGTGTTCCTTTTTTTTTTTTTTTTTTTAAACTAACACTACTAGGAGACCTACAGATGTGACATTATTTGTGACCAAGGAAAAAAACTCTTGAGAGCTGAGATTATTTGGACTCTTTTTTTTTTTTCAGTGAAAAGTCACCATAGTTTTAATTCAAATTTCATATGCAACAAGGGACATATTCTCTTCTGTGATAGTTTTGATTCAGCCTTCAGCTTTATTTCAAGACCTGAAATTCAGATTGGTGCATTTGGAACAGTAGCGGAAAATAGGAAGCATTTTCCTGTAGCACTGAAGAAAAAACAACTCAAATTGAAAAAGACAAATCATCCTGTGTTTTGTGCGACAGAAGATAAGGCATGCCGACAGTCACCTGGCATGATACGAAAAGATTTAACCTTATATCCACTGTTCACTCCAATGATAATATAAACAAGACAGTTAGAAAGACTAATTCTTTAGGGCAGAACAATTCAGAAGCCAGTGATTGCAGAAAAATACAGCAAAAGTATGGGAGGTGTGGAAACTTCAGCCAACTAGGTGCAAGCTACCCCAACCCACACAGATCCTATTTTTATATTATTTCTTAGTTGAAACTGCCCTGGTCAATGGGCATATAACCTACAACACTGCCAACTCTACAAAAAAAGATCAAAGCGAAGATCAGGATGTCAGTATGACTCTTATTGAACCTGCTAGGAGCCGCGCTAGCGTAGTGGTTACCACACCGCTCTGGCGACCAGGTGATCCAGGATCAAACCCAGTCGATGGCATTTGAGGATTTTTCGTCGACCGGGATTTGGACTGGATTAACTCGAGACTTGGTGAGAACATTTGAAGGTGTGTCGTCGACCAGGGATTGGCGGCTCCTGAGCCGACCCAGCTCTAATGGGTACCTCCGAAATCGGCGAGTATCTGCCTGAATGGCGAGGGACACCTGTCTCTGTACAAGAAAAAAGGGATACTCACGTAAAATCAATGTCAGGTTAGACATTAATAATAACCTGAGATTTCACCTCGAGTATTGGCGGGCGTACAAAAAAAAAATTGAACCTGATATTCTTCGACGCAATGTGACACCTTCAAAACAACATGACTTACTGAGCACCACTTCATTGATAAAAAAGTAAAGGGCAAGGTACAAAACAGACTGTAAAGTGTGTAAGGCTGCAGGGAACAGAAGCCAGACTTGCATGTACTGCCCAGATTGCAATGTACCTCTATGCTTGATACCCTGCTTCAAGTTATACCACACAGTCAAGGATTATCAACGTGGATCGTTGACAAAGACTCTTGCAGAGGCCTACAGCTACAACTTCAACCCCAGTTAATGAAAAAAGCAGCTCAGACTCCAACTAGAGGTACTTAACTACTCAAACATTTACAAACGCTCATTGTCAGATGCCACAGACACAGAATACATTCAAAAAAGACAAACACGAAAAATACAGTTTTTTTTTAAACATTTTATTCCAATTTTATTAGCCTTTTATGTTGATATACGTGGTTAATCGTTAAATCAATACGTCAGTCAAGCTTATTTTATTCATTACCATCCATGTCACTAACATTTTATTGCGCTGATGTTGAACAAATTCACTAAAAACTTGGAAAAGATGTCTGTTTTTCAATCTTTTATGAATTAAAAAAAAAAAAAGTTCTTTTTAAAGAAATCTGCAAACACCCTTGGTAATGGGAGACGGTAATGCTGCTCCGGATTGCTGATCAGCAAAGTGATAATTATATCTGAGAAAATTAGATGAGGAAAATATTAGAGTTTCCCATCCTTGAAAATCACGTGCTGGACCTGGAAAAACCTGGAAAAAGCCTGGAAAATGCTTGAAGAAATTTGCTATGAACCCTGTATAACTCAAATATTGAGAAATCTTCACCCACGTGTCGGGAATATTATTTACACCCGATTCTGATAACAATGTACATTAAAATCTCTAAAGGAACTGAAATCCTATTTTACAATGCATACCCCGTTATCTCCCCTCTCCTTCCGTTATCAGATTCACCCCACTAAAAAAAGACACGCAGCACGTGCTTCGGTACCCCTCTCTCCAAATCCTCGAAAATCACAAAGAAATTACATGCATCGTGTCTCAAATTTATGGTATTTAACATCTCACATCTTTAAGCTTTCATTATCTCATAAAAAGAATGAATGCACTCTGATAATAATTTAGATAAGAGGGTAACTCATGGCATGTCTGTTACGAACTAAAATTAATTTAATTCCGCGAGCGTGATTACGCTGCACCATTTAAAATTCACAAATCCAGGAAAAATAAATACCCCTGTCTTCTGACAAATAACAGTAATACTAATTCCTACAAACAGCTACTCTGCGGAAACTATCAAAATTCCCTACTACCTTTTCACAAAATACCTAATTGCGCTGTCAGTTATATTCACTTAAAAAATTTAGCATTGATGGCTCTACTTCTATGAATTAACTTTACCTCCTAGAAACAACTCTGCAAAAATCTTATAAACTATTTAAGCTTAATTAACTTCATATTTACCAGCACGAATTTCTCTCGAAAGAGCAAGTCGGCTCTGTGGCAGTTCTTTCCCAAGGCGTAGAAGTTAAAAAAATCTCTGACTTCTGCCAGGGAACCCCGCTTATTTATTACCCGAGACCACGCTACGCGTGCGTCACTCCCTGGCTTTGTTCTTAAGCGGGTCGATCTATGAACCAACCAACGTGCCAGGAATCGACCGTGGTCATGATCTAAATTTAGAACTCCAAGCGGAAAATTCCGTTCCACGCACTCATTGAGAAAGGACCAGAAATGCTCTGCCATTTTGTTACACTAGAAAATCTCTACATGAACGAATTATCTTAATGAAACAGCGCGCTGGTGCCAGTCTAAAAGTTAAAACTACCATCTTTTCTAGAAACCGTAATTCTTAATCTACACAAAAAATCCAAACTCGATTATTATACAAAGAGAAATAAAAAAAACGAATAAGATAAATATCCCACCGTAATCCTTCCCTGAAAAACGTAAATAAATGCAAAATTTAAAGACTTGGGGCCTGTTGTAAATGCAATCACATTAACTCCTCACACATCTCTGTCCAATATGTTTAGAAAAAATGTGACCACAAAGTTACTATACTATACAGTCAGTGAAATGTATCACATTCATGAAAATCCCAGATCAGAAAAATACATAATATCCACACAAATAAATATCTTCTCACACTCGACGATTCACGTCGACCATCACCACCAAAAAACCTCACCGCTTTCCTTCAACCTACTTTCTTCCCTGCACCAATCAGAACTCTCCTTGCATTCACCCCTGACCTGCTGACCTTGCAGTTTTGTGTTGTCAAGTTCACACCACTCTACTGACTACCCCTCATACACGACTGACATTACGTACCTGCTCCCAGCGGAGCACAGACAGTCCACAGCTTGTTAATCATGCTGTGACAAATAATAATGTTAACCCATGTAGTTCCCCGGGGTGTCTTATGAGAGAAAGAAAAAATAGGACAAATGCTCCCTCAGGTAAATCGTACTTGGTGAGTTAATATGAGCTTTTGTATGTGGCTGGCAAACTTGTTATGTCAAACATATTGCTACAAAGTCCACTGCTGCAAGAGCATATGGCCCAGCTTCAGTGATGGCTTCCTGCTAAGTTGGGAGCAAACGGAAAATGATGAATGAATAATAACGTGGTACTCACATAGCTCCATGTAGTTCCGGGGGGAGGGGGGGTCTCTCTGAAGAGACAGGGAAAGAAAAGGACTACTCCCTCAAGTATTAGGTAAGGGTGACTAACATGAGGCTGGCCACCTAATCATGTACAACAAGTTGCTACACAAACTACTGTTGTAAATGCTGTGATGTCAACTTCCTACAAGGGGACCAGCTGCAGTTGGGGCTCCATGCTCCATAAGAAATGGACATGGCAATGATGATGATGTGCCATGTTGTTCTAGGGGTCTTTGAGGAGACAAAGAATAGAAGCAGTGCTGCCATCAGACATGTCATAAAAGGGGACAAAGGTCAGACTGTGCATGTAAAAACATCATCATCTTAACCCCTCAACTTCCTGTGGAGCCTAAGCCTTGAACTACTCCTTGCCAGATTTCTCCTTATTCATCGTTCACTGTCATATAAACACATCGAATTTTCTCAAATAATTGGCCATCTGATTCAGGCTTCTGTCATCACCAAACAGTTTCTCCTGTAAAGGTGCTTCTAAAGGTTATTCTGTCAATCTGCTGCTTTTTGTGAAGCAGACGTTCATGGAGGACATGTACACTAAGCCATCCTGTCCTGTGCTATCCATTCGAGATCTTTCCACGACTTCCTTATTTATTTATATTTTTGTAGTTGTTAGAGCTGTCTCCAATTCTCAGTGGGTGTTTTTGGGTCTCTCTCTATTTCTCTGATCTTGAGAATTTCAGAACAAGAACTTCCTGTCTGTGTAATAAACACGACTCCAGAAACCCAGCTCTGCTAGAGCACATAAAGTGCTTTGGAGATGGTTTCCTGTATAGGGGAGAAAATAGAAGGTGAGAGAGGCACATACACATGTACCATGTAGAATGGAAGCAAACCCATACCATGCAGTATTTGACCAAGCTAACAATGTTTTATGTTACTTCCTTCAGATGGTGGTCATCTGTCCTAACTCAGCCACTTTTGCAGTGAGGCGTTGTCATCATTCAGATGGACCTGGATCATGTCTCCGAGTGCTTATTACATCTCTTACTTTTCTATTGTCTGGTCTTCTCTTTGTTTGTTAACAAGGGTCTACCATATACCTGTGTTTGTTAACAAGGGTCTACCATATACCTATGTTTGTTAACAAGGGTCTACCATATACCTGTGTTTGTTAACAAGGGTCTACCATATACCTGTGTTTGTTAACAAGGGTCTACCATATACCTGTGTTTGTTAACAAGGGTCTACCATATACCTGTGTTTGTTAACAAGGGTCTACCATATACCTATGTTTGTTAACAAGGGTCTACCATATACCTATGTTTGTTAACAAGGGTCTACCATATACCTATGTTTGTTAACAAGGGTCTACCATATACCTGTGTTTGTTAACAAGGGTCTACCATATACCTATGTTTGTTAACAAGGGTCTACCACATACCTATGTTTGTTAACAAGGGTCTACCATATACCTGTGTTTGCTGTTTGTTAACAAGGGTCTACCATATACCTGTGTTTGCTGTTTGTTTATCCTTCAGACAATGGTAGTCTCGGAGGAGCAGGATGGCAAGGCTGAGGATGATCCTAACTTTGCTCGAGGCCAAGGTCAAAGTGTGGTACAAAGTTCCAGAC
Organism: Oreohelix idahoensis; assembly: GCA_024509875.1. Classification (NCBI taxonomy): domain Eukaryota; kingdom Metazoa; phylum Mollusca; class Gastropoda; order Stylommatophora; family Oreohelicidae; genus Oreohelix; species Oreohelix idahoensis. The sequence continues at coordinate 216,387 of JAMPIV010016296.1, forward strand.
ATGGAGGTGCTGAAGCAGGACAGCAGCAAAAGGTGTGTTTTATTCCTATATGTCAATTATATACCACTCCAACAAAGTGATCATTGTCCACTAGTTTATCTTTTCTCAAGAATGATTCAGAAAACATTTTCCACTAGTTTATCTTTACTCCAGATTGATTAGAAAACATTTTTCACCAGTTCATCTTTGTTAAAGAATGATTCAGAATATATATTCCACTAGTTTATCTTTTCTCAAGAATGATTCAGAAAACATTATCCACTAGTTTATCTTTTCTCAAGATTGATTCAGAAAACATTTTCCACTAGTTTATCTTTACTGAAGAATGATTCAGAAAACATTCTTCACCATTGCATCTTTGTTAAAGAAGGATTCAGAAGATATTATGTCATTTTCTATCAGTTCATCATTAATAATAATAATAATAAATTCTTTAAGCACCAAACACGGCGCATAAGGCAGAAACCAGTGCTCTCCAGGTTGTACGTTGTGACGCCACTCCTCTTAACTCTTGTACATTGTTTAATCCCAACGTTCTTCCTTCTCTTATTATTGTTCGTCTGAGTGTTTCTTTTGGTCTTCCTTTTTTCCTCTTACCCTCAGGAACCCAAGTGAGCGCCTGTAGTGGTATTCTGTTGTTTTGCATTCGTAGGACATGACCGATATATGACCATCGTCTTTTCCTTATATTGTTGGAGACATATTTCTGCCTAGAGTCTTCTCTTACTTGTCTTGAATTCTTTCCATTTGATGTTCATGAGTTTTCTAAGACATTTGTTCTCGAATGTATTCAGCTTGTTCTCCAATGATTTTGTTATTTTCCAACTCTCACAGCCGTATGTTAACACTGAGATAACATTTGAATTAAACAGACGAAGCTTGGTATGTATATTCAATGATCGTAATTTCCAAATGTTAGATAATCTATTGAAGGCGCTAGCTGCCAAAGCAATTCTAGTATGAATTTCCCTTGTTGTGTCACCATCCTGAGTCATTTTACTGCCTAAATAATTGAAACTTTCAACTTTCTGTAGTTTTTCCCCGTTCAGGATGATATTAAAGGTCAGAAACCACCACACATTTATAGAACACTCCTCGTTCCTTGCCACATCCGGAGCTCCTAGGAAGCATCTTTATAGCGGCGACATTTCCTTATCCGATCAAGGAACCAGTATGTTGGCGAGAAACATCAAATTTCCAGAAAACACCCTCAGAGGCACAGCCAGCACATCAGCATCCAAGTATCCTTCAAAACGACACACGAATGTAACCAGCTACTCCTCTAATGCAATTTACGACCTTGAGTTTCCGCCAATACCCACAACTTCAAGCACCAGCCAGACAACGTCACACAATCAGGAGTATCAAGACAGACCCCTTATTAGAACTACAGATGTGCAAGAAACAGCCAATAATATCGGCCTTCAGCAACATTCTACGACCGACGACCCACCTCAACAACAACCTGAGACACTCCATTCTCAAAGATCTGTAAAAGATTCAATTCAACCAACTCAGGGTCCACCTACTGAAATCTCACCACGTCCGCTGTCGCACCAGACACCAATGAGAGATCACCCATCATCGTTGTCATCACAGGTTTTCCCATATCAACCCGCACACCCAACCTTTCATAACTTTCTACATCAGCAAAGCCTCTTGAACTACGCACCTTACACTTGGAGGTCCTACTGGCCGGAATATCCCATTCATCCAACAACAGTACCTCAACATCCCGCGAACACCTACTACCAAATGAATCATCTTCTACGGCCAAATCCATCTCGCTTTTATTGTCCACAACCCTCTCCTCAACATTATCAGTGACTGTTCACTTCACAAGTCGACGTCTCTGTAGGACCAGCAACTGTCGGATAATGCTTTATTTATTTATTCTCAGTATCTATTTGTTTGTCTGCCCGTCTATTCTCTTGGTGCAGCTTAACTTTGTTGTTAACCTTCACAGTGTGGATGGGTGTGCTTGTTGTGTGACAGTTTCTTACAATTTTTAAACTAGTACAGTTATCTGAATTGTTTGTAATTTGTTGTATTAAGGTGTGCATTTATGTACTATTACTTTTAATCTCACATATATAGCAACCTCGTGATGTTTATTTAGTTATTTATTTTCTATTTGAGCGTAAAACTTCTTTCACATAAAAATGTCAGGTAATTATGAACAATTACTAAATACAATTGGCTTACGGCTTGGCCACTTGAACGTAAACCATCTTTTAGGTAAAATTCCAGAACTCACACAAATTCTTAACCAAAATTTCCAGGTTTTTGGTTTTTCCGAAAGTCGTCTGAATGAGAAAATAACCGACGATGACATTGCGCTCAGAGGTTTTAAAACTATTCGGCGAGATTCTAGTAGACAATTAGAGACGGGTCTAGCAGTTTATATTTCTACTTCTCTCAGTTATCGCCGCAGAAACGATCTTGAGACTATAGATATAGAATGCATATGGTTAGAGATAAAGCCCCAAAAGCAAAGATCTATTTTAATCGGATACATGCACAAGCCAAACAATATATGGACCAACATCATAGCATCGTATAACATGAAACAAATAGTCAACAAACCTACCAGAGTAACAACAACGTCATCCACATTGATCGATCATATCTATGTAACCTGTCCAGAAAATATTATAGAATGCTCCATCCCTACTATTGCTATGAGTGACCATTATCCCATATGTTGCACTTGGGCAAAAAATGGGTACAAATCTCCAAAAAATAAACACATTAGTTTTCAATATAGAAGTCTTAAAAATTTCAACCGTGAATTATTTTTGAATGATTTGCGAACTGCGCCTCTCGCCAACGTTTTTCAAATTCCTGATCCTGATGAAGCCATCGCATATTGGACAATGATATTTTATAGTATTTTTAATAAGCATGCGCCTACTAAAGAAATTCGCGTGAAAAGGCAAATTAAATCTCCATGGATCACACAAGAAGTTCTTGACGCTATGAGGCAAAGAGATAGAGCGCATAAAAATAAGGATATCACTACATATCGGACAATAAGAAATAAAGTACAATACTTAATTCGCAGAGAAAAGAAAAACTACTTTAGAAATTTAGTTCAGAGTAAAACAAACAGTAAAGAGATATGGAAGGCAATCAACACTTTAGTGAACAAACGAAATTTTCCAGACCCACATACTCCCAATACGCCACTTACTTGTACTGACTTCAGCAATCATTTTCAGGCAGACATCAACAATATAAAATCCACCATTCCGTCTCCCCCTTGTGACTTAAGCAAATTATCAACGTTCTGCGAGAACAAATGTACTAACACAATTCCACCCGACATCCCTTTTATAACAGTTAACGAAGTTTACAACTATATTACTGGCCTTAAAGATAACAACTCATCGGGACTTGATGGAATCAGTAATCGAATACTGCGTTTTGCCGCACCTGCTATTAGTGATTCACTGACATACATATATAATCAATGTATCGCAAGGAGTTACTTTCCATCCGCTTTTAAAAGCGCTAAAGTATACCCACTTCTCAAACCAGGTTCATCTGATAGTAGTAATCTTAGTAACTATAGGCCCATTTCTCTTATATCGTCGCTGTCCAAACCACTGGAAAAACACATCCACAAAACAACACTACAACACCTAGTAGATAACGACCTGCTAATCGACAGTCAGTCGGGGTTTAGACCAAAGCATTCATGCCACACAGCCTTAACAAAGATGATAGACAATTGGCACCTAAACATCAATAACGATAATATATGTGGAGCAATATTTGTAGACTTCAAAAAAGCATTTGATATGATAGATCACTTTATTTTAATCAGAAAATTAGAAACAATGAAAGTAAATATTAAGCTGGTAAAGTTAATTAAATCGTTCCTGTCAGACAGACAACAAATAGTCTCTTACAATAATTCCTTGTCGAACCCAACCGTTGTCCATACAGGTGTTCCTCAGGGCTCTATTCTCGGCCCTCTTCTATTTACCGTATACATTAATGATCTTCCTCTATACTTCAAACACTCATCATGTGACCTTTTTGCCGATGACTGCACTGTCTATACTAGTGATAAATGTTGCATCACACTAGAACAATCTTTACAAGACGATACACATAATCTTATTACGTGGAGCAACGAGAATCGCATGCAAATAAATATTAGTAAAACAAAATGTATGTTAATATCAACCAGACAAAAACTACAAAACTTGCAGAAAACAACACTTCAGCTCTTCATTGGAACATCACTAATTGAAAACGTAAATGAACACAGAACTCTAGGTATCACTGTTGACCAACACTTAAGTTGGAACTCACATGTACATGCACTCACAAAACAAACAGCACAAAAAGTTTACCAATTAGCCAAAATTAAACATTTCCTGGATGAACAGGCAAGGAAAATGTTCTACATATCTCATATACAAACGCATCTAGACTATTGTTCCACAATCTGGGATGGTTGTTCTGTCTCCAACACAAAAAGGCTCCACTCGCTTCAAAAACGCGCAATGCGCCTTGTTGCTGATAAACACCAATCACATTGTATAGATTTATATAATTATCTTCAAATATTACCCCTCAGGAAGCGCTTCCTCTTTAACAAAGGGAAATTTATTCACAAAATCCTGTCACGGAATGCTCCAAAGTATCTTTGGCCGCTTTTAAAATACAATGACAGACGTAGTCAGCGCTTAAATCAATTACAGGTACCCAAGCCCAGGCTTGACCTATTTAAAACTAGTTTGGCTTACTCAGCTGCTCATCTTTGGAACAATCTTCCCAATGACCTGAAAAACACGCACAGTCCTTACTCATACAATCGTATACTGTTCAAATACTTTATGAGTGCTGATTATATGCCACCCTAACTGATTGTGTTGTACTTTTATCTAATATACTGTATGGAGGCTCTGATGATCTAGTTTTCATTACAATATACTTATTCTTAATATTATATTCTTAATAACTTATATTCTTAATTTTATGATCAGGTACTGTTAATGTATGCTGTTATACTTCCTTGTAATGTTGCACTGTCCTTAAATTAATACTTTCAGTACGCTGGAGAATGTTGAGTAACAGTAATAAAAGATGAGCAAGAGGATGGAAGAATGCAAGAGGGGACTGTGTCCGATTTTCAACCCTTGGCAAATTAATTGCTTTCGTATATGTCTATCTAACAATCTACCTAGTCTGATTCTGGTCTTGAGTTTGGGACGCAAAGGAAATGGAAAGGAAAATGGAAAGTAACTGTCTACCCACCTCATCTTGATGAAAAAAAAAAAAAAAAAAGTCCCTGAGTCATTCAGTTGAACACCGTATGAACATTTTACAAGTTCTCATAACATACCTCTGAATATGTCTCAAATCACTAATTTAAGTACGAAGAATTCAATTTTTTTTGTTTTTTGTTAAACACTTTAATTATGATGATTATTGCAAATGTAATATTACTTTTATAATGATAAATGCCTTAATAATTCTTAAAGTAAATGTGAGGATGAAAGGATATTAGTATACATGATGAGAGAGAGAGGAAGGGCAGAATGTCAGACGGGCCTGCGTGCCCAATTCTTAACCCTTTGAAAATAAAGTTCGTTCGTTCGTTCGTTCGTTCGTTAGAAAAGTTCATAACTTTAGTTTTAGAGGCATTTATTTGGAGACCTATTTTAAACGAAAGATGACACAAATTATTTACTGCTTCTTGGGATTGTCTGGGTGTTGAACTTAAGAATGCTAAATCATCTGCGAAATCCAGGTCCCCCAGGAATTTTCCATTTGTCCATTTTACGAAAGAATAATTCAGAAAACATTATCAATCAGTTACCACCAATTCATCACTGAAAAAGAGTAATTCAGAAACATTATCAATAATCTATGAGGATTTTGTTTTTATTCAACACTTCAAGCTTTCGCTGAAAATAGGTTCCGTTTCTTTTCTCCATTTGCTTTTTAATGATCTTCTGTTATTTTATTCAATCAATCAATAACCTTTAGCTCCTCAAGGAGCATAGGCCTTCAACAAACACATGCCAAGTCCTCCTGTCACATGTCATCAGCTCAAGTTCCCTCCACGTCCCCTTCATCACCTTCACCTATGTCCCCAGCTCTTCTCTCTACGTGTCTCCCGGTCTACCTCTACCCCTCTCTCCCAGCAGACCCCAGAATGAGGACTACCTTGTAATGCTATCAACAGGTTTCCTGAATGTGTGTCCCATCCATCACCAGCATCCCCCTCCCATCTATTGCCGCATCGGCTTCTGTCTGGTCCCAGTCATCAGCCCCACACCAGCGACCCTGTCACACCACTTCAGTCTATCTATTCCATGCAAGCACCCCTCTATGAATGTCTATAGCCCCTTATTGCCATTTCTGCCACTCTCCATGCCCCAGAGCCACACAACTGGGCCGACCCGACACCCAGAGTTGAAGAGTCTGAATTTTGCGTTGGACCTGATCTCTCCCAATCTCCATACTCTTCCCAACACAATGAAAGCTCCCCTTGATATCACTGTGTGTCCCTCCAACGTTGTCCACATTGCTGCCAAGATACGTGTATGACTCCACATCCTGGAGTGGTATTCCCTGAAGTTTGACCCTGTTATCATTTCCTGCACCAATTCTCATTATCTTTGTCTTTTCCTCGTGTATTTTTAGACCCACCTGCTGTGACCTCCCATCAAGCATAGGTATTATTTTGTTGGTAATGTTTTAATTATTTGAAACTTATACATTCTTTGTGACCTTTCTTCATTTTTAATTGATATAATTAATTTATTATTAATTTTTTTATATTTACTTACTTATTAATCTATTACTGCTTTTTAAATATAGGTAATCGTAGACATGAGAGAATTTAGAAGTGAGTTACCTTCCCTTATTCATCGCAGAGGTATTGAAATCGAACCAGTTACTTTAGAGGTGAGTTGATGTTTTATTGTTGTGGAGAGTTGATGTTTTATTGTTGTGGAGAGTTGATGTTTTATTGTTGTGGAGAGTTCATGCGTCATGATCATCATCAGTCAGTACCTTTCTGCTTCCTGTGGAGCACAGGGCCTGAACAAAAACAAGTCATGTCTTCTTTATCCCTTTCATGTCTGTCTCCATGTCTCTTCTCCGTTGTCACGAAGTGGTTTTAAGTTTTTAGAGTTTGCCTGAATGAACGCCAGACCCTAGTATGAGAAAGTCTGAGAAGATAGAATTAGATGGAAAATGACATGCCTGTGGACAGGTGAGACTATTGGCTCAAGAGATAGACCCAGGATTTGAATCCCCCCCTGCCGCTTCGTGACTAAAAAAAATGGCTATAGTCTCCCCGCCTCTGACTGCCTTGAAACACAAGGAGATAAGGTGTATAAATACAACCACAGACACCACTATACAGACGACGTAAAGTAAGTATAGTAAAGAGTAGAATCTGATCCAGTAAATATATGTATATATATTTATTTACAACAATAAAGCATTAAAATGTCATCATCAAGCAATCACATAAAAAGCGTGCGCTGTTGCACGGCCTGAAAAAAAACCAAGTAACAATGAAATTAGGTAGACACTGAAAAAAAACCCAAACCCCAAATCACATTCACTCTTTCTGTCACCCTGCTGAGGAACAATAAAATGATTAGTGATTTAATCTACTCTGATATTGTGGGGGCTGTCAACTCTAGCCTCCACTCTCTAACACTAATAAATTTCTACTGTCTCAGTCCTGGTGATTTTTCCTCAACGAATGGCTACACAGCTTTCTACTTGTTAGGCGATATGCGCCGCTAACTAACACCACTGGAAATGCTACAAATAATAGACTTGGAGTAACCCAATGGCTCAGTATCTATCCTTCAACTGGATACTGAACAGACCCTACTGGTCCTGTCTATTTTCTCCCTCCTTCTCTCTCTCTCTATCTCTCTCTCTATTGCTCTTGGTCTCAGTGTCTCTCCAACACTCGACGACTGATGATGCGGCGTCTCCGTTACGCTCTTCTCTCGTTACTTTCAGGACCTAGGTATGGTAACCCTGTCACCTGTTCCTGAATTTGGTGATGACGATGCTGTTCAGGTATCAAGCCTGAGGTGCTTGATAAACTGTCAACAAAACTTCTCTGCTGCTGAATAGCTTCCCTCTTTTAACCCGCTCCGGAGTTAGAGGAAAAACACAGCCTTGATTTCCGGCTGTACGAAATTGAAACCAGTCTCACGGCCACCTGCCGTTGCTAGAGACTATAATAGCGATGCTCTCAGCTGTATGATAAATAAACCACAGTCCAGCTGAAGCATAGGGACTTCACTGCCAGAGACCATAGGTCTGACCCTTAAGATAGGTCCTGTTGCCGTGGGAAATTTTGCACATGGCAAATTTATGCTCCCCCACTATTCTTGCCGCGACTCGCTATTATCGCTGGTTTTTCCCACAGTGGAGAACGATAATTACGATGTCCTACGGCCAGGCAATTATTTCTTCAGAGACAATTGCCCGCGGTTTCCTCCCTCATTATATACAAGAGAAAACACCCACGCGAATTCTCTCCTGAGCATACCCTAGCTTTCCCTCGACCAATGGAAACGCTCAGAAAAATAAACATAACTATGAGCTACGCCAATCAGATTTGAAAACAACCCGACCGCGTGTCCAAAATGACATCACGTCCACGTGCGTTTCTGACGCGTCATACCGGCGTGCCCGAAAATAGCGATTTCCGTAAACAACGGAAAATCGCGTGATCAGAAGAAAATAAAACTGGTCGAGTGTAAAATAAATCTACCGTCATAAAACGAACCCATTTAATTTTCCCACTCAAAAACACCAAACACGATATATATTCAAATGAGAAGAAATAAAATGGTGAAAAAGCGTGCCCGAAAATAGCGATTTCCGTAAACAACGGAAAATCGCGTGATCAGAAGAAAATAAAACTGGTGAAAATTCAAAATAGAACCACAGAATCGGGCCTGTTAAAAGTCAGAATTACAGTGTAGCATCACATCCGTGTGTTTTTTCTCAGTGTGTTTTTTCTCTGTGTGTTTTTTTTTTGTTGATTTCTCTTACCCTCGGGATTCCAGAACAAGCACTACCTTGTAATGCTGTCATCTGACTTTCTCAGTATGTGCCCTATCCGATGTGTGTCAGCGTCTTCTCATGACATCCAGTAGTATTTGTCTGGTTTCTTCCATCAGTGATCTTATTGTACTGTTTTAATCCTTCTATTCTGTGTAAGCACCCATTTATCTTTCTGGTTCATATTTTACTCTCGTAATCTGTGTTTATTATTACCAGTATAATTCTGATACTAAACAGGATAGGACACACATTGAAGAAATGTGTTGATAACATCACAAGGCAGTCCTTGTCCTGGAATCCCCAAGGTAAGAGGGGTAGAGGGACAACAAAGAACACATGGAGAAGAGAAATGAAGACAGACGTGAAGGGGATGAAGATGACAGAAAAACCTTGAGCTGATGACATGGGACAGGAAAACTTGGCATAAGTTTGTTGAAGCCCTATGCTTCATTGGGAGCTGAAGGGTGATGAATGAATCAAACAGTGTCAATAATTTAAATTCTACATTTTGCTGTTAGCTTAGTACTCCATTTTACATAGCACTACTTAGTACACAAAAGCAGATTGTCCATCTGTTAGAAGCTTTAGGGCTTTCTTTATTATATTCCATATTTGGTTTTTCACAGTGAGCTTGTAACTCCTCTTATGCTGGCTGGATATCTTAGGGTCTTTTGTGCAGCTGGTCTGTTTAGAAGTTCTGCAAAATGTTGTATCCATTTCTTCATTTGCTGATTACTGTACTTTGTGTGTGTGTAGTTTTTATTTTTAATTTGTAGACATTATTAAGGCACACAGCATAAGTATTCCATAAGGTGAAAATATTCTGAGTCGGAAACCATTTTTGAGCCCAAGCATTATGGATAAGGGATACAAACGCTGATCTGTTAGTTATCTTTGGGGTTTGTTGTTGTTGTTTAACTAGGGCTGCTGATCTTCTCGCTCTTTTGCAGCTAATAGCATCTTGCAGACTCCTTGGTATTATCTACACTGTAGATCTAGGCTTTTCCCGTGGCTTTTCTGCCATTCCGAAATGTGTTGAGTTCAAGTCATGAGAGATAGTTTTTCTTTCCTGGCTAGCATTTAAAGGACCATCACATCTAGTCCCAAGCTAAGAGGAAGAAGCATGTGGCACACTGTGTATTACCTGCCATCCAAGGAAGCTCTCCAAATTTTCAGAGCTAAAATACTGTGCTCTGGTTCTGGACTATCCAATTTGTCATCTCCTCCACAGATCCACTTCTCAGCTCCCCCTGTCCATCATGCAGCCAACCAGGTAAAAAGCCAGATTTACATCTGGGGCTCAAGTGACTCCTCCAAGCTTAATCTGCAGTGCTGGGTTCTCAACATGTTTCACCACAGGGGGAATCCCTGGAAGTGTGTGGATGATTTCAAGAGTCAGTGAGGGTGTAATTAGCCTCAGAGACAGAGGTTCACTTCCACATCTGTATTCTACAACATTGTGCATAGCTGGTGGTCATATAAGGATGACTCCAGATATGCCTCCATGCATATCTTTGGGGTAAATGTCTTGCACTTTCAATATAGAAGTAATATATAAGTATATATTTTCCTTCTGTCTCTTCAAAAAGTGTGAAAGATTTTCAGATAACACATTAGTGAACATTTTCTACAAAACATTTTTTGTGTACCTGTTCTTCTAGGTTGGAGACTACATTCTCACCCCTGATATCTGTGTGGAGCGCAAGAGCGTAAGTGATCTGATTGGGTCATTAAACAATGGTCGCCTGTATCAGCAGGCCCTTTCAATGTGCAGGTTTTACAAGAGACCCATGCTGCTCATCGAGTTTGATGTCAATAAACCTTTCTCCCTGCAGGTTTGTTCATTACAGTAAAATAGTTCACGTCAGCCAGTGCTGAGGCTGTTGCCATGTTGTGTCAGTCAGTACTGAGACAGTTATCATATTGTGTCAGCCAGCACTGAGACTCTTGTCATGTTGTGTCAGCCAGTACTGAGACTGTTGTCATATTGTGTCAATCAGTACTGAGACTGTTGTCATGTTGTGTGAGTCAACACTGAGATTGTTGTCATGTTGTGTTAGTCATCACTGAGACTGTTGTCATGTTGTGTCAATCAGCACTGAGACTGTTGTCATGTTGTGTCAACCAGTACTGAGACTGTTGTCATGTTGTGTCTGCCAGTACTGAGACTGCTGTCATGTTGTGTCAGCCAGTACTGAAACTGCTGTCATGTTGTGTCAGCCAGCACTGAGACTGTTGTCATGTTGTGCCAGCCAGTACTGAGACTCTTGTCATGTTATGTGAGTCAGCACTGAGATACGTGTCATGTTATGTGAGCTTACTTTGAGATAAATGACATGTAATGTGAGCTTAGATTGAGATAAATAATTTGTGAACTTACATTGAGATAAATGTCGTGTTATATGAGCTTACACTGAGATAAATGCCATGTTATATGAGCTTACTTTGAGATAAATGCTGTGTTATATGAGCTTACACTGAGATAAATGCCATGTTATATGAGCTTACTTTGAGATAAATGCTGTGTTATATGAGCATACATTGAGATAAATGCCATGTTATATGAGCTTACATTGAGATAAATGCCATGTTATATGAGCTTGCATTGAGATAAATGCCATGTTATATGAGCTTACATTGAGATAAATTCCATGTTATATGAGATTACTTTGAGATGAATGACATTTAATGTGAGCTTAGATTGAGTTAGTTGACATGTTAAGTAAGCTTAAATTGAAATAGTTGGTGAGTAAATGAAAATATGTCATTCATCTTATTGTCACAATAGGATAAAAATAATTGCTTACCTTGCAGCCATTAGGCCTTCATCAGGGACAAATGAATAAAAACAACAGAAGAGGAAGAAAGTGAGGATTAAGTTAAATATCTAAAAAATAAAATCATATGACTCATAATAATAATAATAGTCCCTTCAGTCATAACTGACTATGGGAATGCGCCCCTGAGGTGACAGCCCTCAGCTGCTTATTTTCCTGGTGCTCCTTTCGACATTTTCTCCTCACCTCTGCTTCTTGTGTGAGTGTCACGTAGCGTTTAAAGGATAAGAGAATTATTTAGAGGAAATAATAGATCTGATGTGGAAGATTTGGCTCAAGGAATCCCTGCTGGGTTTTCCCACTTCCAAAGGGTGACGAAGAGGGTAAATTCTCCTAACTCGACAGGTCTGGAAAAGATTGTAAGGAGATATTTGGTCTCTCGCTACCGTCGTCCCCTTCTCAGTTATCTATTATTATTATTCTTTAAATTATATTATATTTTACGAGCCCCCCCTCCCTTATAAAGGAAGATAAACATAGACAATATTCAACATCTAATGGAAGGAACAAAGCGTGGGGTACAGTATATACACCCAATTGGTTTATTGCAATAAAGTGAATAGATGGTGAATGATAGTATTGTCGATGGAATTAGTGTCTGCTGTATGTATTATGTGTCTCACAATTCACGTGTTTTTCATCATGGATGACTAAACTTTGTGGCATTGATTAGGTGAGTTTCCTTTGTCGTGGACTTAGCTTTTCAGCCCCCGGCTGATAGTGAAGTGTGGTTAGTTCTCCGGTCTCCTGACGTTGCCCCGGTAGGTCTTGAATGGTTCGGATTTGCCTTCTCTGTGCTCGACTCCGTATTCTGCGCTGAGATTGGACTGTCGTGCAAGGCTCCACCATAGACTGAAGACAAATACGACGGCTTCATTAATTTTCTAGCTTTAGAAAGCAGTCTTTCCCTAAGCCGTCCCTCTGCCCGTCACCTCAGATTTTAGTCTCTAACATCATATGTCTAGAGTCTAATCTTGAATTCAAGTTTCTCCTGTCTGTCCTTTATTATATTTCTCTGCCCCAGTGGCAGTATTATAATTCTTTAGACTGATTTATCGTCAGCTTAACCCGATGAATTATTATAAATGTCAGTTAAACCCACCAAATTTATCATAGAAATGTCGGCAACAGTATTCTAGTTCTGTGCCTCTAGCCTAATCGTCATGTCATTATGATGAATTTAACAAATAATTGGACATCCGTGTTTTTAGAATTGTCTGACAACATTATCACACACTTCATGTCTGGTCGCCTCGTCATATAATTTATAATGAATATATGTCACGGTCGGTCAACATTATCGTTAATATTAATTTCCGTTAGTCTAAACGTCGGGTCGAAAATAATCAAATAATATGGAAATTAATAGCTATATATATATATATTCCCGTTATACATTATTATGAACATGTACATATCCCGTGGGATCATAAAATATACCCGATCACATGTGGCTGGATGTGATCGTAAAACAAAAATATGAATAAAGTAAACATACCAATCTTGCGTCGATTTTGCAATGTACTACACATTTCATCACATTATATTCTAGCGAGATTTCACTTACCTACTCAAAGATGGACGCTAACCCGCAATTAGACACGTGGCTTCAGTGCTTTTAATGCGAGAATTCGCCGATAATTGGGTTAGACCTAGCTGTCTCAAGGGTTCCGGGCAAGTGAAGATTGCCCGTGTTTGGCGCACTTTTAGCGGGACATTTCCGCTTGGACACGTGATCCATAGCGTGCATCATGTGACATTAGCGTCAAATAAACGCTCCAATCAATAGCGTTAAAAGTCACGTGGGGTCTTCCTAAAGTGGCATAAACTGGTTTTATCAGCTTAAGCAGTCTTAAATTAAAACAGGTTCCTAGCTACCGAGGTCATTGGTCAACAATGACGTCGTATCTAAAAATAGCGAGGAGAAATACTGAATGCTAGGAGAATTTCCGCCAGTGACAATTCCCGGGACTTTGCGATCATGCATTGAGGATGAGAAAAAAACGATGTCACGTAAATAATAAAAAAAATGAAGAGAAGATTGGGCAAGTTGTCACACAAGCCCCTCCTCAAGTTTGACGTTCCGTCCAACTCCTCTTGTCCTGTCTTCCTCTTCTTTTCCAGTTTCTCATATCTCCTCGGTTGCGTCCGGATGTCTGCTCAAAAAATCTGCCCCTACGTTGTTCTTCCCAGGTATGTATTCTATGTGAAATGAATATGGCTGCAACAGTAGTGACCATCTCATAAGCCGGGCATTAAGGTTCTTCGACGCTGCAAGAAATATCAACGGTTGGTGATCACACTGCACCGTGAACTTTTTCCCGTATAAATATGGTTGAAACTTCTGCACAGCCCATATTAGCGACAGACATTCTCGTTCGATGGTAGAGTAGTTCTGTTCAGCAGGGTTCAATTTCCTACTAGCATATGCGATGGGGAATAGAGTTGCAGAAGGTCTATCACTAGGCTGCAGGAGAGTGGCTCCTATCCCTATATTGCTAGCATCTGTTCGCAGCGTAAAGTTCAGAGTTAAGTCAGGCAGTCGCAGAATTGGCCTAGCTGTGAGTTTCTCCTTCAGCAGCGTGTAGGCATTTTCGCACTCCGCTGTCCAGGTTACTTTGTCCGGGTTCCCATTCTTGGTTAATGCGGTCAATGGCGCACTCAGGGTATTAAAATCTTTAATATATCTCTGGTAGAAGCCACATAGAGACACAAATGACCTTACATCCTTTTTAGTCTGGGGTCGTGGGGCCCGCTGTAACTTCTCAATATTACGCGCATCTGGGAACATGCATCCATGCGAGATAGTGTGTCCCAGGAATTCTAGTTGCTCGCAGGCAATTTGACATTTTGTAGGGCGAGCGGTGAGTCCTGTTTCTCTAAGTCTTTCGAAGAGTAGGGAAACTGCGTCCAGGTGCTCCTCAAAGGTGTTCGTGGCAATAAGTATGTCGTCCATGAAATTACTTATCCCAGGGTGGTTCAGGGGTTCCAGTAGCTTCCTCATCATACGAGTAAAGACGCTTGGGGCGTTGCTTAGCCCAAATGGCAATACATTAAACTCGTAATGGCCTTCAGAAGTACTAAATGCTAACATATGTCGAATTTCCTCTTTTACCGGGATCTGGTAGTACCCTTTGCTAAGGTCTATCTTCGAAAAGTATCGTGCTCTACTCAGCTTGGTGAAAAGCTGATTCTGATCCGGTAAGGGCTCCGCTTGAAATTCCGTTACAGCGTTGAGCCTTCGGTAGTCTATGCAGAGGCGATGTTCTCCTGTGGATTTTCTAAGCAACACTACACTCGCACTATAAGGCGACTCTGATTTTGAGATAATATTTTCCTTAAGCAGGTACTCGATTTCCTCACTCAATGCCTTTGCTTTAGCATAAGGAACAGGATAGTTCTTAACTCGTACCGGGGCGAGGTCTGTTAGCTTCATATCAAATTCTATCAGGTTGGTCATGCCAGGTTTATCCGTGAGTGTACTAGGGTGTTTTCTCAACAACTGTTGAACCCGTGCCTGCTGATCCTCCGTTAAAGTTGAACTAATCTGAACATCTTGATGAGTTTCGCACTGACGAAGAGGGTATTCACAGGAGGTCAGGGGTTCTGCCTCAGTTTCCGTCGCAATAGCCAGTGTCAGGAAATGTGCTGGTTCTGCACCTGGTCTTTCATAATATCGCTTCAGCAGGTTTATGTGGTAAATTTTCTGCTTCCCCTTTATGGCAATCTTGTAATTGGTGCGCGACATTTTCTCAACAATTTTATATGGACCTCTCCACCCGATTTGCAATTTATTATTGCTACTGGGCAGGAGTAATAATACCTGTTCTCCTACTTCTAGCTCCCTATCCTTCGCAGTGCGGTTGTAGTAACGCGCATGTTTACGACGGGCACGGCGTACATTTTCCTTTGCCAGTTCCCATCCTGTTTTAAGGCGTTGGGTCAACTCCTTCACGTATTGGGATGCAGAGGTGACCGTCTCATCAGCTTTATCATCTGTCCAAGTACGTAACAGTGCCTCTAAAGGTCCTTTTATAGGTCTACCAAACAGCAATGTGGCAGGAGGCATCCCAGTAGAATTGTGGGGTACTTCGCGGTAAGCAAATAGTGCTGCGGGTAAGTATTGATCCCAGCTCTCTGGTTTTTCCTGCGCAAGTTTCCGAAGGATGGAAATAAGGGTCCCGTTAAACCGCTCCACCTGGCCATTTGCCTGGGGGTGGTAGGGAGAGGTGTGGATATGTCGGGCCTGAAATATCCTAAACACTTCCTCGGTGAGTTTTCCTCGGAATTGGGAACCATTATCTGTCAGGATCTGTGACGGAAACCCTAGCCGAGTAAATATGGTGAGCAGAGCCTCAGCAACATGCTTAGAATCACAGGCGGGCATAGCAAT
The DNA here is from genome assembly GCA_024509875.1 of Oreohelix idahoensis. Lineage (NCBI taxonomy): Eukaryota > Metazoa > Mollusca > Gastropoda > Stylommatophora > Oreohelicidae > Oreohelix > Oreohelix idahoensis. The sequence goes on from JAMPIV010016296.1 coordinate 232,686, forward strand.
TGCCTCTGCCCACATGGAGCAACAATCCACTAACGTGAGTATATAACTGTTTCTCTTTTTGCTACGAGTAAGTGGACCCACAATATCCACCGCTACTCGTTCGAAGGGTGTGCCCAAGATTGGCATTTCTCCCAGAGTGGCTGGGGCCGTCCAGTGTTTCGGCGCTGTCCTCTGGCACTGCGGGCATGATTTCACATATCTCTGGATATCGGCGTTGATACCTGGCCAATAATAATGACATGAAATACGCTGAATCGTGGCACTTATGCCCATGTGGCCACTAAACGGAAGGGCATGGCCCATTTCTAGGACCTGGGCTCGGTATGCTGATGGAACCACAAGTTGCCCATGTTCCTGTCCTCCATTTCCTGCTTTCCGATGCAACAGCCCATTTTTCTTGTAGAAGTCTCCCTTTTGGAGAGGAGTGTGCGCTCTCGGTAGTTTTTTGTAGCAGGGTGCTAGAGATTGATCCTCCGTTTGTGCCTTTTTTAATTCCTCAGGAAGGATGTTGGGTGGGGATTCCAACTCCGTATTCCGTTTGGCCTGTCCTCTAGTGGTGACAGCCGCCACAACCAGAGGGTGAATGGGTTCTCCCAAGAACACATACCTACACCCTAAGATCAAGGGATAAATAGGGTCGTCCAAGATCGCTGCACGGATTTCCCCAGTCACATATTTTGATTTGACCTTAATCTTGGCTATGGCCAAACGCATAGGTGCTGCACTTTTAGTAGGTCCTTGTATTTCTATAGTGTCTTCTGTCATCTGGTCAGGCTTGACTAGGGATGCACAGACAACTGCGTCGAATGCAAGGCCTGTATCATAAAGGCAGGTCACCTCTTGGTCATTTACGAGGACTGTCTCAACGACCGGGGGATGTCGGGGTTTGTCCAGAGGTTCTTCCGGTCCATTTCCCCTTGCGGCACTTTTACGTAAGCAGGCAGCATGATGAGGTGGGTTTTTCCGGTTGCACTCCTGCGTATTGTGGGTGATGGTTCTACAGTGCTTACACCATTTTTCCCCTTGCCTCTGCTGCTGGAAATTAGATCTCTGAGTAGTCTTGTAGTCTGGCTTGTCATGCTTTTTGAAGTTAGTATACGGTGGTTTCACTTGGGGGTCCATGTGTGACTGAGCTGTCTGTCTAGGTACGTAATCTGGTTGTTTCCGTCTGGGTGGTGGATTCTCTGATAGTGCTGCCTGATATCGTTCCGCTAACTGGACTATGGATTCTAAAGTGCTGGCCCCATTCTCTGTCAGGAATCTTCTCATGTCGGAAGTCATGGTGTCCTTCAGTTGTTCGATCATGACCATTTCCTTCAGGCCTTCCCAATCATGAGTAAAATTCCCTAGGGCACCCCACTTCTCCACGTAGGAATCCAGTCTCGCAGCAAACTGAGCAAAGTTCTCTCCGACTTCCCTCCTAGAGTTACGGAACCTCTTCCTATAGGCGTCAGCATGTAGCTCATAACGAACCAATAGTGCCTTTTTCAAAGAGTCGTAGTCATCCTGTAAACCTGGAGGAAGCTTGCTATACACGTCATAAGCAGTTCCTCTAAGCCCTTGCGACAGTTTCAGGTTCCATTTGCTCTTCTCCAAACCAAACGTGGTGGCAAACTTCTCAAATTTGTCGAGATACCTATCGATCGAGTCGGCTTGTTCCGAGAAAGCTTCAAATGGAAACGTCAAAGGTCCCAAAGTTGACATGAGTGAGGATGGCAAAGGTCCGGTGCCCCCTGCGTGCAAGGAAGGCATATCATCTGACCGTGGCGATAGGTTGCCTGAGGAGGTAGATGCGGTCGCACCGGCTACTGGTTCAACTCTTTGAGCTTGTCCCTGCATCTCTAACTGCTTCATCTTCAATGCATGCTCGCGTTCATCTCTCTCGCTTCTTTCTCTAGCGTCTACAGCTTTTATCCTCTCATCTATTTCTGCTAACTTTATTCGCTCTTCTCTTTCAGCTTTCGCTGTTTCTCGAGCGTAATACTTATCAGTCTCGACACTGACATAATTTGCAAGGTCCACCCCACTATAACCTAGATCTCGACCGGCCTCCCCTAGTGCTGCCTTAAGCTTAACTATTTCAGCCATCTTTTGCAGTTAAAGTCCACACTGAGTAAGCTAGTGCTACCTTCCAATAGTATTTCTAGCAACAAGTAAATACTAATTATTTATCCGACTGCTGTAGAATGAAATTACTACAGTTATGGAGACTTAAGGTCTGTAATTCAATGAAATACAAAATCAAGAACTAACTTAATTAAACACAACATATATAAAGGGATTCACCAATCAATGCCTGAATTTCTAGAAAAAATGTTTTCTGTCTTTCTAGAGCTCACTGTGTGAAAATACATGTGTTAAAATGGTATACTGTAATGACTGAATGGATGATACTATCCCAGAGGTATGATAAAATACATAAGTTCAAATCCCGGACCGAGACACCAGTGTCACGTAGCGTTTAAAGGATAAGAGAATTATTTAGAGGAAATAATAGATCTGATGTGGAAGATTTGGCTCAAGGAATCCCTGCTGGGTTTTCCCACTTCCGAAGGGTGACGAAGAGGGTAAATTCTCCTAACTCGACAGGTCTGGAAAAGATTGTAAGGAGATATTTGGTCTCTCGCTACCGTCGTCCCCTTCTCAGTTATCTATTATTATTATTCTTTAAATTATATTATATTTTACGAGCCCCCCCTCCCTTATAAAGGAAGATAAACATAGACAATATTCAACATCTAATGGAAGGAACAAAGCGTGGGGTACAGTATATACACCCAATTGGTTTATTGCAATAAAGTGAATAGATGGTGAATGATAGTATTGTCGATGGAATTAGTGTCTGCTGTATGTATTATGTGTCTCACAATTCACGTGTTTTTCATCATGGATGACTAAACTTTGTGGCATTGATTAGGTGAGTTTCCTTTGTCGTGGACTTAGCTTTTCAGCCCCCGGCTGATAGTGAAGTGTGGTTAGTTCTCCGGTCTCCTGACGTTGCCCCGGTAGGTCTTGAATGGTTCGGATTTGCCTTCTCTGTGCTCGACTCCGTATTCTGCGCTGAGATTGGACTGTCGTGCAAGGCTCCACCATAGACTGAAGACAAATACGACGGCTTCATTAATTTTCTAGCTTTAGAAAGCAGTCTTTCCCTAAGCCGTCCCTCTGCCTGTCACCTCAGATTTTAGTCTCTAACATCATATGTCTAGAGTCTAATCTTGAATTCAAGTTTCTCCTGTCTGTCCTTTATTATATTTCTCTGCCCCAGTGGCAGTATTATAATTCTTTAGACTGATTTATCGTCAGCTTAACCCGATGAATTATTATAAATGTCAGTTAAACCCACCAAATTTATCATAGAAATGTCGGCAACAGTATTCTAGTTCTGTGCCTCTAGCCTAATCGTCATGTCATTATGATGAATTTAACAAATAATTGGACATCCGTGTTTTTAGAATTGTCTGACAACATTATCACACACTTCATGTCTGGTCGCCTCGTCATATAATTTATAATGAATATATGTCACGGTCGGTCAACATTATCGTTAATATTAATTTCCGTTAGTCTAAACGTCGGGTCGAAAATAATCAAATAATATGGAAATTAATAGCTATATATATATATATTCCCGTTATACATTATTATGAACATGTACATATCCCGTGGGATCATAAAATATACCCGATCACATGTGGCTGGATGTGATCGTAAAACAAAAATATGAATAAAGTAAACATACCAATCTTGCGTCGATTTTGCAATGTACTACACATTTCATCACATTATATTCTAGCGAGATTTCACTTACCTACTCAAAGATGGACGCTAACCCGCAATTAGACACGTGGCTTCAGTGCTTTTAATGCGAGAATTCGCCGATAATTGGGTTAGACCTAGCTGTCTCAAGGGTTCCGGGCAAGTGAAGATTGCTCGTGTTTGGCGCACTTTTAGCGGGACATTTCCGCTTGGACACGTGATCCATAGCGTGCATCATGTGACATTAGCGTCAAATAAACGCTCCAATCAATAGCGTTAAAAGTCACGTGGGGTCTTCCTAAAGTGGCATAAACTGGTTTTATCAGCTTAAGCAGTCTTAAATTAAAACAGGTTCCTAGCTACCGAGGTCATTGGTCAACAATGACGTCGTATCTAAAAATAGCGAGGAGAAATACTGAATGCTAGGAGAATTTACGCCAGTGACAATTCCCGGGACTTTGCGATCATGCATTGAGGATGAGAAAAAAACGATGTCACGTAAATAATAAAAAAAATGAAGAGAAGATTGGGCAAGTTGTCACAGTGAGCCTCTCTTCGCCCAATCTGAGGTGGCGCCGTAAATAGCATCGCCACTTAGTGCGATCGGCAGCTTCATCCTCCCATGTTGCTGGATCCATGTCCAGTGCCCTCATATCTCTCTTGCACACATCTTTGAACCTCAGCTGTGGTCACCCAACTGTTCTCTTGCCATCTGCTAATTGTCCGTAGAAGATATCTTTTGGGATGCGACCATCTTCCATGCGGCGAACATGGCCAAGCCAGCGAAGTCTGCGTTGTCTAAGAAGCGTATACATACTTTGAAGGCCAGCACGTGACAACACCTCGACATTTGTCACTTTATCTTTCCACGAGATGCCGAGGATGCGGCGTAGACACCGCAAATGGAAGGTATTGAGCCTTCTTTCTTGCTTAGCATAGGTCGTCCAGGTCTCGCTGCCATATAGGAGTGTGCTGGTGACGCAGGCATTATATACCGCAGCTTTGGTCTTCATTGTAAGTTTAGAGTTTTCCCAAACACGCGATGTGAGGCGGGCAAAGGTAGCTGCAGCTTTGCCAATGCGGCTGTCGATTTCTGTATCCAGTGAGAGTTTGTCATTGATGGTAGACCCTAGGTATGTGAAGTGGTGCACCACTGCCAATTCATAGTTATCGATAGTGATAACTGGTGCAGCACCCACATCCTGACTCAGCACATTCGTTTTCTTTAGACTTATTGTGAGGCCAAAGTCCCTGCATGCTTTAGTGAAGCGATTCATCAAGCTCTGAAGCTCCTGTTGGCTTTGAGTGACGACTGCAGCATCATCAGCGAACAACAAGTCTCTTATAGTGACCCTTCTGATTTTTGTTTTTGCCTTCAGCCTTGAAAGATTAAACAGACGGCCATCTGACCTAGTGTGAAGGCATATTCCTTCAGTTGCATCTCTGAATGCATGTTTCAAGAGTAAGGCAAAGAAGATTCCGAAGAGGGTCGGAGCCAGAACACAGCCTTGTTTAACGCCACTTCGTATATCAAAGGGCTGTGATGTGCTTCCAGCATATTGGACTGTTCCCTTCATGCCGTCATGGAATGACTTTATCATTTCCAGCATTTTAGAAGGGCAGCCTATTTTCAGGAGGATTTTAAAGAGTCCATCCCTACTAACCAGGTCGAATGCTTTTGTGAGGTCTATAAAGGCGATATATAATGGTCTTTTCTGCTCTCTTGATTTTTCCTGAAGCTGGCGGAGAGACAAGATCATGTCTGTTGTTGATCTGCCAGCTCGGAATCCACACTGTGACTCTGGATATATGCGCTCAGCTAACTTGTGTAGTCGCATTAAGATGACTTTGGCAAAAACCTTACCAACAATACTAAGAAGAGAGATGCCTCTGTAGTTATTGCAATCACTTCTGTCTCCTTTATTTTTATACAGTGTTACAATCTTGGCATCTCGCATGTCTTGAGGAATAGTTGTCTCTTCCCAACACTGGCACAGCATCCTATGCAGGGGATGTAATAGCGTGCTCTTACAGCATTTGATTAAATCAGGAGGAATCCCATCACTGCCTGGTGCTTTGCCAGAGGCCAAGCTATCAATGGCCTTGCTGAGTTCCTCTAATGTTGGTTCGGCATCCAGCTCCTCCATAGTTGGCAGACTGATGACACCATTAAGGGCTGCAGGCGTAACGGTATTGTCTCTAGCGTAAAGCTCAGAGTAGTGCTCGACCCACCTCTCCATCTGCTTACCCTTATGTTGCGTGCATATTTTGACGCACATATTACAAAAATCGATATGGCTATTTAATATGGAAAAGATATAGACATTCATTCATTTGTGTATGAAAATGCTGTCTATGGGGAAAGCGAGATAATCCATGTTTGATTCACACTTTTGATTATAGGAGTAATCGTTCTTGATATTGATCCGGCGCACGGATATTGCTCTTATATTTGTACTTATTTTTAGGGCCAGAAAATAGATTAATTTGCTTATTATGTTTATGGCCTGAATTCATATGTATTACATATTATTAGTACAAGTAGAATCAGTCCTATATTGTATATTTTGGATGGGTAGGCGGGACTAGATTCTTATTATTCCGGTCTAGCGGAAGTATGAGTTGTCTTGACAAGTCGTGATGAGTTCCGATGTACCGTGATAATGGCGGGTACGCACTTTTCAAAGGGCTGGTAGATTCTTAAGGAAATATGATTCATGAAGTGGTTTTCTTCTAAAGGAGATGGTATCTCTACTATAGTTTATGTTAGAGACTCTCCTAAGGTACGGTACAATGTATAATTCGGACTCCATGTATTGCCAGACCCTATTTTGATGATCTCATGTCGATTCGACCTAGATGGAACATTTTGCTTCGTATCGCTAGGGTCGTGTTTTGTATCGACGAAGATGACAGACTTTCCTACAGCGGTTATGGCTACGTGAATTAACCTGATCACCGTAGAGCTGTATGGAAACATTTATGAAATCATTTATATATCCATTATAAATTAACTCTGGCTTATATTCTCCTTCCTATGAATGAGTGAACGACAACTCAGGGAGGCGGCCATGTTAGATTTCGGTCATCATATGTTTTGATCACTTCCAAGAGAACAGATTATTTATCCTATTATCGGACAGTGACAGGGAGATCTCAATCTTGCTAGAAACCCCCCTTTCGTGGTTTCATAATATATACTACAAACTATGGACGTCAAGTAACTTTAGTTATTTACCGATCTGCCTTCACTGACGCGTTTAGTCAGATAGGGGATGCGGCCATAATGTATCATGACATTGAACTTTTGATGTACTGCCCATTATATCTGAATGTGTCATGACTTCAGATCTGCTATGTATACCTACAAATTGATATGTCAACATACCATGATGTACTCGTATGTCCCAGTGTGTACGTCTGAATAAATTGAGTAAACAAAGATTCCAGCAGTCTGCATTGGTGCCTTGTAGACACAAGTGTATGAGTGGTTATATTGGTCAGCACACGAACAGTACACCATTCGCGGTAATTACACTCTACACTTCTACTCCATACATACACCATCCTGCGTCGGTTGAAGTGACCAAGTTTAGGGCCTGCTTCCCCTGGAGCCTTTGCCTTCCCTAACTCAGGACTAGGGTGAGTTACCCATTTACAGCTGGGTAGACTGGAGCATGCCTGATCTCAACAACACACCACTCTTCCTTACAGAGCATACAGACTGACACTTTACAGAGTGGGAAATAAACAAATAAAGAAGAAAGAACCTTTTACAGTGGTGGCCAGTGTGGGGATCGAACCCACAACATTCGCGTTATCAGCACGAATTACACTTTCACGATGGATTGAATTATCCAAAACAGAGAAAACATTTGATGGTCTTACGGATTTATTGCTAAGAGACAAGGTCATGTCTTCGGTAAATAAATCATTCCTAGAGTTCTTACATGAGCGTAAACCTAGTACATTAAAGCAAATGGAAGAATATTGTGACCAGTATGCCACGGCACACCCTGACATGATTCTTAGTAACTCTAACATTAAAGAGAGTATGCCAGTTGCTTCGGCAACAGAATATAATCAGAATTACTCACACAAATTCCAAGGAGCTAAAAATAAATTTGATAAAAAAGTTAATTGGAATAAATATCAAAACCAAGATAACCACTCAAATCAGAGTTCTTCTTCGAAGAACTGGAATCGAGCTGATAGTCCTCGACACGCGAGAGGTACCCATAATGTTAGAAATTCTCGAAAAGGGAGTAGCTATAGGAACTACCCAAGTGCTTCATGGAGACAAAAGAAACAATATTACAGGGATACTCAATATAATGAGCATGATGATTATGATCATGAATGTTATGATTCAAACCCAAATAGGGGTTATAACAAGGGAAATGATAATTATAGAGACAATTATAACCGAGGTAGATCACAACACAAAAGACATGGTAAATCGTATTACCAGGCTAACTCTGCACAACAGGAGTTCCACGACACGGATAATCAGAATAATGATAAAAAAGACTCCAATAGTGTAGCAAATTCCGCTTTCGATTTTGCTAGAGCATCTGAGTGTTCGCAATGCAAAACATTATTCGATCCAACCACAGTTTCTACTTTAAGCTGCGGTCACCCGCTTCCCGCTCTCCATGCGTCAATTGCGCATAATGGAAGGGGTGCTCTTGTCTTTAATAGGGGCCTAATAGATGGTACTCCGGTATCAATTCTTTTCGATTCGGGGTGCACTACCATTGGAGTGAGGCAATCACTCGTAAATCCTTCTCGAGCTACAGGCAATATAGTCAAATGTGTAACATTTGGTGGCACATTGGAGAAGTACTCCACTGCCATTATCAATATTGCTACGCCTTTCTTTACAGGAGAGGTGCAAGCATGTCTCTTGCCGAATCCGATCGCTGATCTTATCATCGGTCGCATTCATGGAGTGAAAGAATGCACTCCACAGCAAATTTCTAATTGGGAAAATGTTAATATGCAATCTGCTAATGCAGTAATCACTAGGGCTCAAGCTCTTAATATGCCACAATCTTCACATTCTGAAGATAATGATGCGCAGATCCAAGATGATCCCTTGGAGATTTCCCACGATTCCTTTATCAAACAGCAGGAAGATGATCCTACTCTAAAGAAATTCTTTACTCTGGCAACAAAAGGTGATCCGAATAAGGATACAAATCGTAAATCTTGGATTACGATGAAGAATGGCGTACTTGTACGTATGGTACAAGACTCCGCTAAGTCCATTCATTCTCAAATCCTTGTGCCTAAAAATATGAGAGTTAAAATCTTACAGCACGCTCATGATTCGCAGTGTGCTGGACATATGGGTTTTTCCCGTACTAAAGCTAGAGTTCTTCAATCTTTCTTTTGGCCTGCTGTGAATAAGGACATACGAATCTATTGTCGATCTTGTAAAGTATGTCAAGAGATTAAATCCAGAGGTCCACGCCATGATGCACCTATTCAGGCTGCAGACATTCCCATTCGGCCATTTCAAAAAATGGCGATAGACATCATTGGTCCATTTAAGATAAAGTCTGCTAGAGGACACCAATTTATTTTGACGTGTGTTGATATGTGCACACGTTGGCCGGAGGCTGTTCCTCTAAAGAGCATAACTACTGCTGATGTCGCAGATGCTCTTTGGTTAATATTTTCTCGTCTGGGGTTTCCAGCAGAAATATTATCCGACCATGGTACCCAACTCATATCGGATACCATGTCTCAAGTAATGTCGACTCTGAAGATAGAGAGATCGCTGAGTAGTATTTATCATCCTATGTCCAATGGGATGGTGGAACGTTTGAATAGAACTCTGAAAAACCTACTAGGTAAGATAACAGAAGATCATCCTCAGGATTGGGATAGGGTTTTACCCGCGGCTCTCTTTGCATATAGAGAGGTCGCCAACGAACATACAGGATTTTCTCCCTTTGAACTTGTCTTTGGCGCGAAACCGCGAGGTCCTATGTCCTTACTTCATGATCTTATAACTGCTGATAATATTGTCGATGACACAAAATCCTCTTATGAATATGTCATCGCACTTAGACACAAGATTATTGAAGCATGCAAATTGGCAACTGCTTCTTCTGAATTTGCGAAACAGAAGGCAAGGGAATTTGCCAATAAAAAGAGATGTTTGCGACAACTTTGTCCAGGTGACAAAGCATTTGTCTTGCTACCGTGTAGGGAAAATAGACTTCTCATTTCTTGGAAAGGTCCGTACGATATAATATCAAAAGTTTCCGATGTTGACTATATCGTCGATATTGACGGGAAGCGTAAAACCTTCCACATCAACATGCTCACGGAATTCCATGAACGTCCTGATTATTTACAACCTGTTTTCCAGGCAACGGACGATTTTCCAGTCCAACATGGACAGTACTCATCTCTGTCAGTAATACAGGATGAGGAAACGAGTTTCTCGGATGTAAATTTACCTTTTCCAATGATTCCTCTTCACTCTAATGAATCATGGAAAGATGTTGCAATTTCTCCAGAATTATCTCCAGGAGAGCAGAAACAAGTTTCTACTATGTTAGAACAATTTCAGGATGTCCTTACTGACATTCCTGGTCAAACTGATGTCATTCAACATGACATTATTCTTACTGACCATAGTCCTATAAGAGTCAGACCGTATCCTATCCCGATACATTTTCAAGCACAGGTAGAGAAAGAGTTAGATGAGATGATAGAGTTAAAAATTATTGAACCATCCACATCAGCATATTCTTCGCCGATGGTTATAGTACGAAAAAAAGACAATAACATACGTCTTTGCGTGGATTATCGCAAATTGAATCAAGTGACTAAATTCGATGCTGAACCTATGCCTTTACTAGAAGAGCTACTTACGAGACTATCGAATTCTCACTTCTTTACTAAACTCGATTTGTCTAAGGGATATTGGCAAGTTCCACTATCCGAACACGCCAAACCGTTTACTGCTTTTTCGACGCCTAGGGGTCTATTCCAATGGAATTTCATGCCTTTCGGTCTTATGAACGCCCCTGCAACATTTGTACGCATGATGCGTCGAATCCTATCTCATCGCTCAGATGTCATTGCGTATCTTGATGACATCTGTCTTTTCAGTGATACTTGGAACGATCACTATAATGGTATAAATGAACTATTGTCTATCTTACGCGAGCATAACCTGACAGCGAAACCATCGAAAGCATGTATTGGTTTTAGCGAAATATCTTTCTTAGGACACCGTGTTGGTCATGGGTTCCTAAAAACAGAAGACCATAATACAAGTAAGATACTTAACATTTCTATTCCTAAGACTAAAAAGCAAGTACGAAGTCTCTTAGGTCTAATACAATTTTATGGACGATTCATCCCGAATCTGTCCTCCATTATGTCACCTCTTTCTTCCTTGCTAAAGAAAGGGTCTCCTAATGTAGTCCATTGGACTCAAGAATGTCAATCCTCTTTGGATAAGGTTAAAACTATGTTTTCTACTTCACCTATCCTAGTATTGCCTTCTAAGGATAAGACATTTATTCTTCGTAGTGACGCTTCATCCACCGGGATTGGAGCTGCACTAATGCAAGAGTACTCTGGAACTCTGCATCCTGTGATGTATATTTCTCGGAAATTAAATGCCGCAGAGAAGAATTACTCGGTCCTAGACCGTGAATTATTGGCTATGGTTTGGTCAATCCTTAAACTGCAAAGATTTCTTCTGGGCGCGCATTTCATTGTGGAAACTGACCAGAAAGCTCTTACGGCTATTCAGAGTAAAAATCTGAAGAGCGCGAGATCAACGCGATACGCGATTGCTCTACAGCCATTTCATTTTTCGGTGCGAGCTATCCGTGGGTCAGAAAATGTGATGGCAGATATTTTGTCTAGATGCCCACATGATTCATAACTGTTATACAACTTTGATACAGTTGTTTCTATGTTGAAATGTGTACACATATGTAATATATCATATATTGATTGTAACACTACTTAGCGGTTCATTGATATTTATTCACCGCTGATCTTTCAATGTTTTTCGTCTTTGATGATCATGATGTTAAGATATCTTAGATGAAATTTATGTATAAACTAATGTGGAAATTGTGTCATTGCTAATATTGTAGTATGCGTTGGTGACACCTCTCTGGAAATATTTATACTTAGAGAAGTACTTTCTCTAAGGTCATAAAACTTATGCTTATCATCTGCGCATTGTTATTGGTGCGTTGTGAGCCTATTGTATGTTGCTCCTAGATGTATTTCAAAAAAAAAAAATTTTTTTTCCCGAGGGGTGTGGTAATCTGTTGCGTGCATATTTTGACGCACATATTACAAAAATCGATATGGCTATTTAATATGGAAAAATATAGACATTCATTCATTTGTGTATGAAAATGCTGTCTATGGTAAAAGCGAGATAATCCATGTTTGATTCACACTTTTGATTATAGGAGTAATCGTTCTTGATATTGATCCGGCGCACGGATATTGCTCTTACGTTTGTACTTATTTTTAGGGCCAGAAAATATATTAATTTGCTTATTATGTTTATGGCCTGAATTCATATGTATTACATATTATTAGTACAAGTAGAATCAGTCCTATATTGTATATTTTGGATGGGTAGGCGGGACTAGATTCTTGTTATTCCGGTCTAGCGGAAGTATGAGTTGTCTTGACAAGTCGTGATGAGTTCCGATGTACCGTGATAATGGCGGGTACGCACTTTTCAAAGGGCTGGTAGATTCTTAAGGAAATATGATTCATGAAGTGGTTTTCTTCTAAAGGAGATGGTATCTCTACTATAGTTTATGTTAGAGACTCTCCTAAGGTACGGTACAATGTATAATTCGGACTCCATGTATTGCCAGACCCTATTTTGATGATCTCATGTCGATTCGACCTAGATGGAACATTTTGCTTCGTATCGCTAGGGTCGTGTTTTGTATCGACGAAGATGACAGACTTTCCTACAGCGGTTATGGCTACGTGAATTAACCTGATCACCGTAGAGCTGTATGGAAACATTTATGAAATCATTTATATACCCATTATAAATTAACTCTGGCTTATATTCTCCTTCCTATGAATGAGTGAACGACAACTCAGGGAGGCGGCCATGTTAGATTTCGGTCATCATATGTTTTGATCACTGCCAAGAGAACAGATTATTTATCCTATTATCGGACAGTGACAGGGAGATCTCAATCTTGCTAGAAACCCCCCTTTCGTGGTTTCATAATATATACTACAAACTATGGACGTCAAGTAACTTTAGTTATTTACCGATCTGCCTTCACTGACGCGTTTAGTCAGATAGGGGATGCGGCCATAATGTATCATGACATTGAACTTTTGATGTACTGCCCATTATTTCTGAATGTGTCATGACTTCAGATCTGCTATGTATACCTACAAATTGATATGTCAACATACCATGATGTACTCGTATGTCCCAGTGTGTACGTCTGAATAAATTGAGTAAACAAAGATTCCAGCAGTCTGCATTGGTGCCTTGTAGACACAAGTGTATGAGTGGTTATATTGGTCAGCACACGAACAGTACACCATTCGCGGTAATCACACTCTACACTTCTACTTCATACATACACCATCCTGCGTCGGTTGAAGTGACCAAGTTTAGGGCCTGCTTCCCCTGGAGCCTTTGCCTTCCCTAACTCAGGACTAGGGTGAGTTACCCATTTACAGCTGGGTAGACTGGAGCATGCCTGATCTCAACAACACACCACTCTTCCTTACAGAGCATACAGACTGACACTTTACAGAGTGGGAAATAAACAAATAAAGAAGAAAGAACCTTTTACACCTTATCGGTTAGCTTCTCTCCGCTGATGGTTTTTAGCGGTGCCGTCTTACTTTTATGGGGGCCAAGTGCTTTCTTTATACCGTCATACATTTGTCTAATGTTGCCTGTTTGCGCTGCGATCTGGATGCTCTCACTGAGCTGGAGCCAGTAGTCATTTGCACAGCGTCGAGCAGTTTGTTGAATTTTGCTTCTCGTAGCCCTCAGGATCTGTAGGGTTCTGGCACTCGGTGAACGTTTGTATTCATTCATAGCACTGCGCTTAGCTTCAATGACAGGTGCCATCACATCTGATGAAGCATCAAACCAGTCATTTGACTTGGCTGTTTTCTTACCAAAGGTGGCAAGTGCAGTACTTTGAATGGTGTTCCGTAGATGCTCCTAGTTCTCTGTAATAGTATCACCATGCTGAGGGCTACTGAGCACTTTCTCGAAGGTCGCAGTGAATTGAGCGATCATGAAAGGGTCTGACATCTTGCTGGTATCAATGCGTGGTTTCCCTTCATGTCTGACACGATAGAGTTTTCTTGGTTGTGCTCTGATTTTGCAGCAAACCAAGGAGTGATCTGTATCACAGTCTGCACTATGGTACGAGCGCGTGGAGAGCACAGACCTGAGGAGTGGCCTTCTGACGAGAATCAGGTCAAGTTGGTGCCAGTGCTTGGATCGTGGGTGTCTCCATGACACCTTATGCTGGGGTTTTGTCTGAAAGTAGGTGTTGGTCACGCAGAGGTCATGGTGGACGCACAACTCTAAGAGCCGTTGTCCATTTTCATTCATCTTGCCAATACCAAACCTGCCCGACATGAAGGCCATGAAACATTATCGGCACCCACTCTAGCGTTAAAGTCACCAAGGAGAACAAGCTGTTCTTGCCTAGGTATGCTTTTGATAATTGCTGTTAGATTCTCGTAAAACTCATCTTTAGCTTCTGAGGCAGAGTACAGAGTAGGAGCATACACACTGACAAGGGTGATGGGACCTGTGCTAGTTTGCAGGCGGAGCGTTAACAGGCGTTCTGATCCATTCTCGCCTGGTTCAACCATTTTAGTTAGCGATTTTTTGACCGCAAAACCTACTCCGTGTTCTCTAGCTTTATTAAGATCTTTCCCTTGCCAATAAAATGTGTAGTCCTTCTCGCTCACCGTTCCAGAGCCCGCCAGGCGCGTTTCCTGAAGTGCAGCTATATCCACCTGAAGTCGTTTAAGCTCATCATTAATTATGGCTGTCTTCCTTACATCGTTTACATCCTGTAGGTTTTCGGATAGTCCAGTCAACATAGTCCGGACGTTCCAGCATCCCAATCTGAGAGTTTGCTTATTTCTATTTTTTCGATAATTGCTTGGTGCAAAATTTTCTGTCCACAGTTCGGGTTTGACCCTAATCCCCATGCACCCAATGGGGAAAGCAGACAGTGGCGGGACAACACCTTATTGACTGGGGGCTGCCCAGCTTGAAGCGGGCGGTAGCTGTCCAGTGAGATCCTAGAACCTCTCCCACTGTCGGAAGTAGCCCCTGGCGCCATGCCCTACGCCAATTGGGCAAAATGCTTATAACCGGTAACTGCTACTTCCCGTGTTTTGCCGACACCTATAGGGTGAAGCTGGAGTGTCCTCTCCAGGGCGCGAGCTTGGGCACAGTTATATGGAGATCAAGCTGTTGCCCATGCAGCATGTTCCCCCTCTCCACACAGCCGGTAGATCCAAAGGAACGGCAGTAGCCGATACAGTTTGGTACCAGCCATGTCGCAGGAGTTGCCAGAATAATGTCGAATCGACATTAGACTGCCTTAGGGACTCCGACTCCGGATTTATCTTCAGGGTTTACTCCCGAAGCCAATTCCATAAATGGATATTCCCGCAAGGCAGCGGTGGTTTGAATTCAGAGTTCCTTCTCTTAGATAAGCTACCAACCAAGGATCACGAGCCCTATCTGCCCGAAGCTGCTGGTTTTAAGGCACCAGTCGCTCACCTTTGCCCCTTCTCCCGTCAGTGGAAACAGTTCCGCCAGGCTCAAATTGAGCCACACGTGAAGGCCGGGAGCTGGACTTGGTTGTCAGAGGCTGTTTGAGGCGCGTGCCATAGAAGTATTTTATCTGCAGTGAGAGCTTATCCTCACTACAACTCCCGGCAATAACAACCTTTGGAACTGACTCATAATATTTGTTTATATATTTAACTTAGTTCTTGCTTGTTGAGCTTGAGTCATGAGCTCTGTGTTCTTGTTCTTTCCCTGGTATTTTATCCTGGCTTGCCATGGATTTAAAGAATTCACACATCTGGTTTTAAGCTAGCAAGGGGAAAGGGGGTGGCATAGTCTGCATTCCTCGCCATCCCTGGAGGCTCTCTAAATATGCAGGGCTAAAATACTGTGCTCTGGTTCTGGGCTGTCACAAAGAATTGTTATGTTCTTCACAGAGTTACCTTCACCTCTCAACTATCCATCGTACGATTCACTTGCAAGCAGCCAGCCATTTAAATGATGGAGTTAAGCCTTGAGCTCAAGTGATTTCTTCAAGCTAAGTGTGCAATGCTGGGTTCTTAGCATACTACACCACAGTGTGAATCATGATTTTGGGTCATCTGGTACAGCTACTCCATACCTGACGTAGGCCAGGCAATCCAAAGACTCGAAGGTTGCCTATTTTCAGGATGCACCTGTTGGAGGTGCTTTAGGGTTTTGTTAGTGATCTAACCCATGCATTGAGGCATATCTAGAGTCATCCATATATGACTCCAGCTAAGCACAATGTTGTAGAATACAGATGTGGAAGTAAACCTCTTGTCTCTGTGGAAAATTACACTTTCATTGACTCTTGACATCATCCACACACTTCCAGGGATTCCCCGTGTGGTGAAACATGTTGAGAACCCAGCATGGCACACTAAACTTAAAGGAGTCGCTTGAGACCCATATGTAACTCTGGCTTTTACCTGGCTGGCTGCATGTAGGAGGATCTCACAGTAGGACCCATGATAGGCAGGGGAAGCTGAGAAGTGGCTCTGCATAAGATATAAGAATTCCTTGGGAGAGCCCAGAACCAGAGCACAGTATTTTAGCTCTGCATATTTGGATGGCAGAGAATGCCCATTATGCCACTCGCTTTGATCTCCTAGCTTGAGACCAGATGTGATGATCTTTAAATGTAGGCCAAGCTAGAGAAACTGGAGCTCATGACTAAAACTCAACATGTTTCAGAATGGCAGAAAAGTCACAGGAAAAGCCTAGATCTACAGTGTAAGATAATATCAAGGAGTCTTCAACTTGGTATAGGCTGCAAAAGAGTGAGAAGCTCAGCAGCCCTGGTTAAACAATAGTGACCTATCCTTGGAACTTATGCCAAGAGCAAAGTGAATTCATTTGCGTCCCAGTGCTCTCTGAGGATTGAAAAATGACCTTATTGTCAAATGCTTATTTCAAAGTCCTGTTTTTGTGATAATATCTTTCACTTTTCATTTGCAGGCGAAATCTACTTTAAGTGGGGATGTATCACTACAAGACATTACATCCAAACTGGCAATGCTTACCATGCACTTCCCAAAGCTGAGACTGCTGTGGTGTCCATCTCCGTATGCTACAGCAGAACTGTTTGAGGAACTGAAAGCTGGACGGCCACAGCCAAAAGCTGACATAGCCATGACAGTTACTGCTGCAGCACCAGATATGCCTGACTGGACTGACAAGTACAGTCACGGACCACAGGTAACTATGATTGTATGATATATATTAGATCTAAGTTATTACTGGTACATTTTCATCTGCTTTAACCGATGTGATTGTGTAGCTACATCATTCTCTGTCATAAAATGAGTAGCTCGTGGGCACACGCTCATCATCAGCATTTCCCTTTTCACTCCTTACAAAAATTAAAAACAATAATCAAAAATAACTTAAGAGAAAAATGGCATAAAGAATACCCAGCAACCGATACAGCAGAATCGTACTGCTTATTGCCAGGAAGAAATCAAATGATAATTTTGAGACTGAGAACCAGGCATTGCAGACTCAAATACCATCTGTTTAACAAATTGAAAATTGAAGACAAATATGTGCCCATATAGGGAGGACAAACAGACAGTAGAGCATGTACTCCAAAACTGTCGGCTCCATGAGAGGAGCAAAGTGGCAGCATGGCCTTCTCCAACCCAGTTGAGGGAGAAACTGTATGGTGATGAGAGAAGCCTGAGACAGACTGCCAGTTGAGGGAGAAACTGTGTGGTGATGAGAGAAGCCTGAGACAGACTGCCAGTTGAGGGAGAAACTGTGTGGTGATGAGAGAAGCCTGAGACAGACTGCCAGTTGAGGGAGAAACTGTATGGTGATGAGAGAAGCCTGAGACAGACTGCCAGTTGAGGGAGAAACTGTGTGGTGATGAGAGAAGCCTGAGACAGACTGCCAGTTGAGGGAGAAACTGTCTGGTGATGAGAGAAGCCTGAGACAGACTGTCAGTTGAGGGAGAAACTGTATGGTGATGAGAGAAGCCTGAGACAGACTGCCAGTTGAGGGAGAAACTGTGTGGTGATGAGAGAAGCCTGAGACAGACTGCCAGTTGAGGGAGAAACTGTATGGTGATGAGAGAAGCCTGAGACAGACTGCCAGTTGAGGGAGACACTGTGTGGTGATGAGAGAAGCCTGAGACAGACTGCCAGTTGAGGAAGAAACTGTGTGGTGATGAGAGAAGCCTGAGACGGATTGCCAGTTGAGGGAGACACTGTCTGGTGATGAGAGAAGCCTGAGACATACTGCCAGTTGAGGGAGACACTGTATGGTGATGAGAGAAGCCTGAGACAGACTGCCAGTTGAGGGAGAAACTGTATGGTGATGAGAGAAGCCTGAGACATACTGCCAGTTGAGGGAGAAACTGTATGGTGATGAGAGAAGCCTGAGACAGACTGCCAGTTGAGGGAGTTACTGTATGGTGATGAGAGAAGTCTGAGACATACTGCCAGTTGAGGGAGAAACTGTATGGTGATGAGAGAAGCCTGAGACAGACTGCCAGTTGAGGGAGAAACTGTATGGTGATGAGAGAAGCCTGAGACAGACTGCCAGTTGAGGCAGACACTGTATGGTGATGAGAGAAGTCTGAGACAGACTGCCAGTTGAGAAAGACACTGTATGGTGATGAGAGAAGCCTGAGACAGACTGCCAGTTGAGGGAGAAACTGTATGGTGATGAGAGAAGCCTGAGGCAGACTGCCAGGTGAGGGAGAAACTGCCTGGTGATGAGAGAAGCCTGAGACAGACTGCCAGTTGAGGGAGAAACTGTCTGGTGATGAGAGAAGCCTGAGACAGACTGCCAGTTGAGGGAGAAACTATATGGTGATGAGAGAAGCCTGAGACAGACTGCCAGTTGAGGGAAAAACTGTCTGGTGATGAGAGAAGCCTGAGACAGACTGCCAGTTGAAGGAGAAACTGTATGGTGATGAGAGAAGCCTGAGGCAGACTGTCAGTTGAGGGGGAAACTGTCTGGTGATGAGAGAAGCCTGAGACAGACTGCCAGTTGAAGGAGAAACTGTATGGTGATGAGAGAAGTCTGAGACAGACTGTCAGTTGAGGGGGAAACTGTATGGTGATGAGAGAAGTCTGAGATAGACTGCCAGTTGAGGGAGAAACTGTATGGTGATGAGAGAAGTCTGAGACAGACTGCCAGTTGAGGGAGAAACTGTATGGTGATGAGAGAAGTCTGAGACAGACTGCCAGTTGAGGGAGAAACTGTCTAGTGATAATAGAAGTCTGAGACAGACTGCCAGTTGAGGGAGAAACTGTCTGGTGATAAGAGAAGTCTGAGACAGACTGCCAGTTGAGGGAGAAACTGTATGGTGATGAGAGAAGTCTGAGACAGACTGTCAGTTGAGGGAGACACTGTATGGTGATGAGCGAAGCCTGAGGCAGACTGCCAGTTGAGGGAGAAACTGTCTGGTGATGAGAGAAGCCTGAGACAGACAGCCAGTTGAGGGAGAAACTGTATGGTGATGAGAGAAGTCTGAGACAGACTGTCAGTTGAGGGAGAAACTGTATGGTGATGAGAGAAGTCTGAGACAGACTGCCAGTTGAGGGAGAAACTGTATGGTGATGAGAGAAGTCTGAGACAGACTGCCAGTTGAGGGAGAAACTGTCTGGTGATGAGAGAAGCCTGAGACAGACTGTCAGTTGAGGGAGAAACTGTATGGTGATGAGAGAAGTCTGAGACAGACTGCCTGTTGAGGGAGAAACTGTCTGGTGATAAGAGAAGTCTGAGACAGACTGCCAGTTGAGGGAGAAACTGTATGGTGATGAGAGAAGTCTGAGACAGACTGTCAGTTGAGGGAGACACTGTATGGTGATGAGCGAAGCCTGAGGCAGACTGCCAGTTGAGGGAGAAACTGTCTGGTGATGAGAGAAGCCTGAGACAGACAGCCAGTTGAGGGAGAAACTGTATGGTGATGAGAGAAGTCTGAGACAGACTGTCAGTTGAGGGAGAAACTGTATGGTGATGAGAGAAGTCTGAGACAGACTGCCAGTTGAGGGAGAAACTGTATGGTGATGAGAGAAGTCTGAGACAGACTGCCAGTTGAGGGAGAAACTGTCTGGTGATAAGAGAAGTCTGAGACAGACTGCCAGTTGAGGGAGAAACTGTATGGTGATGAGAGAAGTCTGAGACAGACTGTCAGTTGAGGGAGACACTGTATGGTGATGTGATACTATACTGTAATTTATTTTTTCAAAAGGCCCCATGTCTTTCTCTTTGCATTATTTACACTATTTCTAGGAGGGATTACAGGTAATCCTTCTCCATGTTTCTTCTCCTTCTATTATTTACGTTTTTTCAAGATGAGATCACGATGAGTTTGATCTATGTGTTTAGAGTGTGTGTGTAGGAAGATTGGTGCAGTATTATTCTAGATTAAGATTATAGAGGCTAGATCAGGATTTGCACCAGTGTTTTTTTTTTTTAAAGATAGGGCATGCAGCTAGACACATTTTTCGGGATTTTATATATATATATATTTTGGCCATTTTTGTTTCATTGCCACTAGAGGGCAGAGCTTAATCCCGTTTCTTTGTCTAGCAGTAACCGATTGCATCAGAATTGTTTACAATTCTGATTGGCCGAAAGCTAACTGCATTCGAAATGCTAACGGATTATTGGGTTAAAAACCCAAGCCGCACTGATGACGTCATGAGGTCAGCGTGCCGTTCGTAGATGATAAATAGGCTCGCATTTCATATTTTCGTTCTCTTTTAATGTAAATTGCCAAGCCGGGTGCCAGAAGCAAATTGTCGATTGCCTTTCAGTTGGACATTCGAGATTTGGTAAGCATGAATTTTTGCGTGAGGACTTTATTTAATTTTTCTAGGCCTAGGCCGATCATTTAAGTTTCTTTGGGCAGTTTAAGTTTAATGTTAATTCTTAAAGCCAGAGCCATCAAATACGATCTTAGTGATAGACTTGAGAAACTTTATAGGTCCATTTAATTCCTTGTTGAAGGAATAGCGACATGGTTTAAAAGTTGAGATATCACCGCTTTGTATTATTGCAAAGTAGGTCGGGAGAGAAACCTGCATCTCTGGTTTATGAATTTACAGAATGACGGGAGCGTGTGTATTTGTGATTTTATTGAGAATGTAATGCTGCAAGTTATTTATATAGCTACCCATCTATCTGTACACACGTGGTTGGAAAAGAATTGGAAGCATGTGGGCGCGTTGGTTACGGTATATTTATTGATACGATGTTCAGAGGGACGAGGGGGAGAGAAGCACGTGGTCATAAAATTGTAACCACGTGTTTGTAACTACTGGGATTTAATGGATAACCATTATGTATGACTTTTGACGGCATGTATATGCTAGCATCTAATAGGGTTATACGTTAGTGATTGTGCATTATGGTACTGTGTATTCAGAAGACAGATGAAATTGAATTCTGTCATTTTGTATGTGATTTAATTTTCTGTAGGGGAATGTAACGATTTCTAGAGTGAGGTCTAGTGTATTTTTGTGGTAAACAATTGCTGCATGAAGGGTCAGCGTAAGAAGTGGGCCACAGTATTTTTGGACACGGCGGTCCTCAGTGAAAAACTGTTGTGATTTTAACCAGTCATGCAGAACGAAGAATGTCTGGGTCAACCAATGTTTACTCTGTGGGCTCAGGTAGAGAAGGGAACAGGAGAGGAGCGGACGGTGTTGGCATGATTACGTTTGGATGGTAGTGCCGAACGGGGATAGAGCAGGGGAGCTAAGCGTTGAAGACTTGGGTGTTAAATGTTAAGTAAGGGAGTTATTTGTTATTTGAAATAGAGTATTAACGTTTTGTTTAGCTGTTGTTTTGGTTTTTCTGTCTAAACAGCAGGTGCCGGCTTTTGTGGGAATGAGAGCGGAATTTTGAGACCACAAAATTTCTCCCACGGCAAAGTTGTGGCATTCGCAGAACCGCAAGGGTTTTACGTTAATTGCCAGTGGTGGAAGGAGAGAAAGAAAAGACGTTTTCCCAGGCAGGGGAAGACATTTTCCCAGGCAGGGGAAGACATTTTCCAGCGAATAGGATTTTTGTGGATAAATCCTGAGCTCTGACGCTCGTTCTGTTACACACGCAGATTTGGCATGCTGCCAGCGTTGTGGTAATTTTATGTTCGCTTCTTCACGGCCATAATAAAGCCGAAAGCCCATCGCCCAGTCATAGGTAATCGGGCAGGTAACCTCAGAGGTGTTAGGAGAAGCCAGCTACAGTTCCAGTCCAGAATCCAGTGGGATTCTGTTAAACCTAGTCGTCAATTTCAGAATGGTGGAGGGAAATAGGGTCACAATACCCTCTACAGATTTTAGAGCAGAGAACAGCTGCTGAAAGTGTAGTCTACAGGTAGTAGACCAGATAGGCAGAACTGATAGTTTTTTTTGTCGAATCATAGCAGAGGACAGCTGCTGAAGTTTAGAGGTGCAGTTAGCTACATAGCAGTATTCAGGAGATTTTCAGGATAGTGTGTGTAGAAACGAAGTCTGTGCAGAGTTGGTGTAGACACTTCGGAGTAGATCCAGCTGATTGTGTACTTAGAGTTTATATTGGAGTTTAGAATAGCTAGTTGGAGTGGAGGCTCGGCAATCTGAGACCCCACCCAGTGCAGTGTAATTTATTTCATTTTAATCTTACCTTCTCTCTCCATACAGGTGAACCTTGTGGGTGACGGGTTGGGTTTTTATGTTCAACATTTGAAATTTTTCCTGAATCTGTGTTGTTTTTCAGGAGTGCTTACACTGCATTTTTGTTCTTTGACATGTATGAGATTATTTGTGTATAGGTGTTAATAAACTTGTAAATTATAGCTGGAATCAGTCATTTCATTTACGTACAGTAGCTATCTGTTGTCTGTATCGTGGTGTATGTGAATCATACTTGAACCTTATCCCCTTAGGGTAGTTAGAGGTGGTTCGAGGCCATAGCAATTTAAACATCCGAAGTGGCGAGGAAAGAATCAACCTCGGTTCTCAACCTCGGAGCCAGTGGTCTCAACTTTCACATTTTGCACTATATTTCTATCTGAATCGATCATTTCAGTCTTTCTTCTTACTATTGTCTTGTCACTATATGTAGACAGTCTCTAGTCCTAAAACCATTTCGTGACAGGTGATGAGCGAAGCCTGAGGCAGACTGCCAGTTGAGGGAGAAACTGTCTGGTGATGAGAGAAGCCTGAGACAGACAGCCAGTTGAGGAAGAAACTGTATGGTGATGAGAGAAGTCTGAGACAGACTGTCTGTTGAGGGAGACACTGTATGGTGATGAGAGAAGCCTGAGACAGACTGCCAGTTGAGGGAGAAACTGTATGGTGATGAGAGAAGCCCGAGACAGACTGCCAGTTGAGGGAGAAACTGTATGATGATGAGAGAAGCCTGAGGCAGACTGCCAGTTGAGGGAGAAACTGTCTGGTGATGAGAGAAGCCTGAGACAGACTGCCAGTTGAGGGAGAAACTGTATGGTGATGAGAGAAGCCTGAGACAGACTGCCAGTTGAGGGAGACACTGTATGGTGATGAGAGAAGCCTGAGACAGACTGCCAGTTGAGGGAAAAACTGTATGGTGATGAGAGAAGCCTGAGACAGACTGCCAGTTGAGGGAGAAACTGTATGGTGATGAGAGAAACCTGAGACAGACTGCCAGTTGAGGGAGAAACTGTCTGGTGATAAGAGAAGTCTGAGACAGACTGCCAGTTGAGGGAGAAACTGTATGGTGATGAGAGAAGTCTGAGACAGACTGTCAGTTGAGGGAGACACTGTATGATGATGAGCGAAGCCTGAGGCAGACTGCCAGTTGAGGGAGAAACTGTCTGGTGATGAGAGAAGCCTGAGACAGACAGCCAGTTGAGGGAGAAACTGTATGGTGATGAGAGAAGTCTGAGACAGACTGTCTGTTGAGGGAGACACTGTATGGTGATGAGAGAAGCCTGAGGCAGACTGCCAGTTGAGGGAGAAACTGTATGGTGATGAGAGAAGTCTGAGACAGACTGTCAGTTGAGGGAGACACTGTATGGTGATGAGAGAAGCCTGAGGCAGACTGCCAGTTGAGGGAGAAACTGTCTGGTGATGAGAGAAGCCTGAGACAGACTGTCAGTTGAGGGAGAAACTGTATGGTGATGAGAGAAGTCTGAGACAGACTGTCAGTTGAGGGAGACACTGTATGGTGATGAGAGAAGCCTGAGGCAGACTGCCAGTTGAGGGAGAAACTGTGTGGTGATGAGAGAAGTCTGAGACAGACTGTCAGTTGAGGGAGACACTGTATGGTGATGAGAGAAGCCTGAGACAGACTGCCAGTTGAGGGAGACAGTGTATGGTGATGAGAGAAGCCTGAGGCAGACTGCCAGTTGAGGGAGAAACTGTATGGTGATGAGAGAAGCCTGAGACAGACTGCCAGTTGAGGGAGAAACTATGGTGATGAGAGAAGTCTGAGGCAGACTGTCAGTTGAGGGAGACACTGTATGGTGATGAGAGAAGCCTGAGACAGACTGCCAGTTGAGGGAGACACTGTATGGTGATGAGAGAAGCCTGAGACAGACTGCCAGTTGAGGGAGAAACTGTATGGTGATGAGAGAAGCCTGAGACAGACTGCCAGTTGAGGGAGAAACTGTATGGTGATGAGAGAAACCTGAGACAGACTGCCAGTTGAGGGAGAAACTGTCTGGTGATAAGAGAAGTCTGAGACAGACTGCCAGTTGAGGGAGAAACTGTATGGTGATGAGAGAAGTCTGAGACAGACTGTCAGTTGAGGGAGACACTGTATGATGATGAGCGAAGCCTGAGGCAGACTGCCAGTTGAGGGAGAAACTGTCTGGTGATGAGAGAAGCCTGAGACAGACAGCCAGTTGAGGGAGAAACTGTATGGTGATGAGAGAAGTCTGAGACAGACTGTCTGTTGAGGGAGACACTGTATGGTGATGAGAGAAGCCTGAGGCAGACTGCCAGTTGAGGGAGAAACTGTATGGTGATGAGAGAAGTCTGAGACAGACTGTCAGTTGAGGGAGACACTGTATGGTGATGAGAGAAGCCTGAGGCAGACTGCCAGTTGAGGGAGAAACTGTCTGGTGATGAGAGAAGCCTGAGACAGACTGTCAGTTGAGGGAGAAACTGTATGGTGATGAGAGAAGTCTGAGACAGACTGTCAGTTGAGGGAGACACTGTATGGTGATGAGAGAAGCCTGAGGCAGACTGCCAGTTGAGGGAGAAACTGTGTGGTGATGAGAGAAGTCTGAGACAGACTGTCAGTTGAGGGAGACACTGTATGGTGATGAGAGAAGCCTGAGACAGACTGCCAGTTGAGGGAGACAGTGTATGGTGATGAGAGAAGCCTGAGGCAGACTGCCAGTTGAGGGAGAAACTGTATGGTGATGAGAGAAGCCTGAGACAGACTGCCAGTTGAGGGAGAAACTATGGTGATGAGAGAAGTCTGAGGCAGACTGTCAGTTGAGGGAGACACTGTATGGTGATGAGAGAAGCCTGAGACAGACTGCCAGTTGAGGGAGACACTGTATGGTGATGAGAGAAGCCTGAGACAGACTGCCAGTTGAGGGAGAAACTGTATGGTGATGAGAGAAGCCTGAGACGGACTGCCAGTTGAGGGAGAAACTGTCTGGTGAAGAGAGAAGCCTGAGACAGACTGCCAGTTGAGGGAGAAACTGTATGGTGATGAGAGAAGCCTGAGACAGACTGCCAGTTGAGAGAGAAACTGTATGGTAATGAGAGAAGCCTGAGACAGACTGCCAGTTGAGGGAGAAACTGTCTGGTGATGAGAGAAGTCTGAGACAGACTGCCAGTTGAGGGAGAAACTGTATGGTGATGAGAGAAGCCTGAGACAGACTGCCAGTTGAGGGAGAAACTGTATGGTGATGAGAGAAGCCTGAGACAGACTGCCAGTTGAGGGAGAAACTGTGTGGTGATGAGAGAAGCCTGAGACAGACTGCCAGTTGAGGGAGAAACTGTATGGTGATGAGAGAAGCCTGAGACAGACTGCCAGTTGAGGGAGAAACTGTATGGTGATGAGAGAAGCCTGAGACAGACTGCCAGTTGAGGGAGAAACTGTCTGGTGATGAGAGAAGTCTGAGACAGACTGCCAGTTGAGGGAGAAACTGTATGGTGATGAGAGAAGCCTGAGACAGACTGCCAGTTGAGGGAGAAACTGTATGGTGATGAGAGAAGCCTGAGACAGACTGCCAGTTGAGGGAGAAACTGTATGGTGATGAGAGAAGCCTGAGACAGACTGCCAGTTGAGGGAGAAACTGTCTGGTGATGAGAGAAGTCTGAGACAGACTGCCAGTTGAGGGAGAAACTGTATGGTGATGAGAGAAGCCTGAGACAGACTGCCAGTTGAGGGAGAAACTGTATGGTGATGAGAGAAGCCTGAGACAGACTGTCAGCTTTATAAGAGAGATAGATATGGTTATTTGAGAGCGAACAAAGAAGAAGCAGACTCCTTACAGAGTATAGAGTCAGTTGCTATAGGAACCACCAGTACAAAAGCAAATGAATGCTTAGGTAGAGGCTTCCTTCAAGTGAACTAGCTTTAGTGGTGGCTTCGTGCTCTGTAAGGGGCAAACAAGGAAATAGATGAATGATAACTTAACACATTAACTACCGAATTGAAAAACACACTGTGGCCGAATTAAATTTTTTTCCCATTTTCATCCTGTAGGTGTTTGCACAAAGTAAGCTGTAGTTTTCGTAATTTTTTACAGATTTTTATGAATTACACGTCATTTTAAAGATAAATGAATGAACTATTACAATAAACACCGGTTGTAACTCTAATAGAGGTTGTTGCTATTTAACGGCCCTCCGTTGGCCGAGGACTTGCAATATTTTCACAATTATAACTGCTTGCGCCCCATCTCTATCAAAATCACAATTTCAATCAATGTGCACACCGTTTTCACTCTTGTCCTCATCGCTAGATCTATCAGTCAATTGTTGAAACACGTTTCTATCCTATTCAGCCATTAGACGAGATGTACACGCATTTTTTGTAGTCCTATCACTAGTTGCCACGGTAAACAGTTTTACACGATTTGGTAACTAACCCAAAACGCTGAAAAATATGAACATAATATCAATTTTCCAGTTTTCTACAACAATCATGCTTTGGGAATTTGTTTTCCGGTGGCAACTTAAAATTTCGAACCAGATCAGAAAGTGTTTCAGTACATTTTTCATTCGTTTTATTACTAAAATTTGATTGGCGCTCTGAGCGGCTTGCGGTCCAAATGTGATTATTTTGTGAGCCGCTGACAGCGGCTTGCGGTAGTTAATGTGTTAAAGATTCAGCTGTAAGGAAAGTGAAATTAACAAAAACTGATTGCAATGTGAACTTTATTGCTGTTAAAATAATTGTGTTGCTTGTAATATCTTTCTGATGGTTTTATCCATGTTTATACACTGAACAAAAATGTACACTGTCCTAACTCCAAAAAAACTAACTTTTTCTCTTCCTGTGTCAGGACTTTGTTTTGAGAATGCCAGGAATAAACTCCAGAAATTACCGCCTGATTCTCAACAAGTTTAAGAACTTGTATGAGGTGTCACAAGCTGGTCTTGAGGACCTGACACAAGTTCTTGGCAGCAGCGTTCACGCCAAGCAGCTGTACGATTTCTTACATAAGGAACAAACGGTGGAATCAGAGACAAAGATTGGTTTTAATGAGAAGAAAGTAAAAACACGGGGAAAGCCGTTTACTGGTAAAGGGCGAGGGGTTAAGAGAAAAAAATAGTGTCCTGGGGGTAATTTCATTTTTGGAAATATTTATATGCAGTATAAACTGTGAGGGAAATTGAGGTGATTTAGACAGTGTGGGCATTGGGGAGAGACAAACTTGGTATTTGAGGAGTGGTAGGCAAACAGTGTGGGTGTTTAAGGGGTGGTAGGCAAACAATGGGTATTTTGGGAGAGGTTGGCAAACCGTGTGGGTACTTCGGGAGAAGAAGGCAAGCAATGTTCATATTTCAGGAGAGGTTGGCAAACAGTGTGGGTATTTCAGGAGAGAGTGGCAAACAGAATGGGTATTTCAGGAGAGGTTGGCATATCATCTGAGTTTTGAAGAGAGTTAGGTTGTGAATGTTCCTTCTTCTATCCTTCAACCACCTTCAGATGCCAGCTTGATTGTACTTGAAGAATGCAGTTAAAAAAAAAAAAGGAACCCGTTACACACCCATTGAGGCATATTGGGAATATGCTGTTAGGCCCATGTTATCTTGACCGTCGGCACACTAGGGGTGATGTGGTCGGCATCACGCCGGCCGCCTTAACCTTCCCAGAGTTGCTCTGGTGCCCATTTGGGGCTGGGTCGACCCAGGAGCCGTTTGTGGCCTAAAAAATTCCCACCTCATCTGGGGATTGATGAAGAATGCAGTGGTCAGCCTGAAATTGCAGACATTGCCATAGAACATGTCCTGAACAAGTATCTATGATGGCAGTATTCATTTTCTCTGTTCCTCGTTTGTCAGACAATCCTCAGACAATGTCATATAGTCAGTCATCATCAGCCATCCTCCTCCATGGAACTTATGGCTGCAGCTGTGTTATCAATTTTTAATTTAAGCAATCTTTGTTAAGCTTCCTTTTGCTTAGCTTTCTTTGGCTCGTTTCTCTTTCCATGTTGGTTGCAGACAAGTCATGTCTGTTTATACTTCTTGATTGTTTCCCGAGGATAATTCTATTTTCTTCTTGTGCTTCAAATACCAGTCCTGGAGTTATAAGGGATCATGTCACTCCAACACTTCCAGTCTTCAGTCCTGTTTTTTTACATCTGTTGATTTCTTTCCATTCCTTGTAATTTTGTCCAATATCCTCTCATTGTCATCCTTGGGTCTCGTGTTCCTTCAATCTTTTCTGCTGTTACAATACAAGGCTTATATTCCAGTTTTCTTCTTCTCATAACATGTGCAACAAAAGTGGATTTAATTTCACTTCATGGCTGTACAAGGGACAATGTGTTGGTGGTTTCCCATTACCTTCTGTCAGTTCATGGCTGTACAAGGGACAATGTGTTGGTGGTTTCCCATTACCTTTCGTCAGTTCATGGCTGTACAAGGGACAATGTGTTGGTGGTTTCCCATTACCTTCTGTCAGTTCATGGCTGTACAAGGGACAATGTGTTGGTGGTTTCCCATTACCTTCTGTCAGTTCATGGCTGTACAAGGGACAATGTGTTGGTGGTTTCCCATTACCTTCTGTCAGTTCATGGCTGTACAAGGGACAATGTGTTGGTGGTTTCCCATTACCTTTCGTCAGTTCATGGCTGTACAAGGGACAATGTGTTGGTGGTTTCCCATTACCTTCTGTCAGTTCATGGCTGTACAAGGGACAATGTGTTGGTGGTTTCCCATTACCTTCTGTCAGTTCATGGCTGTACAAGGGACAATGTGTTGGTGGTTTCCCATTACCTTTCGTCAGTTCATGGCTGTACAAGGGACAATGTGTTGGTGGTTTCCCATTACCTTCTGTCAGTTCATGGCTGTACAAGGGACAATGTGTTGGTGGTTTCCCATTACCTTCTGTCAGTTCATGGCTGTACAAGGGACAATGTGTTGGTGGTTTCCCATTACCTTTCGTCAGTTCATGGCTGTACAAGGGACAATGTGTTGGTGGTTTCCCATTACCTTCTGTCAGTTCATGGCTGTACAAGGGACAATGTGTTGGTGGTTTCCCATTACCTTCTGTCAGTTCATGGCTGTACAAGGGACAATGTGTTGGTGGTTTCCCATTACCTTCTGTCAGTTCATGGCTGTACAAGGGACAATGTGTTGGTGGTTTCCCATTACCTTCCGTCAGTTCATGGCTGTACAAGGGACAATGTGTTGGTGGTTTCCCATTACCTTCCGTCAGTTCATGGCTGTACAAGGGACAATGTGTTGGTGGTTTCCCATTACCTTCTGTCAGTTCATGGCTGTACAAGGGACAATGTGTTGGTGGTTTCCCATTACCTTCCGTCAGTTCATGGCTGTACAAGGGACAATGTGTTGGTGGTTTCCCATTACCTTCTGTCAGTTCATGGCTGTACAAGGGACAATGTGTTGGTGGTTTCCCATTACCTTCCGTCAGTTCATGGCTGTACAAGGGACAATGTGTTGGTGGTTTCCCATTACCTTCCGTCAGTTCATGGCTGTACAAGGGACAATGTGTTGGTGGTTTCCCATTACCTTCTGTCAGTTCATGGCTGTACAAGGGACAATGTGTTGGTGGTTTCCCATTACCTTCTGTCAGTTCATGGCTGTACAAGGGACAATGTGTTGGTGGTTTCCCATTACCTTCCGTCAGTTCATGGCTGTACAAGGGACAATGTGTTGGTGGTTTCCCATTACCTTCCGTCAGTTCATGGCTGTACAATGGACAATGTGTTGGTGGTTTCCCATTACCTTCCGTCAGTTCATGGCTGTACAAGGGACAATGTGTTGGTGGTTTCCCATTACCTTCCGTCAGTTCATGGCTGTACAAGGGACAATGTGATGGTGGTTTCCCATTACCTTCCGTCAGTTCATGGCTGTACAAGGGACAATGTGTTGGTGGTTTCCCATTACCTTCCGTCAGTTCATGGCTGTACAAGGGACAATGTGTTGGTGGTTTCCCATTACCTTCCGTCAGTTCATGGCTGTACAAGGGACAATGTGTTGGTGGTTTCCCATTACCTTCCGTCAGTTCATGGCTGTACAAGGGACAATGTGTTGGTGGTTTCCCATTACCTTCCGTCAGTTCATGGCTGTACAAGGGACAATGTGTTGGTGGTTTCCCATTACCTTCCGTCAGTTCATGGCTGTACAAGGGACAATGTGTTGGTGGTTTCCCATTACCTTCCGTCAGTTCATGGCTGTACAAGGGACAATGTGTTGATGGTTTCCCATTACCTTCCGTCAGTTCATGGCTGTACAAGGGACAATGTGTTGGTGGTTTCCCATTACCTTCCGTCAGTTCATGGCTGTACAAGGGACAATGTGTTGGTGGTTTCCCATTACCTTCCGTCAGTTCATGGCTGTACAAGGGACAGTGTGTTGGTGGTTTCCCATTACCTTCCGTCAGTTCATGGCTGTACAAGGGACAATGTGTTGGTGGTTTCCCATTACCTTCCGTCAGTTCATGGCTGTACAAGGGACAATGTGTTGGTGGTTTCCCATTACCTTCCGTCAGTTCATGGCTGTACAAAGGACAATGTGATGGTGGTTTCCCATTACCTTCCGTCAGTTCATGGCTGTACAAGGGACAATGTGTTGGTGGTTTCCCATTACCTTCCGTCAGTTCATGACTGTACAAGGGACAATGTGTTGGTGGTTTCCCATTACCTTTCGTCAGTTCATGGCTGTACAAGGGACAATGTGTTGGTGGTTTCCCATTACCTTCCGTCAGTTCATGGCTGTACAAGGGACAATGTGATGGTGGTTTCCCATTACCTTCCGTCAGTTCATGGCTGTACAAGGGACAATGTGTTGGTGGTTTCCCATTACCTTCCGTCAGTTCATGGCTGTACAAGGGACAATGTGATGGTGGTTTCCCATTACCTTCCGTCAGTTCATGGCTGTACAAGGGACAATGTGATGGTGGTTTCCCATTACCTTCCGTCAGTTCATGGCTGTACAAGGGACAATGTGTTGGTGGTTTCCCATTACCTTCCGTCAGTTCATGGCTGTACAAGGGACAATGTGTTGGTGGTTTCCCATTACCTTCCGTCAGTTCATGGCTGTACAAGGGACAATGTGATGGTGGTTTCCCATTACCTTCCGTCAGTTCATGGCTGTACAAGGGACAATGTGTTGGTGGTTTCCCATTACCTTCCATCAGTTCATGGCTGTACAAGGGACAATGTGTTGGTGGTTTCCCATTACCTTCCGTCAGTTCATGGCTGTACAAGGGACAATGTGATGGTGGTTTCCCATTACCTTCCGTCAGTTCATGGCTGTACAAGGGACAATGTGATGGTGGTTTCCCATTACCTTCCGTCAGTTCATGGCTGTACAAGGGACAATTTGATGGTGGTTTCCCATTACCTTCCGTCAGTTCATGGCTGTACAAGGGACAATGTGATGGTGGTTTCCCATTACCTTCCGTCAGTTCATGGCTGTACAAGGGACAATGTGATGGTGGTTTCCCATTACCTTCCGTCAGTTCATGGCTGTACAAGGGACAATGTGATGGTGGTTTCCCATTACCTTCCGTCAGTTCATGGCTGTACAAGGGACAATGTGATGATGGTTTCCCATTACCTTCTGTCAGTTCATGGCTGTACAAGGGACAATGTGATGGTGGTTTCCCATTACCTTCCGTCAGTTCATGCTTTGGCTCACTCTTCTACCATTCTTCATCTGGCTGTCTTTGACTTCCAAACAAGGCATGCTTGGTTATAATGGTTATTTGTTGAGGGTGTGTCCATTGCTACTTTTTTTTAAAGGTAGGATAACAATGCAGGCGTGAGGAAAGGGAGCTTTTTAAAAGAAAAACACTTTCAAAAAAAAGTTAGACAAACAGTTTGGGCAATTGAAAGAGAGGGCGCAAACAATGCAGATGATATAAAATATAGTGTATATATAATTCGAAAAAATATTAAAGGATAAACCTGACAGTGCTTGATTGTGCACACGTAAAAGCTGAAAACAGACCACTAGATCTTTTATATTTGGAAATGCACCCTAATATGACCGACTGCCGTGCCTTATCAAAAGAAGACAAAACGTCTGGGGGAAAAAAATGTGAATAATACTGAAAGAATGACATTAGAATTTCTTTAACTGAACAGTAGAGGTGCAAAGGTGGATGAAAGAGTTGTTTATTTGATTTATCCTCATGTGCTAAGGGAAATAGAGAGAAAATATAATAGTGAAGAATTTAATATAGGTAGGCCGCAATTTATGCTGGGATTATGTTCCACCTCCTCAGGGTCATTAGCTGAAGCAGCGTAAATCGAGGAAGAATTATAATGTATTTAAATGAGATAGTTCGTTCACTATAAAAATTGAACCATAGCAGTTAATATAAGTGCTTTTTATATTAAATATTTGTGGTTATTTTATAATTATGAGATATAAATAATATTTATTGATAAAATATAAGTAATAAAATAAAAATTTAACTTAGTACTTTGGTCCTGTAGAGCCATCTTTTGAGTATGTAGTAACGCCATGTCTGCCCCCCTTAATTGACGTTCTTTGACAATGGCGTAATGGGGCGACGTTAATGGGATAGGCCAGATAGAGGGCCAACCAGTTCTGCAGGTTCTTTGGCTTTAGAAAAAACTGCAGCAATGACAGCTGGTGAGTCTTTCTCTATCTCTCTTCTAACATAATGTAGTAGGTGAGTCTTTCTCTATCTCTCTTCTAACATAATGTAGTAGGTGAGTCTTTCTCTATCTCTCTTCTAACATAATGTAGTAGGTGAGTCTTTCTCTATCTCTCTTCTAACATAATGTAGTAGGTGAGTCTTTCTCTATCTCTCTTCTAACATAATATAGTAGGTGAGTCTTTATCTCTCTTCGAACGTAATGTAGTAGATGAGTCTTTCTCTATCTCTCTTCTAACATAATGTAGTAGCTCTTTGGATGAAGGAACAGTGTTCCCAGTCTGGGTTAGTGTACAATGAACACAGAAATTATTAAAATTTAAAGCACCATTCACCACGCTGGCCGACAAGGAGAAGGGAACTGATGGTGATACTAGTGCCGCCTAGATACCCACTTCCTATGCTGCATTTACGCTTGCTTTTTCAAATTTTCTTTTTATATATATATTTTTTTTTGGTCAAAATATTTTTTCATTATTATTTTAAAAAGGTGTTAATGTGAAATTGTGTATAATGAAGCGTTGTAAAGCGGGTCCTACCTGTAGTTATTGTTTCAAAAAAGATAATTTGTATTCTTACTTACTTAGTCGTTCCCCTTCTACCGGGAGGTGTAGAGGTTTGGAAGAGAGCGCCATAATTTGTATTCATGAAATGTAAATCTTGTTGTAAATGTAACTTCATGAAATGTAAATCTTGTTGTAAATGTAACTTTATGAAATGCACTGACAATTAAAATGCACTTACTTTGTTTGCTGTTTTATTTCATTTTTTAACTGCAGTTTCATTTGTTCTTGTATTATATGTTGTGTTGCCTGTTTGTCTTTTTTTTTTTTTTTTTGAGATCCAGTGTGTACATTATTTTGTGGTATGTAAATTAGTTCTGTGCAGCAACGTTCTGGTATGTAAATTAGTTCTGTGCAGCAACGTTCTGATATGTAACTTTGTTATGTGGTGTATGCTGAGTGTAAATGTGTCGTGTTGCCCTTGGTTGTCTTGAAGAGTAAATTAGTCCTGTTTTCTTACTTATGATAGAGTTCTTTTTCTTTTTCCTGTTTGCTTTCATACGGAGCATGGAGCCACTTCTGTAGCTGGTCCCCTTGTAGAAAACCTGCATCAAAACATTCATATGTACTTACAGCAGTGGTTTCTGTAGTAATTTATTTTACGTGATGTGGTTACCGGTCCCGTGCACAACTATATGTTAATAGCCTCTTATGACATACCTGAAGTAGCAGTTGTCATATTCTTTAGTAGTCTCCTCACAGACCTCAGGGAACTACACACACTCCTCACCATCTATGTGCACTCGTTCCTTCTTGTCATTTACCACACATTCCTCACCAACTACACACACTTATTCCTTCTTGTCATCGACCACACACTCCTCACCAACTACACACACTCATTCCTTCTTGTCATCTACCACACACTCCTCGCCATCTACACGCACTCCTCACCATCTACGCACAATCCTTCCTCTCATCATATACCACACACATCACTCTAATCTACTAAACTTACTGCCTCCCTCTCACTATTCACAACCTCACATTATCTACCAACTGACCCGATGTAACGTGCTTGTTGGGGTCCAAACTTTGGCACAGCGATATATCAAAGTTCCTTATTTAGATGTAAATCTGTCGACGTTTGGCATATCAGCAGCCTGAAGGACGTCTAGTGTAACTACAAACAACTATTGTGACGTGAATGAGTGAAAATAAATAAAACATATATTAATCGTATACATCTTTTGTTTTCGTGTGCTGAAAATAAAGATTTCACTCAAATGTTTTGTGTTTTTATTGCTAAACAAAAAATGTTTGCATGTGAAAAGGGGCCCTCTGACTGTGTTATAAGCAATCCAGCTTCTACAGTGTATTCCCTTTCATTTAACATACACATCCTCTCTTTCGTCATGTTGGCCAACTTCCTGCAGTCTACATATATTCTCTTAATTAGGTTGAAAAACTTATGAGGGACTCTACAGTGTCTTGTCAGTTTCCTAATGCTCGGTCTACATCTAATGAATGCCTTTTCATAGTTCACTACAGCAATGTAAAGTAAACTTAGCTCCAAGCTATATTCTAATATTATGCACAGTATGGCTATCTGGCCTGTACAGGGTGAAATCTGTTTTGTCACAAACCTGCTTGTTCTTCTCTTGGATGTCTATGTACTCGTTTAATGTCTTAAGGAAGATCCTACTTTAGATTTTTCCCAGTACTGATTTTAACACTTTTTCTCATTAATTTTTGCACTCTTGTATATCTCCCTTCTTTGGCAATTTGGAAATTTACATTTACACTTTTTACAATATTTGGACAGGAGGAATAAGTAGGTAGGTAGGTGGGTTGGGTTTAGTTTAGTTAAGGTAAGGTAAGTAAGTTAAGTAAGTTAAGTAAGTAAATATTGGCAATTAATTTACTTAGTCATTCCTCTTCTACCCTGGGGTGTAGAGGTTTGCCAGACAGAGTGCCATACTATCCTATCAGCTGCCTCTCTCCTGGTCTGGTTCCAGTCTAGTCCTCACTCCTTCAGACATTGTCTAATGTTGTCCTCCCAGCAAACTCTGGGTCGGCACTTAAACATATCTGAAATTATAACCCATCAGTGATTGTTGTTTAAGTAAGACTGCTGATCATGTCACTCTCTTGCA
Source organism: Oreohelix idahoensis (assembly GCA_024509875.1). Taxonomy (NCBI): domain Eukaryota; kingdom Metazoa; phylum Mollusca; class Gastropoda; order Stylommatophora; family Oreohelicidae; genus Oreohelix; species Oreohelix idahoensis. The sequence goes on from JAMPIV010016296.1 coordinate 268,712, forward strand.
GCCAGTGCCAAGTTGAAGAATTCTTGGCATTATCTGCTTTGTATCTGCCACTTCCCAGCTGTCCTCGCCTGTCATAAATTCATTGTTAGACTCTTCTGCATGCAGCCAGCCAGGTAAAAGATGGAGTTAAGTCTTGGAGCTCAAGTGATTCCCCCAAACTTAGTGTGCAATGCTGGGTTTTCAGTATGTTTCACCACAGAAGGAATTGTGATGGTGGGCCACTTTAGTGTGGCTAGTCCCCGAAGCGTTGGCCAGGCAACTCGAAGGTTGGCTGTTTCCAGGATGCACCACATGGAGATGCTTTAGGGTCTTGTTTAGATTACTAACCCTGGAATTCATATGAGACAAATGGGGGCTCGTCCGTAGGATTTTTGAACTTAGAATAGGAAGACGAGTACGACAAATGGTCGCTCGTTACCGGGAATTGAACCCAAAATCCTAAGGCGATACGACAAATGTGGTCTCGCCCGACGGATTTTTGAACGTAGAATAGGAAGACGAGACGACAAATATCAGCTCGTTTTTTTAGATTCTTTATTCTGAAATAGAGTAAGGGTGTGATGTCTTGTGAGTTGTTATATCTTTAAATAATTTATCCCCTAGACTAACGATCTGTTTTCGGGCGTGCTGACCACACAAACTGATAGTTTTTTTCCACAGCATTTAGAAATAATATACATTTCAGTTACAGGTTGATTGTCGGAATATATGTTAATTACTGATTTTGTAATACTAAACGCTGGTAAAGTTTTGTGAGTGTATAACATTCACAAGGGTTCTGAAGCAGGTAGGTGTTTGAGCAAAGCTAAGGAGTGCGTTTCGGACTATCCGTCCAGATTAATTGCCTCCCTCACCCGAACTGTCTTTGTCGTAGATTTTGGATAGGGGTATTAAGACTAGGGTTTGGTCCCTTCTGAATAGCTTGAAATGAGTGAGAGTCCCAGTGTGAATTTGAAAAAATAATAGATTCCACGAGTGGTGAGATGATAGACTGTGGTATAGAGGCTGTCGCTGAAAGCGAAAAGAATTCTTCTCCCTCTCACCTATCCTCTACGACGGTTTTTTTTTTTTTTCAGAGTCCGACAGTCTAAACCACATATATATTACATATAATTCTATCTACTCACGGGCACGCACATACACGTGACGACAGTTAAACACACAGACTTGGAAAATCTATAACAAATGATTATATATATAATTGGGATCGAGCTGACCAACGCACTGATTTTGTTCAAGAGAGAGATTTTTATTATTATCATCAAAAAAAAAAACTCTCACAACACCAAAACAAATTCATCAAGGAAAAAACATATACAAATAGTCATAAAATTCAAGAAAAAATGCTACAAGGATGATAGCCCGTTAGATCTTACTCTAGGTTTAGCCCACAGCCCCGTTAAGAGACAGATGATGGCCCAAAGAGTTATAGATGCATAGGGTTTAGTCTAAGAGATTTCTTCTTTTCTCGTAAATGTATGCACAGAGTTTGATAAATCTGATTTAACCTAAGAAGTAAAGAAACTCTAGCAAATAGTAACAAATTCTGCAGGTTAAACAAAAAGAATTAAGACAGTAAATGTGGGACGATAATACATCGGTAAAATAACACTCAGACCTGTGTACTCTCATTCATCCAGCCATGGCCTTTCTTACACATGTATACTCACAACTTTGCTCGCTGCCTCTAGGAGCATACTAATTCTAGGACCTTCACACAGACCCGAAGATGCAGTCCTTGACCAAGAAATCCCCAGTTCCAAAAGACGTACTAAACTCTCAGGGAACGATTCCTTGGGGGTTCTAATTTTTCGAATGTCTGATTAAGTCACATAAAATTTTGTCCAGGCACGAAAGTTAGCAGAGCACAATGTCATTAGCTTTGGATTCTAGAATTAAGGAATGTCAGATCGGTGTCTACTTCCAGGAAGGTACTATATTTTGTCACCACAATACTAGTCACAATCTCTTGCGGAATGTTAATCTTGTAATATTCTCGCCGCCAGGCAGCATGTACATTTAAATTTGTGGAGCAATATCATCATCATCTCAGCCCGTAACCCGTCATGGGTCGTAGGGGTGCCATGGTGGAAGCATCAGCAGACAGGGTCCTCCACTGCTCTCTATCCTCAGCAATGCGTACAAGTGTGGAAAAACCGTGTCCTGCCCATTCTTTGATGTTATCAGCCCAGGATTTTCTTTGCCTTCCTCTTCTCCGTTTACCTTCGACTGTCCCCTGAAGGATCGTTTTCGAAAGGGAGTCATGACGAGTTACATGCCCAAACCAGGCAAGCTTTCGATGTTTCACTATTGACAAAAGTGGTTCTTGGTGGCCTGCATAGGTGTTTATCTTCTCTCTAACATAGACATTTGTTTTGTGCTCTTTATAGCAAATGCGCAAAATTCTTCTATAACATTTATGCTCGAAAGCCTGAATCCTTCGCTCCGTATCTGCAGTGAGTGTCCAGCTCTCACACCCATACAAGAGAATAGATAATACAAGTGATTTGTATAATTTGATCTTCACAGGAAAACTGATGTTACTTTTCCAGATCACATTCAACTTTGTCATGGCAGCTGAGGCCATCTCAAGTCTTGTCTTGATTTCTTTACTTGATCTTCCATCACTACATATAGTGGACCCGAGATATTTAAAGGTGTTAACTTCTTCTAACGTTTGCCCATTTAACGTAATGTTGGTCGGAACATGTTTCTTATGGCTATTCACCAATATGACCCGAGATATTTAAAGGTGTTAACTTCTTCTAACGTTTGCCCATTTAACGTAATTTTGGTCGGAACATGTTTCTTATGGCTATTCACCAATATGACCTGGCTCAAAAGCCCAATATATATATTTCTAGTCTTTAGAAACCGTTAGTGGGGTTGCTATTACTGTCTCTCTCTGATGGCTTATGCACTGTCAGACCCGTGTTACTTGAAACAAAGAAACCCATGTGGTTAAAGATAGGAAATGTCTATGCTTCTCACAAATATGTCTCTCAGGTTACTAACCGCTGGCAAGTTGGGTACCACCGTTTCACTATATAAAAGAAAGAACACATATCAAATAATTTACATATATGTACTCAATATAACTTACATTTTAAATAGCAAGCCGACCGCTTGACTTATAATTAAAACTTCCCATAAAGTAAGTTATAAAATCAATCATCATGAATTCAGGAATATCTGCGTATTCCGTCACTATTCACTGATGTCGCATCTAGCATTTATAAGTTAGTTATTAAAACAGTTTCGACTGAGTATTTAACAGTTAAATTAAACTTATTTCAGCTACTTGTTTAGTAAGCTAAAAATATAATTTATTTTGTATTTCCAATGCAACTCGACGATTTAAGAAATAACAAACTATCAAAATATTCACTCTGCACACAGAACTAGTTTAAAATGGAATCGGCGATTTTAACACTAAATCACTTCACAACACTAGATATCTATTATATATAATATTAATATACCTCAACCACAGAATTACTACGAACGTTAAACCACTTCGACCAAACTAAGGCCATCTCTATTTACAGAGATTATTTAGAAATCGAACGAAGGTTGTTCTAGTCTAACTGCAAAGTTACTGAGTGAAATGAAATAGTTTCAAACGTGGGTTAATATTTTAAACCAGACAAAGGATGAACTATTATTTCGTAGAACGAAATGCTCTCCCCTTTCCGGCTTAAACGATACGTTTCACACCTAACATGTCGTAACTGCCACCACTGACCAAGATGTACGCGTGTCAGTTTCAAATCTCAGACAACCTGTCTCCAATGCAGGGCAGTTTTCACACTACAGCTGACCATGGCCCACAGTGAGCGCCGTGTCAGTTTGGGATTTTTCAGACAAATGTCTGAATACTGACCGGTGCAGATGTAAAGTATCACACCTCACCAGGACTTATGCCGAGAAGAAGCTCGCGCGCTCGGTGAGAATGTAGACTATTGTCTACGTCCTATGTTCAGCGAACCGACTTGTCACGCCTTCTGACGCCCTGCAGCCCTGACATCTACGTAATATCGTCCTAGCGCGATTCTCAGTTTTGAGAAAGAAACAGGTAAAGTTTAAAAATACTGAAGAAAATATTTTTCGCAACCGAGTGATGCGAAAAATACAGGAAAAACAAGTATGGAAAGAATATAAATGAAAGGATTAGGGTGAGAGAATAGGAAGAAGATGTAGGTAATTTAATGACATAAAGACCTACGTGACAAATACCCTTTAGCTACCTGAGGAGCATAGGCCTTCAACAAACACGTGCCAAGTCTTCCTGTCCTGTGCCATCCACTCAAGTTCTTTCCATGTTTTCCTCATCATTTTCACCTCTGTAACCAGTTCTCTTCTCCATGTGGTTTTTGGTCTACTTGTGCCTCTCTTTCCCTGTGGATTCCAGAACAAGGACTGCCATGTAATGCTATCAACAGGTTTCCTCAATGTGTGTCCTATCCACCGCCAGCGTCTTCTTCTCAACTCTTGTTCCACTGTCACTTGTCTGGTTCTTGTCATCAATTCCACATTTGTGACTTTGTCGTACCATTTCAGCCCTTCTATTCTATGCAAGCACCCGTTTATAAAAGTCAGTAGCTTTTTGGTTGTTGTTTTTGTTGCTCTCCATGTCTCAGAGCCATACAATAGGACTGACTTCACATTTGAGTTGAAGATTCTTATTTTCGTGTTGGACTTGATTTCTCTTGTTCTCCATATGTTTCCCAATGCAATGAAAGCTCCTCTTGCTTTTTGTATTCTTATTTTGATATCATAGTCTGTCCCTCCAGCTTTGTCTATGTTATTGCCAAAATATATGTATGATTCTACATCCTTTAATGGTGTTTCTTCAAGTTCAACCTTGTTATCATTTCTTGCATTTATTCTCATAATCTTTGTCTTTTCCATGTGTATTTTCAGGCCCACTTGTTATGACCTCTCATCGAGAATTTTCATTTTCTCTTGCATCTGATTATGGTTATGGGACAGAAGAGTCAAGTCATCTGCAAAATCCAGATCAAAAAGCTGTTTAGTCAGATTCCACTGGATTCCATTTCTGTTGTGTGATGTTGATGTTTTCATAACCCAATCTATTGCTAGTAAGAAAAGAAATGGAGACAAGAGGCATCCTTGTCTCACTCCTGTTTTAATCCTAAACAGTTCTGTAAGTTGTCCTTCATGAAGAACTCTGCATATCATGTCTTATAGGTCTTCCTTATTAAGTTAATAATCTTCATGGGAACTCCATAATGCCTCATCGTCTAGGAAATGATGTGACAATAGTTTACAATATTTCTTCGGTTATGTCTCTCCTTCTATCAGACTGCTCTACTGTGGTTGTTTGACCTAGCCATTTGAGAACCCTTGTTGATACGTCTTGTTCCCATCTGTTATATTCCAAAAATTTTTATCTCGATTTTTCTTTAACTGGTAGCCAACAGCTAACATTTAGTGTATCTAGATATAGACACTGGCCTGATCGCCAGGGATGAACATTTACCAAACTCTGCTGTCCTTTCTCTAGGCTGTCTACTATAATTCCTTGCCTGTCTACTGTAGTTCACTTATACTCTTGACTGTCTACTGTAGTTAACTTTACTCTTGACTGTCTACTATAGTTCACTTTACTCTTGGCTGTCTACTGTATTTCACTTTATCAACAGTTCATCAATAATTTAGCAAAACTCAACATACCTGATGATTCGAATACACATATTTCTCTCACTTGGAAACACTGACATCTCGTCCTCAGAATAAATAAACACTGTCACATAACAACCGTGGCAAAATATCGAGATGGATGTCTGGATGATAGTTGCAGCTTTTCTGCCACCGCAGAAGCAACAAATATACATTGGCTTATCACCCGATGAAAACCTCCACTCACTACCACATCTAGAAGCTAACTCTCTTGCATCTGGGAGCACACTGATTTAATCTAAAACGTCGATTTGCAACGACGAATATTTTTAAACACTCTAGAACAACTTTGTCTGACAAACAACTCACAACTCCATTCAAAACACGTGAATTACGATCACCTAGCGCATCTCATGACATAAAGGCATGTGCCCTTTAACCAAAGAAGGAATGTAAGACGTATTTTGTCCCCCATTTACGTTCTATGAATTACTTCCCTTTGACTATAAATTAAACTCAGTTAATATCAATCAAAAAAATAAATCTCATAAAAATAAATCTAACCAAATTTTCCCTCTTAACCAACCTAACTGCTACACTAGGAAATTAGTGCATTAACCACCGCACTACTGCGGCTCCCAAACTTGATTTGTTTATGAATATTTCCCCATTATCATTCTTTGTCCTGGAGTTGGAGTGGCTAAGAGGTATGGTGTTCACCTCTAATTCTAAAGGTGCCGAGTTTGGTTCCCAGTAAAGGGAAAATATTTGATGGAAATATTTACAGAACCAGTGGGTCCTAACGATGTTATACCCCCCCCCTCCCCTCCACCCGGGTAGTGAGATAGGATGCCTAGTCTTCTCAGATAAGGGCAAAATAACAGGAGGTTCCGTGTGCAGGTTGCACATGTTAAAAATCCGTCAGAAGTTAGAATTCTTAAAGAGTAGGCCATACAGCCACTACCCTGACAAAATTAGGAAAACTTACTGATAAACTTGTTTCTTGCACCAGATTGATATGGACTGTTTTTTTTTTGTGATATAGCTCGTTGTTGCGCTAAACTTGTCGCAACTTATTCTGACTATATATTCTGACCATGCATTCTGACTATATTTAATTTTTTAATGCATGGGAAGTAACTCATGGAATTGTAGTCACTTCTTATTTCTACTAGTTGTCTAATCGTGTGACAATAGTCTGATAGTATAGTTGCTGATAGTTTGTGTGAACGATTTTGAGTCATGTCCATATACGGAGCGCTCAGATCGCCAGTTCTTAGAAAACAGTTGGCAATCGCAATGTTTCAAGATTCATTTCCTTTTAAGGTTCGAATCTTTAGTCGAACATCGTAGAACATTCTTCGTTTCGTAAGTTAGCTGAGTTGTATTCGATTCGCGTGTTCTGCGCATGTCTTTGTTTGTGGCAGTGTTTGAATGATTTCCGCCCAGGTCAGTCTGAGCAGAAATGCTGGTAAGGCGAGACGTAGCGGTGTGCTAGCATCTTCGCTTATATTATTCAGGAAGGAGTCCTCATCATTGTTGTTCCTTTTTTGAGATGATATATCTCTATGTTATTCCAAGTGCCTGGAGGCCTATGTGATTTATGTGATTTAATTCCTGATGAACAGGTAACTGAATCTTTTTTGCTGAGTAACTTTATCGCCATCTTGTGATGTTGACTTTCGCCTAGCCTGCCTTATTATAGAGTCTATGATATGACAAGTTTGCTCAGCTCTCGATCCACTTATATTGTCACGCATCGATTGATGCCTGCCCTAAGGGCCATTTGCTTCCTGAACTTTATTGATGGATCTAGGTTTGATACCTTTGCTGTTTAAGGAACATAGAGGACGATAATGTGACGCTCAAAAGACATGCCTGTCTTGTTGAGGTCGAATATAGAAGACTAGATTTAATCTCCTAGTTGATATCTACTAGCTCTTATGGAAAGGGGAAGTTTACTACCTGACTACATGTACAGCTGATTACGATATCCTAAAAGGCATATGATTTACATTATTTTGATGCTGTCTGCTGTTCCTGTTGAATTGACTACGTCGATGATACAATGACTGTTGTACTATACCTGTGATGTTTCTGCATAACGATGTCCATGCATCTTGTCATTGTGGCGTACACAATATATATTACCAAAAAACATCACTGCTGTTAAAAGCTTTATTGACTTTCTACGTTGTATGGTCTGATGTGACGTCCATGTATGATACTGTAGCTATCTGACTCTATCCTTACGTCACACACTTAAACCAGACTAAAGACACCATGTTACTCTGCCTCATCATCCCTGGTGTCTGAGGGTGATACACCACTCTGCAAGTGCCAGTACTATCATACCTTTGGAAAGCAGATGAAATATAACACCCTCAACATTGTGTGGCAAATGTGACATCATCCACGGAACATTTACACGCAACACATTTTGCTACGCAACATTTGGTGGCCATAAGCTGGTTTGGTCTGGTACCAGCATACACGGGGTCCCTTACCCACTTCATTCTACATGATATCAACAGTTCAACATTTTTCAAGACATCAACATAAAGAATTCTGAGACTACTCGGCGTTGCCCGATAAATGTCGAAATTGCAGTTTTGCCATAAAGCAAGAAATTTGACAGTACCCGGCGTTGTATATATTGCCGGATAACACAAGTTGCTGCTATCAAGGTTCCAGGTTGCTGTCGTTTGTGAAGGTCAAGTGCCGGTTGATACAAGTTGTTTTCTCAAGAAGGCCAAGTACCGATTTCAATCAATTTACTATTGGATAAGAGGGTCAAGTGCCGAAACAACACAACATACATTATATCAGAAGCTCAAGTCTCAACCATCGTCTTAGCTGTTTGATGCAAGTTCAGATGTGTGATCAACGTTGGATCTTCGATCTTAGAATGCTGATTACCACCTGTTTTTTGCTGTACTGACGATTGGAGTTCTATAAGTTAAGTGGCCTGTTTGTTTGTGAACTGTGCCCTTATACTTCTACTGAGTCTTCTGTATTTCTCATTCTTTTGTTTACATGTTATATGTTTATATGTTATTTGTATATTTATATTTATATGTTTATGTTTCTGCGGGTTTTCGGTTGGGCGGTGTCTCCCTTAGATCATACCACGTCATAGAGGTCGTCTATCGTGAGCGTTTTCTGTAGGGTGTGCAAATTTCCGATACTGGAATTTGCAAAGCGACTTCTGTTGCTATTTTTTGTTAGTTGTGATGACATGTGTTAGTATTGTTTTCGTTATTTTTCTGCATTCTTTAGTTCTGTTTTGATTTGTTTGTATTTGTTAGCCTACTCTTTTCTATTGTTTAGTTTCATATACCATTTTTGTTTATACACTGTGGTGTCTTGTATTTGTATTATCTTCTCGTAGATATCATCACATTTTTTGTGATATTTCTTTAATTTTCGCTTTATTTTTTGTTGATTTCTGCGAATGTTTTCGTATTGTTGCTAAATCTTTGTTATTGTTTACATTGTATTGTTTACATTGTATTGTTTACAGTGTAATGTTTACATTGTTATTGTTTACATTGTGATTGTGTTTACATAGTCATTGGTTACACTTATAGTAGTTAATTCACATTTAATAGTGGGTTATGCTTATGCATTACTAATACACTGATGATTAATAAATGATGAATAGTATTGTGCACTATTGAATGGGAAGTGCACCTATGATCAAGAGTTGATTGATGATATTTCAAAAAGGTCTATACACAAGTTCTTTGATATAAGACTTGTTTCCCACAGAGATTGGGATGATAATATAGTGTTGTGAGTAAACAAGTGCTTCATTTAAGACTTGTTATAATTAAATTTGAAATAAGATAATTAATTATTTCAGGTTGTGGACTCATATTATTACTCATCATGTCTACATTTGAGCACTTTATTGAGCAGGGTAAATTGCTTGGGAAGACTGGTGATAAGTTAGAAGAATTTGCAACTGCTCAATATGATAAAGCAATGGAAGCTGAACAAAAGAAACTGCAGATGCAGGTGGATGAAAAAAGATTCCAAATGGAAATGGAAAAACAAAAAAGAGAAGCAGAAGCAAAAGCTGAAGAGAAGAGACTACAGATTGAGTCTGAAAATAAAAGACTTGAAAAAGAGGCTGAAGAAAAAAAGTTACAAAGAGAAGCAGATATTGAAAATAAAAGACTTGAAAAAGAGGCTGAAGAAAAAAAGTTACAAAGAGAAGCAGATATTGAAAATAAAAAACTTGAAAGAGAAGCTGAAGAAAGGAGGTTACAAAGAGAGTTGATGAGAGAAAAGCAAAAATGGAGCATGAAGAAAAACTCTTAGCTTTGGAAGTTGAGAAATTAAAGGTGATGAACATGGGTAATGCTAATGATGCAAATAAGGTCTCAGATAAGACTAATGCAAGCACTTTCAAGCTTAATCTACCACCATTCAATGCTTCCATCGACGATATAACATTCTATCTGGACAGATTTGAAACTTCATGTAAAGTACATAACATAGATAAATCACTGCAGGTTTATCATTTGTCCAAAATACTTAGAGGTGATGCTTTGAGTATGTTAAGCATGGTAGATGAGCCTGACAAGAACAACTATGAGGTTGTCAGGGCTATATTGTTAAAGAAATACCAACTTGACGAAGACGGCTATCGTCTTCAATTTAAAAATATGTTGCCAGAAACTGGTGTGCAATTCTCTGAATTCATTTCAAAGATACGTCTTACTTTTTTACGTTGGGTGGAGCTGTCTAAGACAGAAAAAACTTATGAAGGACTTATGGACTTAATACTTAGAGACAAAGTCATGTCTTCTGTCAATGAGTCTTTCCTTGCTTTCCTTCATGAACGTAAACCTAAAACAATAAAAGAAATGGAAGATTTCTGTAGCCAGTATATAACTGCGCATCCTCACGTAACCATTGGTCAAAACTCTAGTCATAGATTCCAACAAAATTTTGATAGGAAAAGTAACCGTAGTTACGGTCAAAATTATGGAAATCAATTTCAGGGTGATTCTTCTTCGAAGAATTGGAGACGAGCTGACAGTCCTCGTTACTTCCAACCTAATAATTTTAGGCATTTCAGAAGAGGATATGGTAACAGAGGTTTTTCCTCGCGTAGACCTCAAAACCAAACAAATAGATGTTCACATCAATGTGGACATGATAATAATCATGGAAACTGTAGTTCGAAACAGGATAACAGTTATAATAGAGACAATAATAACTACAGAGATAATAACAACAGTGATAACTTCAGAGGTAATAGTAGTCGCGGTAGATCTCAATACAAAAAAAAGAGATATCAGCAGGCTAACTCGGTTCAACAAGAATCTCAGGGAGCCTGTAATCAGGTTTCTGATAATAAAAACTCTGACGCTGTCACTTGTTCTTCTTTTGACTTTGGGAGAGCAAACAAGTGCCCCCAATGCAGTACTTTGTTCGAACCAACTACAATATCGACTTTGAGTTGTGGTCACCCTCTCCCCGCTCTTCCTGCTTCGGTTGCACATGACGGGAGAGGTTCTCTAATCCTACATAAGGGTCTTGTTAATAATACTCCGGTCTCACTACTTTTCGATTCCGGATGCACCACTATTGGTGTTAGACAATCGCTTGTAGAACCATCCTGTGCGACAGGAAGGGTTATCAAATGTGTCACATTTGGCGGCACTCTAGAGAAATATCCTACTGCTGTAATTCACATTGCCACTCCTTTCTTTACGGGAGATGTGCATGCCTGTCTCTTACCTAATCCTATTGCGGACCTTATTATTGGTCGTATCCACGGAGTTAGGGAATGTACCCCACAGCAGATTGCTGCTTGGGAAGATGATAATATGCAAGCTACCAATGCAGTGGTTACAAGAGCACAAGCTCTACAAACACCACAAACTTCGTTGAATAATGATAATGAAGTTCATAGCCAAGATAGTACCTTGGTTATTTCTCGTGACTCGTTCATAAAATTACAAGAAGAAGATCCTACGCTAAAAAAATTCTTCATTCTTGCGAAGAAAGGTGATCCAAATAAGGATACACAAAGAAAATCTTGGATAGAAATGAAAAACGGCGTACTTGTACGTATGGTACAAGACTCGGCTACGTCAGCACATTCGCAAATTCTTGTTCCCAAGAGTATGAGAGTGCAAATATTGCAACATGCTCATGACTCGCAATGTGCTGGACACATGGGATTTTCCCGTACAAAGTCGAGAGTCCTTGCGGCTTTCTTTTGGCCCTTTGTTAACAAGGACATTCGTATATACTGCCGATCATGTCAGGTATGTCAGGAGGTCAAATCTAGAGGACCACGACATGCTGCGCCTATCCAGGCTGCTGACATCCCTATTCGGCCATTTCAGAAAATGGCCATAGATATTATTGGCCCTTTTAAGATAAAGTCGGCCAGAGGACATCAGTTTATCCTTACATGTGTCGATATGTGCACACGTTGGCCAGAGGCTATCCCTCTAAAGAGCATATCTACTACAGATATCGCAGATGCTCTTTGGCTGATATTTTCTCGCTTGGGGTTCCCCAGAGAAATACTGTCAGACCATGGCACTCAACTCATATCTGATACTATGTCTCAAGTAATGTCTACCTTACACATTAAAAGATCTCTCAGTAGCATCTATCATCCTATGTCTAATGGGTTAGTTGAGCGTCTGAATAGAACGCTCAAGACTTTACTTGGTAAGATAACTGAAGATCATCCTCAAGATTGGGACAGGGTTTTACCCGCGGCTCTGCCTATAGAGAGGTCCCAAACGAACACACAGGATTTTCTCCCTTTGAACTTGTCTTTGGCGCGCGTCCGCGCGGCCCTATGTCTTTATTACACGATCTCATCACTGCCGATGATATTAGTGATGACACTCAATCTTCATATGAGTATGTCATTGCTCTTAGGCAAAAGATCATTGAGGCATGCAAACTAGCGACTGCTTCATCAGAAATTGCTAAAGAAAAAGCAAGGCAGTTTGCTAACAAGAACAGATGTCTACGACAACTTTGTCCAGGTGACAAAGCATTCGTCCTACTCCCCAGTAGGGAAAATAGACTTCTGATTGCATGGAAAGGTCCATATGCAATAGTCTCACGAATTTCCGATGTTGACTATGTGGTCGATATAGATGGAAAGCATAAAACTTTCCATATCAACATGCTGACGGAATTTCATGAGCGTCCAGACTATTTGCTGCCTATTTTCCAGGCAACGGACGATTCTTCTGTACCTCATGGTCATTACTCATCCCTGTCTGTCATACAGGATGAGGAATCTGTTTTTTCTGATGTCGATCTTCCTCTTCCAGTGGTTCCACTACATTCTATGGAATCTTGGAAAGATGTCTCCATTTCTCCTAATCTTTCTGTTGATGAACATCGTCAAGTCTCGTCGATGTTACAGACATTTAAGGATGTTCTAACCGACATCCCTGGTCACACGCATGTCATAGAACATGACATAATTCTTACCGACAATAATCCTATTAGGGTTAGGCCGTATCCTATCCCTATACACTTTCAGTCACAAGTGGAAAAGGAATTGGATGAAATGATCCAATTAAACATAATTGAACCATCGACTTCTCCATATTCTTCTTCCATGGTTATTGTTCGGAAGAAAGATAAGAACATACGAATTTGCGTTGATTATCGCAAATTAAATCAAGTCACAAAGTTCGATGCTGAACCTATGCCTTTACTAGAAGATCTACTTATTAGACTTTCTAATTCTAGATTCTTCACTAAACTTGACTTGTCAAAAGGTTATTGGCAAGTGCCTTTAGCAGATCATGCCAAACCTCTGACTGCTTTCTCTACACCTAGGGGTTTATTTCAATGGAATGTAATGCCCTTCGGTCTTATGAACGCCCCTGCTACTTTCGTTCGCATGATGCGTCGAATTCTTTCTCATCGTTCAGATGTCATCGCATACTTAGATGATATCTGTCTCTTCAGTGATTCTTGGGAAGATCACTATCTGGGTTTATATGACCTACTGTCTACTCTACGTGAGTATAATCTGACAGCAAAACCTTCTAAAGCTTATATTGGTTTTGGTGAAATCTCTTTCCTGGGTCATCGTGTTGGTCATGGTCTCTTGAAGACAGAAGACCACAATACTTCGAAAATATTGAACATCTCTGTACCTAAGACGAAGAAACAAGTCCGGAGTCTCTTGGGGTTAATTCAATTCTATGGGAGATTTATTCCGAATCTATCTTCGATAATGGCACCTCTGTCAACGTTGTTGAAGAAAGGGTCGCCTAATCTGATTCGTTGGTCTCAGGAATGTCAATCTTCCTTAGACCAGATTAAAAGTATATTTTCTTCTCCTCCCATCCTAAGATTACCTACTCTTGATAGAACTTTTGTTCTTCGAAGTGATGCTTCATCCACTGGGATCGGAGCAGCACTTATGCAGGAATATGCTGAAACTCTGCATCCTGTCATGTACATTTCTAGAAAACTAAATGCGGCAGAGAGGAACTACTCGGTTTTAGACCGTGAATTGTTGGCTATGGTTTGGTCTATTCTCAAACTACAAAGATTCCTCCTGGGCGCACATTTCATTCTAGAAACTGATCAGAAAGCTCTTACAGCTATTCAGACTAAGAACTTGAAGAGTTCGAGATCCACTCGATATGCTATTGCTCTTCAACCTTTTCACTTCACGGTACGAGCTATCCGTGGGTCGGATAATGTGATGGCTGACATTCTGTCTAGATGCCCACATGATTCCAACTAATACTTCTGTCCTATTTCTAGATATACGACAGAGCCATAACACACCTATATTACTACAATACATTAGCACATCTGTCCTCACTTTAGGTGAACACATACTATTGTGCTTTGTTATCATCTTCTTCTGTTCCCATCTTTAATATAAGAAGAAGACTGAGTAGTTAATATAAGGGCCGAAAGTTTACTCGGTCACAATTGTTAATAATAATGTATTGTATAGTATGAAACTTAATGGCTATTAAATAGAATTATATTGGTTGTTTTTTCTCAGCATGTTATTGTTGATCGGAGAAGCTACCTTTCTGTTGTCAAACATGGAGAGTTCCACATTGTACACTTTCCTTGGAACGACAGGAGATGTGTCCTGGATCGTCATTTATGTTTAATTTCATTATGTAATGGTATTATTAAACATTTAGATAATGTAATATTTAACATTCTATATCAGATGTGTACATCCATTCTATTTGATTATAATGATATGAACTTGCATATTTATATTGTATTTTCATGCAAGCGTAGTGTGTGTTGGTGGCACCTCCCCGATATATATTTTTTGAATAAGATTTTTTATCTGTTGAGAAATATTCTCACCAGACACTTTATGTGTCAATTTAGCCTCATATTAGGCAGTGCAATTAGTTATCCCCGCATAATTCGTGCGTTGTTAAACCGCTTTTGGTTTTACTCTTGGATATTTTTAAAAAAAAAATGTTGCACATTTTTTTTTTATCGGGAGGTGGCGGTAATGTTGCGCTAAACTTGTCGCAACTTATTCTGACTATATATTCTGACCATGCATTCTGACTATATTTAATTTTTTAATGCATGGGAAGTAACTCATGGAATTGTAGTCACTTCTTATTTCTACTAGTTGTCTAATCGTGTGACAATAGTCTGATAGTATAGTTGCTGATAGTTTGTGTGAACGATTTTGAGTCATGTCCATATACGGAGCGCTCAGATCGCCAGTTCTTAGAAAACAGTTGGCAATCGCAATGTTTCAAGATTCATTTCCTTTTAAGGTTCGAATCTTTAG
Organism: Oreohelix idahoensis; assembly: GCA_024509875.1. Classification (NCBI taxonomy): domain Eukaryota; kingdom Metazoa; phylum Mollusca; class Gastropoda; order Stylommatophora; family Oreohelicidae; genus Oreohelix; species Oreohelix idahoensis. The sequence continues at coordinate 284,154 of JAMPIV010016296.1, forward strand.
TCGAACATCGTAGAACATTCTTCGTTTCGTAAGTTAGCTGAGTTGTATTCGATTCGCGTGTTCTGCGCATGTCTTTGTTTGTGGCAGTGTTTGAATGATTTCCGCCCAGGTCAGTCTGAGCAGAAATGCTGGTAAGGCGAGACGTAGCGGTGTGCTAGCGTCTTCGCTTATATTATTCAGGAAGGAGTCCTCATCATTGTTGTTCCTTTTTTGAGATGATATATCTCTATGTTATTCCAAGTGCCGGGAGATCTATGTGATTTATGTGATTTAATTCCTGATGAACAGGTAACTGAATCCTTTTTGCTGAGTAACTTTATCGCCATCTTGTGATGTTGACTTTTGCCTAGCCTGCCTTATTATAGAGTCTATGATATGACAAGTTTGCTCAGCTCACGATCCACTTATATTGTCACGCATCGATTGATGCCTGTCCTAAGGACCATTTGCTTCCTGAACTTTATTGATGGATCTAGGTTTGATACCTTTGCTGTTTAAGGAACATAGAGGACGATAATGTGACGCTCAAAAGACATGCCTGTCTTGTTGAGGTCGAATATAGGAGACTAGATTTAATCTCCTAGTTGATATCTACTAGCTCTTATGGAAAGGGGAAGTTTACTACCTGACTACATGTACAGCTGATTACGATATCCTAAAAGGCATATGATTTACATTATTTTGATGCTGTCTGCTGTTCCTGTTGAATTGACTACGTCGATGATACAATGACTGTTGTACTATACCTGTGATGTTTCTGCATAACGATGTCCATGCATCTTGTCATTGTGGCGTACACAATATATATTACCAAAAAACATCACTGCTGTTAAAAGCTTTATTGACTTTCTACGTTGTATGGTCTGATGTGACGTCCATGTATGATACTGTAGCTATCTGACTCTATCCTTACGTCACACACTTAAACCAGACTAAAGATACCATGTTACTCTGCCTCATCATCCCTGGTGTCTGAGGGTGATACACCACTCTGCAAGTGCCAGTACTATCATACCTTTGGAAAGCAGATGAAATATAACACCCTCAACATTGTGTGGCAAATGTGACATCATCCACGGAACTTTTACACGCAACACATTTTGCTACGCAACACTCGTCCAGTCACAATGTTCTGTAAATGGGTCAGGTTACCGACTTGTGACGAAAGTACTGAGATTCTGTCTTTCAAATGGCCCATGTCTTTTTCTCCTTGCATTTAGTTCACTATTTTTGGAGGGATTACAGAAAAATCCTTCTCCATGTTTCTTCTCCTTCTATTATTTACGTTTTTTTTCAAGATGAGATCACGAGGGAGTTTGATCTCATCTGCATTATGGTTCTTCTTTATGTGTTTAGAATGGGGGTGTAGGGAATTAGACAGTATTTTTCTAGAAGAAAGATTATAGATGCTAGATCAGGATTGGCACCAGATTGTCTTTTTTTAAAGATATTGCGTGGCCATATACGCATTTTTCGGGAGTTAAATTAATTGCGGCCATTTTTGCTTCATTTCCGCAGTATAGGGCTAGGCTTAATCTCGTTTCTTTGTCTAAAACCCATGCACGTTACATCAGAACGATCTAGGTTCTGATTGGCTGAGAGATAACTGCAGTTGAAATGCAGAGCTCTCATTGGCTTTACAACCACGCCGCGCATATGACGTCACGAAGTCGGCGCGTGGGGGTCTTGGTTATAAAAGGCCTATATTTCATAGTTTCTTTCTCTTTTAATGAAAAAAAATTGCCAAAGCCGGTTGCCAGTCAAGTCGATTGCCTTCAGTAGGACATTCGAGATTTGGTAAGCATCATTTTTGCGTGAGGACTTTATTTATTTTTCTAGTCCTAGCCGATCATTTAAGTTTCTTTGGGCAGTTTAGTTTAATTTAACTCCAGAGCCATCAATTCGATCTGAGTGATAGACATGAGAAACTAGGTCCATTTAATTCCTTGTTGAAAGAATAGCGGCATGGTTTAAAAGTTGAGATATCACCGCTTTGTATTATTGCAAAGTCGGTCGGGAGAGAAACTCGCATCTGCGAATTTTATTTATTTACAGAATAGTCGGGAGCGCGTAATGTGTATTTTTATTTGTGATTTTAGTGAGAGTATTGATGCTCGCTATTTATATAGTTACGCATATATCTGTGGACGGGAGTGAAAGAGGCATAATTTGGAAGCGCGTGGGCGCGTTGGTTACGGAATTGTTATTGATACGACGTTCAGAGGGACGAGGGGGAGATAAGCACGTGGTCATAAAATTACAAACACGTGGTTGAACTACGGGGTTTTCAATTTGATAACCAGGGGTTATGTATAACTTTTGACGGCATGTAGATGCTAGCGTAAACAGGGTTATAGGTTATTGATTGTGCTTTGTTATTCTGTGTATTCAGAAGATGGAGATGACATTTATTTATGTTAAGGGAATTATTTTGTATTTCATTTTGAATGTGATTACTATTATTGACGGGAATTTTAGGAATTCCTTGAGAAGGCTAGTTTTAGTTGTGTTAAACATTACGGCATTAGTGTCAGCGTAAGAAGTAGGCCACAGTACGTCTGCCCAGACGGGCCATTGAAAATATGGTTGTTGCTCGGAGTTAGTCAGGCAGAACAGGCGATCTGGGTTAGCCAATGTTTACCTTGTGGGCTCAGGTAGAGAAGGGAGCTCAGTGGGGGAGCGGACTTTGTTTGCATGATTTTGTATGGTGGTGCATAACGGGAGAGAGTAGGGGAGCTGTATTGATTATAGACGGGGGAGACTTAAGTGTTAAAGACTTAAGGGTTTGTCAGGAAGTTAATTGTTATTTGTAATAGAGTATTAACGTTTTGTTTAGCTGTTGTTTTTGCTTTTGTCTAAACAGCAGGTGCCGGCTTTTTGTGGGAATGAGAGCGGAATTTTGAGACCACAAAATTTCTCCCACGGCAAAGTTGGGGCATTCGCAGAACCGCAAGGGTTTTACGTTAGTTGCCAGTAGTGGACGGAGAGGAAGAAAATACGTTTTCCCAACCAGGGGAAGACATTTTCCAGCGAATAGGATTTTTGTGGATAAATCCTGAGCTCTGACGCTCGTTACACACGCAGATTTGGCAGGCTGCCAGCGGTGTGGTAATTTTGTGTTCGTTTCTTCACGGCCATAATAAAGCCGACAGCCCAGTTATAGGTACTCGGGCAGGTAATTTCCGAGTGGTAGAAGTCCGCTACAGTTCCAGTCCAGAATCCAGTGGGGTTCTGTTAACCTCAGTCATCAAGTCCAGAGTTAGTGGAGAGAGATAGGGTAAACATTCTCTCTACTGAAGTCAGCACAGATAGGCAGAACTGTTAGTTTTGGTGAATCATAGCAGAGGACAGCTGCTGAAGTTTAGAGGTGCAGTTAGTTGTGTTCAGGAGATTCCAGGATAGGCTGTGTAGAACCGAAGTCTGTGCAGAGATTGTGTAGTCACTTCGCCGTCGTTCCAGCTATCAGTGGACTTAGAGTTAGAGTTAGAATTTAGAACAGCTAGTTTGGAGTGTAGGCGACATCAAGTGCAGTGTAGTTCATTTCAGTTAACCTTACCTTCTTTCTCCATACAGGTTGCAATTGTGGGAGAAGGGTTGGGGTTGATGCATTTTTAACTGTGCTTGATTTTGTTTCAGGAGTGCATCCTCGCACTTGATGTATGGGACATGCATATGTTTGTTGTTTATAGGTGTATAATAAACTTGTATAAATTGTAGCTGGCATCAGTCATTTCCTTTAGTACAGTAGCTATATGTTGTCTGTACCTTGGTGTTTGTGAATCTTAATTGAACCTTATCCCCATAGGGTAGTTAGAGGTGGTTCGAGGCCATAGCAATTTAAACGTCCGAAGTGGCGAGGAAAGAATCAACCTCGGTTCTCAACCTCGGAGCCAATGGTCTCAACTTTCACAGTTTGCACTATATTTCTATCTGAATCTATCATTTCAGTCTTTCTTCTTACTATTGTCTTGTCACTATACGTAGACAGTCTCTAGTCCTAAATCCATTTCGTGACAAAGTGGGTGCTATCGTCCGGTGAATCATCTTTGTTACGTTCAATTCTGTGATCTTGACAAAGTGGTGGCGTCGTCCTTGGGATCATCTTTGTTGGGATCAATTCTAGATTCATAGATTGTCTCTGTAGAAAGTTCTGGAAATAGATTTCAAAAAAAATCCCCTAGACTTGAGCTATATTAAGACTGATCCAGCTATAAGTTTTTTTCCACAGGTTCCAGTTAGTATAGATGATAGTGGTTGTAAGGTTGTTTATGACTTAGAAGTAATTGATGGCTAATGGAATTTTTTTCTTGACAGGAAAGTAAATTCGGGTTTTGGGTAGCTGGATAACTTGAATTTTTTTCAGGTAGTTATTAGTCAGACTTGGTGCTAGTCTGAGTGCGGGTTTTTGCGACAGCATATTCATAGTAGGTAACAGTAAATTTTTCTTGTTCCTTTTTTGTCATTTCCCCTCGTTGTGAGTACTGCTGATTTGTCAGGTAAGATGGCTGAATTGGTCAAGCTACTTACTGCATGGAAGGACGCAGCTAAAAGCATGGGGATGAATGAGGCCGAGACTAGGGCTTACATTATGAGGGAACAGGACCGGCAGACGGAGAGAGAGAAAAGGGGAGCCCAGGAGAAGATAGCAGAGAGGGAAGCCCAGGAGAAGATAGCAGAGAGGGAAGCCCAGGAGAAGATAGCACAGAGGGAAGCCCAGGAGAAGATAGCACAGAGGGAAGCCCAGGAGAAGTTAGCACAGAGGGAAGCCCAAGAGAGGGAGAAGGCAGCAGAGAGACAGCATGAACTTGCCCTGCGTTCACTGGAACTGCAGTACCGATCTTCGGAAGGCAGTTCGGCTAACGGAGATTCTCCCGGAGCAGGGGCAACAGACACCGCAGGAAACGGAGGGCCCCGGATGGCAGCCATGAATTTTCCGATGGACTCTTTTCCTAACGGGAATGAGAAAATTGAGGTATTTTTAGAAAAATTTGAACGGATGGCAAAGGCATACGGGCTGGATGATAGTCTTTGGTGTCTCAAATTATCTCAATCTCTAAGAGGACATGCGTATGAGGTCTATAGCAAGATGCTGGTAGATGACCAAGGTAACTTTGAGGCTCTGCGGAACGCCCTGTTACAGCGATTCCAATGGACTCCCCGGAAGTGCCAAACGATGTTTAGGGAAAGTCGACTGGAGAAAGGAGAAAGTTTTCCCCAGTTCGCGGAGAGGCTGAGGAATTACCTCACTCGCTGGAGAGAGTTGTCGGGTTTGGCTAAATCGTTTGAAGGACTCGAAGAGCTCATCATGTGCGAACAGATAAAGGCCAACATGTCTCCGGACTTAAGGAAGTACCTGGCGGAGCAGGGCGCACAGCAACTGGACCAGATAATTCTATTTGCAGAAAGGTTCCAGACGGCCCAGGCCGAAGTACTGGGCCAGAAAAGAAAACACCCTGACCTGCCAGCCCCGGACAAAGGAGCATCTTCATCGCATTCGCCTTCCTCTTCAGCTCACCAACCGCAAGGGCCGTCTCGCAAGGAGCCCCCTCCCAGTCATAACATGCGCTCCCAGCCGCCTAACAGAACACAGGGGCCGACTTCTCATGAACCCGTCAGGAACACGGGAGATAATGAGAGATATTGTAGGTTCTGTCGGACTACTTCTCATTGGACAACACGGTGCCCAAACAAACAACCCGCTCATCAGATGGCTTGTTTAAGGCCTGTGAGGGTGAAACAAGGGAAGAAGTGGAAACCCTTCCAGTCAGAGAAGTTGTTTTCCAACAGCGGGCCAGCAGAAGTGAACGGGACTGAGACTACATGCTTATTTGACAGCGGGCTTACCTACCCCAGCATAGTCGCCCGACATCTGGTGAAGCCCTGGCAGATGACGAAAGAAAAAGTGAATATTGGTGGAGTTTTAAGGAAAGGGACTTCACAGTGCTTTCCCGTAGCCAATATTAAAGTGAAATGTAAGTTCGTGTCTGGCACCATCAAGGCAGCTGTAACGGCTCAGCCAGCCTATGACTTCATTCTTGGCAACCCATATTTGGTTTTGGGGAACCCGACCACACCGATCCTTGCTGATGCAAGGGGGCCTACTGCAGGCCAGAAACGTGAAAAAGGAGAACCCCTAATTCACGGAGCCCCGAGCGAGCTCAAACATAGCTGTCGTGCCAAGGAGAGGTGCAACGCCTCTGACGACAGTGGTATGTTATTTGCAGAGGCAAATTCGCCCGCCAGCCCTGTTCAGCCAACCGGCCAAACAGTGGTGACGACGCCTCTGATTCCGGAAGTACACTCTTTGTTGTCGGGAATTAGGCCCCCGATGGTATTAGCTCCTTCAAGTGAGGGACATACTGACAAGAGCGGTATTACATATGTCAACGACCAGCGCCATCTTCATAGGGCACAAGATAGCGGTCTGAGCGAGCATATAGTTCCAACCAGCCCTGGAGCCCCATCCGACCAGCACTTTACTCAAACGGAGGAGGACAGTGATCTGAGTATCCGTTTGCCTATAGACGGAGATGGGCCCCACAACTCTCGTATCTCGTTTACAGGAAACGACTCTTGTAACGAGCAGCCTGAAAAATTGGCTATCTTTTCCAATTCGTTTCACGGAACATTGGAACCAGTTACTGAGAGCTTTAACTCAGATTCTCCGCGATCTAACGGGATCTTAAACCGTCAAGTGTCACTGCAGGACACATTCCAACTGACGCCAGTAACTCTCACAGGGGAGGGCAAGGTTGAAGGTAGAACCAGGGTGTTAGACGGAGAGCTCCCGTGGTCTACAGTTTCATCTCACCAACTTTTCAGGCCAGAAAAGAGTGAGAAAAGCGACCTTACGCATTTGCAAGGAGCTATTTTGGAGAGCTCTGTCCCGCTTCAGATTGGTAGGGGAAGAGCGAGTCCAGAACCACTGCCAGGGGCAGATCTTACCTACCTTTCTTCAAAGGTAGAAGCTATTGAGGTCGATCGTGATCCAATAGACACCCAGCAAGAAATCGGAGGCTCTACACCAGAGGAACCCGAGACGTTGCATCAGTTTCGCACGGTACCAGCAGTCACAACCCTGCTGACGCGCAGCGAGGAAGTCGCCATCGCCAGGTCGCCACAGCGCCCGCCGGTCACATCAGCTGACCAGAACAGCCTTTTGACGGTCATAGCAAGGGAAAGTTCAGACCCGCCATTAGACGGCACAGGTCTGAAGAGAGATCAACTCTCCCAACGGAGCATAGGAGCTCATTCTAGGAGAGGAAGAAGGAGGAAACGCAAAAGAGGAAGGTCGAAGAACACTGAATAGGAGGGGTAAGGACAGACAGCCTTGTAGACAGAGTTAAGGGCCAGTGTGAAACACAGAGATTTCAGTAATGAGATCGATGCTCAATCTTCGAAGGTGGGAGTGATGTGACGAAAGTACTGAGATTCTGTCTTTCAAATGGCCCATGTCTTTTTCTCCTTGCATTTAGTTCACTATTTTTGGAGGGATTACAGAAAAATCCTTCTCCATGTTTCTTCTCCTTCTATTATTTACGTTTTTTTTCAAGATGAGATCACGAGGGAGTTTGATCTCATCTGCATTATGGTTCTTCTTTATGTGTTTAGAATGGGGGTGTAGGGAATTAGACAGTATTTTTCTAGAAGAAAGATTATAGATGCTAGATCAGGATTGGCACCAGATTGTCTTTTTTTAAAGATATTGCGTGGCCATATACGCATTTTTCGGGAGTTAAATTATTTGCGGCCATTTTTGCTTCATTTCCGCAGTATAGGGCTAGGCTTAATCTCGTTTCTTTGTCTAAAACCCATGCACGTTACATCAGAACGATCTAGGTTCTGATTGGCTGAGAGATAACTGCAGTTGAAATGCAGAGCTCTCATTGGCTTTACAACCACGCCGCGCATATGACGTCACGAAGTCGGCGCGTGGGGGTCTTGATTATAAAAGGCCTATATTTCATAGTTTCTTTCTCTTTTAATGAAAAAAAAATTGCCAAAGCCGGTTGCCAGTCAAGTCGATTGCCTTCAGTAGGACATTCGAGATTTGGTAAGCATCATTTTTGCGTGAGGACTTTATTTAATTTTTCTAGTCCTAGCCGATCATTTAAGTTTCTTTGGGCAGTTTAGTTTAATTTAACTCCAGAGCCATCAATTCGATCTGAGTGATAGACATGAGAAACTAGGTCCATTTAATTCCTTGTTGAAAGAATAGCGGCATGGTTTAAAAGTTGAGATATCACCGCTTTGTATTATTGCAAAGTCGGTCGGGAGAGAAACTCGCATCTGCGAATTTTATTTATTTACAGAATAGTCGGGAGCGCGTAATGTGTATTTTTATTTGTGATTTTAGTGAGAGTATTGATGCTCGCTATTTATATAGTTACGCATATATCTGTGGACGGGAGTGAAAGAGGCATAATTTGGAAGCGCGTGGGCGCGTTGGTTACGGAATTGTTATTGATACGACGTTCAGAGGGACGAGGGGGAGATAAGCACGTGGTCATAAAATTACAAACACGTGGTTGAACTACGGGGTTTTCAATTTGATAACCGGGGTTATGTATAACTTTTGACGGCATGTAGATGCTAGCGTAAACAGGGTTATAGGTTATTGATTGTGCTTTGTTATTCTGTGTATTCAGAAGATGGAGATGACATTTATTTATGTTAAGGGAATTATTTTGTATTTCATTTTGAATGTGATTACTATTATTGACGGGAATTTTAGGAATTCCTTGAGAAGGCTAGTTTTAGTTGTGTTAAACATTACGGCATTAGTGTCAGCGTAAGAAGTAGGCCACAGTACGTCTGCCCAGACGGGCCATTGAAAATATGGTTGTTGCTCGGAGTTAGTCAGGCAGAACAGGCGATCTGGGTTAGCCAATGTTTACCTTGTGGGCTCAGGTAGAGAAGGGAGCTCAGTGGGGGGAGCGGACTTTGTTTGCATGATTTTGTATGGTGGTGCATAACGGGAGAGAGTAGGGGAGCTGTATTGATTATAGACGGGGGAGACTTAAGTGTTAAAGACTTAAGGGTTTGTCAGGAAGTTAATTGTTATTTGTAATAGAGTATTAACGTTTTGTTTAGCTGTTGTTTTTGCTTTTGTCTAAACAGCAGGTGCCGGCTTTTTGTGGGAATGAGAGCGGAATTTTGAGACCACAAAATTTCTCCCACGGCAAAGTTGGGGCATTCGCAGAACCGCAAGGGTTTTACGTTAGTTGCCAGTAGTGGACGGAGAGGAAGAAAATACGTTTTCCCAACCAGGGGAAGACATTTTCCAGCGAATAGGATTTTTGTGGATAAATCCTGAGCTCTGACGCTCGTTACACACGCAGATTTGGCAGGCTGCCAGCGGTGTGGTAATTTTGTGTTCGTTTCTTCACGGCCATAATAAAGCCGACAGCCCAGTTATAGGTACTCGGGCAGGTAATTTCCGAGTGGTAGAAGTCCGCTACAGTTCCAGTCCAGAATCCAGTGGGGTTCTGTTACCCCTCAGTCATCCAGTCCAGAGTTAGTGGAGAGAGATAGGGTAAACATTCTCTCTACTGAAGTCAGCACAGATAGGCAGAACTGTTAGTTTTGGTGAATCATAGCAGAGGACAGCTGCTGAAGTTTAGAGGTGCAGTTAGTTGTGTTCAGGAGATTCCAGGATAGGCTGTGTAGAACCGAAGTCTGTGCAGAGATTGTGTAGTCACTTCGCCGTCGTTCCAGCTATCAGTGGACTTAGAGTTAGAATTAGAATTTAGAACAGCTAGTTTGGAGTGTAGGCGACATCAAGTGCAGTGTAGTTCATTTCAGTTAACCTTACCTTCTTTCTCCATACAGGTTGCAATTGTGGGAGAAGGGTTGGGGTTGATGCATTTTTAACTGTGCTTGATTTTGTTTCAGGAGTGCATCCTCGCACTTGATGTATGGGACATGCATATGTTTGTTGTTTATAGGTGTATAATAAACTTGTATAAATTGTAGCTGGCATCAGTCATTTCCTTTAGTACAGTAGCTATATGTTGTCTGTACCTTGGTGTTTGTGAATCTTAATTGAACCTTATCCCCATAGGGTAGTTAGAGGTGGTTCGAGGCCATAGCAATTTAAACGTCCGAAGTGGCGAGGAAAGAATCAACCTCGGTTCTCAACCTCGGAGCCAATGGTCTCAACTTTCACAGTTTGCACTATATTTCTATCTGAATCTATCATTTCAGTCTTTCTCTTACTATTGTCTTGTCACTATATGTAGACAGTCTCTAGTCCTAAATCCATTTCGGACAATATGACCTGGCTCAAAAGCCCAATATATATATTTCTTGTCTTTAGAAACCGTTAGTGGGGTTGCTATTACTGTCTCTCTCTGATGGCTTATGCACTGTCAGACCCGTGTTACTTGAAACAAAGAAACCCACGTGGTTTAAAGAATAGGAAATGTCTGTGCTTCTCACAAACATGTCTCTAAGGATACTAAACACTGGCAAGTTAGGTATCACCGTCTCACTATCAAAAAAAAAAAACACATATAAAATAATTTACATATAAGTACTCAATACACCTTAAATTTAAAATAGCAAGCCGAACGCTTGAATTATAATTAAAACTTCCCATAAAGTAAGTTATAAAATCAATCATCATGAATTCAGTAATATCGGCGTATTCCGTCACTATTCACTGATGTCGCATCTAGCATTTATAAGTTAGTTATTAAAACAGTTTCGACTGAGTATTTAACAGTTAAATTAAACTTATTTCAGCTACTGTTTAGTAAGCTAAAAATATAATTTATTATTGTATTTCCAATGCAACTCGACGATTTAAGAATAACAAACTATCACAATCTACACCCTGCACACAGCACTAGTTTAAAATGGACTCGGCGCTTTACACACTACATCACTTCAAAAAACTAGCTATCTATTATATATAATATTACTATAACTCAAACACAGAATTACTACGAACGTTAATCCCCTTCGACCAATCTGAGGTCATCTCTATTTACAGAGATTATTTAGAAATCGAACGAAGGTTGTTCTAGTCTAACTGCAAAGTTACTGAGTGAAATGAAATATCTTCAAACGGGGGTTAATATTTTAAACCAGACAAAGGATGAACTATTATTTCGTAGAACGAAATGCTCTCCCTTTTCCGGCTTAAACGATACTTTTCACTCCTAACATGTCGTAACTGCCACCACTGACCAAGATGTACGCGTGTCAGTTTCAAATCTCAGACAACCTGTCTCCAATGCAGGGCAGTTTTCACACTACAGCTGACCATGGCCCACAGTGAGCGCCGTGTCAGTTTGGGATTTTCAGACAAATGTCTGAATACTGACCGGTGCAGATGTAAAGTATCACACCTCACCGGGACTTATGCCGAGAAGAAGCTCGCGCGCTCGGTGAGAATGTAGACTATTGTCTACGTCCTATGTTCAGCGAACCGACTTATCACGCCTTCTGACGCCCTGCAGCCCTGACATCTACGTAATATCGTCCTAGCGCGATTCTCAGTTTTGAGAAAGAAACAGGTAAAGTTTAAAAAAACTGAAGAAAATATTTTTCGCAACCGAGTGATGCGAAAAATACAGGAAAAACAAGTATGGAAAGAATATAAATGAAAGGATTAGGGTGAGAGAATAGGAAGAAGATGTAGGTAATTTAATGACATAAAGACCTACGTGACAAATACCCTTTAGCTCCCCAAGGAGCATAGGCCTTCAACAAACACATGCCAAGTCTTCCTGTCCTGTGCCATCCGCTCAAGTTCTTTCCAGGTTTTCCTCATCATTTTCACCTCTGTAACCAGTTCTCTTCTACATGTGTTTTTTGGTGTACCTCTCTTTCCCTGTGGATCCCAGAACGAGGACTGCCTTGTAATGCTATCAACAGGTCTCCCCAACGAGTGTCCTATCCACCGCCAGCGTCTTCTTCTCCACTGGCAATTGTTTGGTTCTTGACATCAATTCCACATTTGTGACTTTTTGATACCATTTCAGTCCTTCTATTCTACGCGAGCACCCGTTTATAAAAGTCTGTAGCTTTTTGGTTGTTGTTTTGTTGTTCTCCATGTTTCAGAGCCATACAATAGGACTGACTTCACATTTGAGTTGAAAATTCTTATTTTAGTGTGGACTTGTTTTCTCTTGATCTCCATTTGTTTCCCAATGCAATGAAAGCTCCTCTTGCTTTTTGTATTCTTATTTTGATATCATAGTCTGTCCCTCCAGCTTTGTCTATGTTATTGCCAAAATATATGTATGATTCTACATCCTTTAATGTGTTTCTTTCAAGTTCAACCTTGTTATCATTTCTTGCATTTATTCTCATAATCTTTGTCTTTTCCATGTGTATTTTCAGGCCCACTTGTTATGACCTCTCATAGGTAATTTTCATTTTCTCTTGCATCTGATTATGGTTATGGGACAGAAGAGCCAAGTCATCTGCAAAATCCAGATCAAAAAGCTGTTTAGTCAGATTCCACTGGATTCCATTTCTGTTGTGTGATGTTGATGTTTTCATAACCCAATCTATTGCTAGTAAGAAAAGAAATGGAGACAAGAGGCATCCTTGTCTCACTCCTGTTTTAATCCTAAACAGTTCTGTAAGTTGTCCTTCATGAAGAACTCTGCATATCAATGTCCTATAGGTCTTCCTTATTAAGTTAATAATCTTCATGGGAACTCAAAAATGCCTCATCGTCTAGGAAATGATGTGACAATAGTTTACAATATTTCTTCGGTTATGTCTCTCCTTCTATCAGACTGCTCTACTGTGGCTGTTGGACCTAGCCATTTGAGAACCCTTGTTGATGCGTCTAGTTCACATCTGGATGTTTATCTCGATTTTTCTTTAACTGGTAGCCAACAGCTAACATTTAGTGTATCTAGATATAGACACTGCTGCCTGATCGCCAGGGAATGAACATTTACCAAACTCTGCTGTCCTTTCTCTAGGCTGCTACTATAATTCCTTGCCTGTCTACTGTAGTTTCACTTATACTCTTGACTGTCTACTGTATTAACTTTACTCTTGACTGTCCTACTATAGTTCACTTTACTCTTGGCTGTCTACTGTATTTCACTTTATCAACAGTTTCATCAATAATTTAGCAAAACTCAACATACCTGATGATTCGAATACACATATTTCTCTCACTTGGAAACACTGACATCTCGTCCTCAGAATAAATAAACACTGTCACATAACAACCGTGTCAAAATATCGAGATGGATGTCTGGATGATAGTTGCAGCTTTTCTGCCACCGCAGAAGCAACAAATATACATTGGCTTATCACCCGATGAAACCCTCCACTCACTACCACATCTAGAAGCTAACTCTCTTGCATCTGGGAGCACACTGATTTAATCTAAAACGTCGATTTGCAACGACGACTATTTTAGAACATTCCAGAACAACTTTGTCGGACAAACAACTCACAACTCCATACAAAACACGTGAATTGCGATCACCTAGCGCATCTCATGACATAAAGGCATGTGCCCTTTAACCAAAGAAGGAATGTAAGACGTATTTTGTCCCCCATTTACATTTTATGAATTCCTTCCCTTTGACTATACATTAGTTAAAACTCAGCTAATATTCATCATGAAAATCAATCTCAAAAAAATAAATCTAACAGAATTTTCCATCTTAACCAACCTAACTGCTACACTAGGAAATTAGTGCATTAACCACCGCACTACTGCGGCTCCCAAACTTGATTTGTTTATGAATATTTCCCCATTATCATTCTTTGTCCTGGAGTTGGAGTGGCTAAGAGGTATGGTGTTCACCTCTAATTCTAAAGGTGCCGAGTTTGGTTCCCAGTAAAGGGAAAATATTTGATGGAAATATTTACAGAACCAGCGGGTCCTACCGATGTTATATCGGCCCCCCGCACCTCCACCCGGGTAGTGAGATAGGATGCCTAGTCTTCTCAGATAAGGGCAAAATAACAGGAGGTTCCGTGTGCAGGTTGCACATGTTAAAAATCCGTCAGAAGTTAGAATTCTTAAAGAGTAGGCCATACAGCCACTACCCTGACAAAATTAGGAAAACTTACTGATAAACTTGTTTTCTTGCACCAGATTGATATGGACTGTTTTTTTTTTTTGATATAGCTCGTTGTTGCGCTAAACTTGTCGCAACTTATTCTGACTATATATTCTGACCATGCATTCTGACTATATTTAATTTTTTAATGCATGGGAAGTAACTCATGGAATTGTAGTCACTTCTTATTTCTACTAGTTGTCTAATCGTGTGACAATAGTCTGATAGTATAGTTGCTGATAGTTTGTGTGAACGATTTTGAGTCATGTCCATATACGGAGCGCTCAGATCGCCAGTTCTTAGAAAACAGTTGGCAATCGCAATGTTTCAAGATTCATTTCCTTTTAAGGTTCGAATCTTTAGTCGAACATCGTAGAACATTCTTCGTTTCGTAAGTTAGCTGAGTTGTATTCGATTCGCGTGTTCTGCGCATGTCTTTGTTTGTGGCAGTGTTTGAATGATTTCCGCCCAGGTCAGTCTGAGCAGAAATGCTGGTAAGGCGAGACGTAGCGGTGTGCTAGCATCTTCGCTTATATTATTCAGGAAGGAGTCCTCATCATTGTTGTTCCTTTTTTGAGATGATATATCTCTATGTTATTCCAAGTGCCTGGAGGCCTATGTGATTTATGTGATTTAATTCCTGATGAACAGGTAACTGAATCTTTTTTGCTGAGTAACTTTATCGCCATCTTGTGATGTTGACTTTCGCCTAGCCTGCCTTATTATAGAGTCTATGATATGACAAGTTTGCTCAGCTCTCGATCCACTTATATTGTCACGCATCGATTGATGCCTGCCCTAAGGGCCATTTGCTTCCTGAACTTTATTGATGGATCTAGGTTTGATACCTTTGCTGTTTAAGGAACATAGAGGACGATAATGTGACGCTCAAAAGACATGCCTGTCTTGTTGAGGTCGAATATAGAAGACTAGATTTAATCTCCTAGTTGATATCTACTAGCTCTTATGGAAAGGGGAAGTTTACTACCTGACTACATGTACAGCTGATTACGATATCCTAAAAGGCATATGATTTACATTATTTTGATGCTGTCTGCTGTTCCTGTTGAATTGACTACGTCGATGATACAATGACTGTTGTACTATACCTGTGATGTTTCTGCATAACGATGTCCATGCATCTTGTCATTGTGGCGTACACAATATATATTACCAAAAAACATCACTGCTGTTAAAAGCTTTATTGACTTTCTACGTTGTATGGTCTGATGTGACGTCCATGTATGATACTGTAGCTATCTGACTCTATCCTTACGTCACACACTTAAACCAGACTAAAGACACCATGTTACTCTGCCTCATCATCCCTGGTGTCTGAGGGTGATACACCACTCTGCAAGTGCCAGTACTATCATACCTTTGGAAAGCAGATGAAATATAACACCCTCAACATTGTGTGGCAAATGTGACATCATCCACGGAACATTTACACGCAACACATTTTGCTACGCAACATTTGGTGGCCATAAGCTGGTTTGGTCTGGTACCAGCATACACGGGGTCCCTTACCCACTTCATTCTACATGATATCAACAGTTCAACATTTTTCAAGACATCAACATAAAGAATTCTGAGACTACTCGGCGTTGCCCGATAAATGTCGAAATTGCAGTTTTGCCATAAAGCAAGAAATTTGACAGTACCCGGCGTTGTATATATTGCCGGATAACACAAGTTGCTGCTATCAAGGTTCCAGGTTGCTGTCGTTTGTGAAGGTCAAGTGCCGTTGATACAAGTTGTTTTCTCAAGAAGGCCAAGTACCGATTTCAATCAATTTACTATTGGATAAGAGGGTCAAGTGCCGAAACAACACAACATACATTATATCAGAAGCTCAAGTCTCAACCATCGTCTTAGCTGTTTGATGCAAGTTCAGATGTGTGATCAACGTTGGATCTTCGATCTTAGAATGCTGATTACCACCTGTTTTTTGCTGTACTGACGATTGGAGTTCTATAAGTTAAGTGGCCTGTTTGTTTGTGAACTGTGCCCTTATACTTCTACTGAGTCCTCTGTATTTCTCATTCTTTTGTTTACATGTTATATGTTTATATGTTATTTGTATATTTATATTTATATGTTTATGTTTCTGCGGGTTTTCGGTTGGGCGGTGTCTCCCTTAGATCATACCACGTCATAGAGGTCGTCTATCGTGAGCGTTTTCTGTAGGGTGTGCAAATTTCCGATACTGGAATTTGCAAAGCGACTTCTGTTGCTATTTTTTGTTAGTTGTGATGACATGTGTTAGTATTGTTTTCGTTATTTTTCTGCATTCTTTAATTCTGTTTTGATTTGTTTGTATTTGTTAGCCTACTCTTTTCTATTGTTTAGTTTCATATACCATTTTTGTTTATACACTGTGGTGTCTTGTATTTGTATTATCTTCTCGTAGATATCATCACATTTTTTGTGATATTTCTTTAATTTTCGCTTTATTTTTTGTTGATTTCTGCGAATGTTTTCGTATTGTTGCTAAATCTTTGTTATTGTTTACATTGTATTGTTTACATTGTATTGTTTACAGTGTAATGTTTACATTGTTATTGTTTACATTGTGATTGTGTTTACATAGTCATTGGTTACACTTATAGTAGTTAATTCACATTTAATAGTGGGTTATGCTTATGCATTACTAATACACTGATGATTAATAAATGATGAATAGTATTGTGCACTATTGAATGGGAAGTGCACCTATGATCAAGAGTTGATTGATGATATTTCAAAAAGGTCTATACACAAGTTCTTTGATATAAGACTTGTTTCCCACAGAGATTGGGATGATAATATAGTGTTGTGAGTAAACAAGTGCTTCATTTAAGACTTGTTATAATTAAATTTGAAATAAGATAATTAATTATTTCAGGTTGTGGACTCATATTATTACTCATCATGTCTACATTTGAGCACTTTATTGAGCAGGGTAAATTGCTTGGGAAGACTGGTGATAAGTTAGAAGAATTTGCAACTGCTCAATATGATAAAGCAGTGGTAGCTGAACAAAAGAAACTGCAGATGCAGGTGGATGAAAAAAGATTCCAAATGGAAATGGAAAAACAAAAAAGAGAAGCAGAAGCAAAAGCTGAAGAGAAGAGACTACAGATTGAGTCTGAAAATAAAAGACTTGAAAAAGAGGCTGAAGAAAAAAAGTTACAAAGAGAAGCAGATATTGAAAATAAAAGACTTGAAAAAGAGGCTGAAGAAAAAAAGTTACAAAGAGAAGCAGATATTGAAAATAAAAAACTTGAAAGAGAAGCTGAAGAAAGGAGGTTACAAAGAGAGTTTGATGAGAGAAAAGCAAAAATGGAGCATGAAGAAAAACTCTTAGCTTTGGAAGTTGAGAAATTAAAGGTGATGAACATGGGTAATGCTAATGATGCAAATAAGGTCTCAGATAAGACTAATGCAAGCACTTTCAAGCTTAATCTACCACCATTCAATGCTTCCATCGACGATATAACATTCTATCTGGACAGATTTGAAACTTCATGTAAAGTACATAACATAGATAAATCACTACAGGTTTATCATTTGTCCAAAATACTTAGAGGTGATGCTTTGAGTATGTTAAGCATGGTAGATGAGCCTGACAAGAACAACTATGAGGTTGTCAGGGCTATATTGTTAAAGAAATACCAACTTGACGAAGACGGCTATCGTCTTCAATTTAAAAATATGTTGCCAGAAACTGGTGTGCAATTCTCTGAATTCATTTCAAAGATACGTCTTACTTTTTTACGTTGGGTGGAGCTGTCTAAGACAGAAAAAACTTATGAAGGACTTATGGACTTAATACTTAGAGACAAAGTCATGTCTTCTGTCAATGAGTCTTTCCTTGCTTTCCTTCATGAACGTAAACCTAAAACAATAAAAGAAATGGAAGATTTCTGTAGCCAGTATATAACTGCGCATCCTCACGTAACCATTGGTCAAAACTCTAGTCATAGATTCCAACAAAATTTTGATAGGAAAAGTAACAGTAGTTACGGTCAAAATTATGGAAATCAATTTCAGGGTGATTCTTCTTCGAAGAATTGGAGACGAGCTGACAGTCCTCGTTACTTCCAACCTAATAATTTTAGGCATTTCAGAAGAGGATATGGTAACAGAGGTTTTTCCTCGCGTAGACCTCAAAACCAAACAAATAGATGTTCACATCAATGTGGACATGATAATAATCATGGAAACTGTAGTTCGAAACAGGATAACAGTTATAATAGAGACAATAATAACTACAGAGATAATAACAACAGTGATAACTTCAGAGGTAATAGTAGTCGCGGTAGATCTCAATACAAAAAAAAAGAGATATCAGCAGGCTAACTCGGTTCAGCAAGAATCTCAGGGAGCCTGTAATCAGGTTTCTGATAATAAAAACTCTGACGCTGTCACTTGTTCTTCTTTTGACTTTGGGAGAGCAAACAAGTGCCCCCAATGCAGTACTTTGTTCAAGCCAACTACAATATCGACTTTGAGTTGTGGTCACCCTCTCCCCGCTCTTCCTGCTTCGGTTGCACATGACGGGAGAGGTTCTCTAATCCTACATAAGGGTCTTGTTAATAATACTCCAGTCTCACTACTTTTCGATTCCGGATGCACCACTATTGGTGTTAGACAATCGCTTGTAGAACCATCCTGTGCGACAGGAAGGGTTATCAAATGTGTCACATTTGGCGGCACTCTAGAGAAATATCCTACTGCTGTAATTCACATTGCCACGCCTTTCTTTACGGGAGATGTGCATGCCTGTCTCTTACCTAATCCTATTGCGGACCTTATTATTGGTCGTATCCACGGAGTTAGGGAATGTACCCCACAGCAGATTGCTGCTTGGGAAGATGATAATATGCAAGCTACCAATGCAGTGGTTACAAGAGCACAAGCTCTACAAACACCACAAACTTCGTTGAATAATGATAATGAAGTTCATAGCCAAGATAGTACCTTGGTTATTTCTCGTGACTCGTTCATAAAATTACAAGAAGAAGATCCTACGCTAAAAAAATTCTTCATTCTTGCGAAGAAAGGTGATCCAAATAAGGATACACAAAGAAAATCTTGGATAGAAATGAAAAACGGCGTACTTGTACGTATGGTACAAGACTCGGCTACATCAGCACATTCGCAAATTCTTGTTCCCAAGAGTATGAGAGTGCAAATATTGCAACATGCTCATGACTCGCAATGTGCTGGACACATGGGATTTTCCCGTACAAAGTCGAGAGTCCTTGCGGCTTTCTTTTGGCCCTTTGTTAACAAGGACATTCGTATATACTGCCGATCATGTCAGGTATGTCAGGAGGTCAAATCTAGAGGACCACAACATGCTGCGCCTATCCAGGCTGCTGACATCCCTATTCGGCCATTTCAGAAAATGGCCATAGATATTATTGGCCCTTTTAAGATAAAGTCGGCCAGAGGACATCAGTTTATCCTTACATGTGTCGATATGTGCACATGTTGGCCAGAGGCTATCCCTCTAAAGAGCATATCTACTACAGATATCGCAGATGCTCTTTGGCTGATATTTTCTCGCTTGGGGTTCCCCAGAGAAATACTGTCAGACCATGGCACTCAACTCATATCTGACACTATGTCACAGGTAATGTCTACCTTACATATTGAACGATCTCTCAGTAGTATCTACCATCCTATGTCTAATGGGTTAGTTGAGCGTCTGAATAGAACGTTCAAGACTTTGCTTGGTAAGATAACTGAAGATCATCCTCAAGATTGGGACAGGGTTTTACCCGCGGCTCTCTTTGCCTATAGAGAAGTCCCTAATGAACACACAGGATTTTCTCCCTTCGAACTTGTCTTTGGCGCGTGTCCGCGCGGCCCTATGTCTTTATTACACGATCTCATCACTGCCGATGATATTAGTGATGACACTCAATCTTCATATGAGTATGTCATTGCTCTTAGGCAAAAGATCATTGAGGCATGCAAACTAGCGACTGCTTCATCAGAAATTGCTAAAGAAAAAGCAAGGCAGTTTGCTAACAAGAACAGATGTCTACGACAACTTTGTCCAGGTGACAAAGCATTCGTCCTACTCCCCAGTAGGGAAAATAGACTTCTGATTGCATGGAAAGGTCCATATGCAATAGTCTCACGAATTTCCGATGTTGACTATGTGGTCGATATAGATGGAAAGCATAAAACTTTCCATATCAACATGCTGACGGAATTTCATGAGCGTCCAGACTATTTGCTGCCTATTTTCCAGGCAACGGACGATTCTTCTGTACCTCATGGTCATTACTCATCCCTGTCTGTCATACAGGATGAGGAATCTGTTTTTTCTGATGTTAATCTTCCTCTTCCAGTGGTTCCACTACATTCTATGGAATCTTGGAAAGATGTCTCCATCTCTCCTAATCTTTCTGTTGATGAACATCGTCAAGTCTCGTCGATGTTACAGACATTTAAGGATGTTCTAACCGACATCCCTGGTCACACGCATGTCATAGAACATGACATAATTCTTACCGACAGTAATCCTGTTAGGGTTAGACCGTATCCTATCCCTATACACTTTCAGTCACAAGTGGAAAAGGAATTGGATGAAATGATCCAATTAAACATAACTGAACCATCGACTTCTCCATATTCTTCTTCCATTGTTATTGTTCAGAAGAAAGATAAGAACATACGAATTTGCGTTGATTATCGCAAATTAAATCAAGTCACAAAGTTCGATGCTGAACCTATGCCTTTACTAGAAGATCTACTTATTAGACTTTCTAATTCTAGATTCTTCACTAAACTTGACTTGTCAAAAGGTTATTGGCAAGTGCCTTTAGCAGATCATGCCAAACCTCTGACTGCTTTCTCTACACCTAGGGGTTTATTTCAATGGAATGTAATGCCCTTCGGTCTTATGAACGCCCCTGCTACTTTCGTTCGCATGATGCGTCGAATTCTTTCTCATCATTCAGATGTCATCGCATACTTAGATGATATCTGTCTCTTCAGTGATTCTTGGGAAGATCACTATCTGGGTTTATATGACCTACTGTCTACTCTACGTGAGTATAATCTGACAGCAAAACCTTCTAAAGCTTATATTGGTTTTGGTGAAATCTCTTTCCTGGGTCATCGTGTTGGTCATGGTCTCTTGAAGACAGAAGACCACAATACTTCGAAAATATTGAACATCTCTGTACCTAAGACGAAGAAACAAGTCTGGAGTCTCTTGGGGTTAATTCAATTCTATGGGAGATTTATTCCGAATCTATCTTCGATAATGGCACCTCTGTCAACGTTGTTGAAGAAAGGGTCGCCTAATCTGATTCGTTGGTCTCAGGAATGTCAATCTTCCTTAGACCAGATTAAAAGTATATTTTCTTCTCCTCCCATCCTAAGATTACCTACTCTTGATAGAACTTTTGTTCTTCGAAGTGATGCTTCATCCACTGGGATCGGAGCAGCACTTATGCAGGAATATGCTGAAATTCTGCATCCTGTCATGTACATTTCTAGAAAACTAAATGCGGCAGAGAGGAACTACTCGGTTTTAGACCGTGAATTGTTGGCTATGGTTTGGTCTATTCTCAAACTACAAAGATTCCTCCTGGGCGCACATTTCATTCTAGAAACTGATCAGAAAGCTCTTACAGCTATTCAGACTAAGAACTTGAAGAGTTCGAGATCCACTCGATATGCTATTGCTCTTCAACCTTTTCACTTCACGGTACGAGCTATCCGTGGGTCGGATAATGTGATGGCTGACATTCTGTCTAGATGCCCACATGATTCCAACTAATACTTCTGTCCTATTTCTAGATATAAGACAGAGCCATAACACACCTATATTACTACAATACATTAGCACATCTGTCCTCACTTTAGGTGAACACATACTATTGTGCTTTGTTATCATCTTCTTCTGTTCCCATCTTTAATATAAGAAGAAGACTGAGTAGTTAATATAAGGGCCGAAAGTTTACTCGGTCACAATTGTTAATAATAATGTATTGTATAGTATGAAACTTAATGGCTATTAAATAGAATTATATTGGTTGTTTTTTCTCAGCATGTTATTGTTGATCGGAGAAGCTACCTTTCTGTTGTCAAACATGGAGAGTTCCACATTGTACACTTTCCTTGGAACGACAGGAGATGTGTCCTGGATCATCATTTATGTTTAATTTCATTATGTAATGGTATTATTAAACATTTAGATAATGTAATATTTAACATTCTATATCAGATGTGTACATCCATTCTATTTGATTATTATGATATGAACTTGCATATTTATATTGTATTTTCATGCAAGCGTAGTGTGTGTTGGTGGCACCTCCCCGATATATATTTTTTGAATAAGATTTTTTATCTGTTGAGAAATATTCTCACCAGACACTTTATGTGTCAATTTAGCCTCATATTAGGCAGTGCAATTAGTTATCCCCGCATAATTCGTCCGTTGTTAAACCGCTTTTGGTTTTACTCTTGGATATTTTTAAAAAAAAAATGTTGCACATTTTTTTTTTATCGGGAGGTGGCGGTAATGTTGCGCTAAACTTGTCGCAACTTATTCTGACTATATATTCTGACCATGCATTCTGACTATATTTAATTTTTTAATGCATGGGAAGTAACTCATGGAATTGTAGTCACTTCTTATTTCTACTAGTTGTCTAATCGTGTGACAATAGTCTGATAGTATAGTTGCTGATAGTTTGTGTGAACGATTTTGAGTCATGTCCATATACGGAGCGCTCAGATCGCCAGTTCTTAGAAAACAGTAGGCAATCGCAATGTTTCAAGATTCATTTCCTTTTAAGGTTCGAATCTTTAGTCGAACATCGTAGAACATTCTTCGTTTCGTAAGTTAGCTGAGTTGTATTCGATTCGCGTGTTCTGCGCATGTCTTTGTTTGTGGCAGTGTTTGAATGATTTCCGCCCAGGTCAGTCTGAGCAGAAATGCTGGTAAGGCGAGACGTAGCGGTGTGCTAGCATCTTCGCTTATATTATTCAGGAAGGAGTCCTCATCATTGTTGTTCCTTTTTTGAGATGATATATCTCTATGTTATTCCAAGTGCCTGGAGGCCTATGTGATTTATGTGATTTAATTCCTGATGAACAGGTAACTGAATCTTTTTTGCTGAGTAACTTTATCGCCATCTTGTGATGTTGACTTTCGCCTAGCCTGCCTTATTATAGAGTCTATGATATGACAAGTTTGCTCAGCTCTCGATCCACTTATATTGTCACGCATCGATTGATGCCTGCCCTAAGGGCCATTTGCTTCCTGAACTTTATTGATGGATCTAGGTTTGATACCTTTGCTGTTTAAGGAACATAGAGGACGATAATGTGACGCTCAAAAGACATGCCTGTCTTGTTGAGGTCGAATATAGAAGACTAGATTTAATCTCCTAGTTGATATCTACTAGCTCTTATGGAAAGGGGAAGTTTACTACCTGACTACATGTACAGCTGATTACGATATCCTAAAAGGCATATGATTTACATTATTTTGATGCTGTCTGCTGTTCCTGTTGAATTGACTACGTCGATGATACAATGACTGTTGTACTATACCTGTGATGTTTCTGCATAACGATGTCCATGCATCTTGTCATTGTGGCGTACACAATATATATTACCAAAAAACATCACTGCTGTTAAAAGCTTTATTGACTTTCTACGTTGTATGGTCTGATGTGACGTCCATGTATGATACTGTAGCTATCTGACTCTATCCTTACGTCACACACTTAAACCAGACTAAAGATACCATGTTACTCTGCCTCATCATCCCTGGTGTCTGAGGGTGATACACCACTCTGCAAGTGCCAGTACTATCATACCTTTGGAAAGCAGATGAAATATAACACCCTCAACATTGTGTGGCAAATGTGACATCATCCACGGAACTTTTACACGCAACACATTTTGCTACGCAACACTCGTCCAGTCACAATGTTCTG
Source organism: Oreohelix idahoensis (assembly GCA_024509875.1). Lineage (NCBI taxonomy): Eukaryota > Metazoa > Mollusca > Gastropoda > Stylommatophora > Oreohelicidae > Oreohelix > Oreohelix idahoensis. Next base: position 308,164 of record JAMPIV010016296.1, read on the forward strand.
TAAATGGGTCAGGTTACCGACTTGTGACGAAAGTACTGAGATTCTGTCTTTCAAATGGCCCATGTCTTTTTCTCCTTGCATTTAGTTCACTATTTTTGGAGGGATTACAGAAAAATCCTTCTCCATGTTTCTTCTCCTTCTATTATTTACGTTTTTTTTCAAGATGAGATCACGAGGGAGTTTGATCTCATCTGCATTATGGTTCTTCTTTATGTGTTTAGAATGGGGGTGTAGGGAATTAGACAGTATTTTTCTAGAAGAAAGATTATAGATGCTAGATCAGGATTGGCACCAGATTGTCTTTTTTTAAAGATATTGCGTGGCCATATACGCATTTTTCGGGAGTTAAATTAATTGCGGCCATTTTTGCTTCATTTCCGCAGTATAGGGCTAGGCTTAATCTCGTTTCTTTGTCTAAAACCCATGCACGTTACATCAGAACGATCTAGGTTCTGATTGGCTGAGAGATAACTGCAGTTGAAATGCAGAGCTCTCATTGGCTTTACAACCACGCCGCGCATATGACGTCACGAAGTCGGCGCGTGGGGGTCTTGGTTATAAAAGGCCTATATTTCATAGTTTCTTTCTCTTTTAATGAAAAAAAATTGCCAAAGCCGGTTGCCAGTCAAGTCGATTGCCTTCAGTAGGACATTCGAGATTTGGTAAGCATCATTTTTGCGTGAGGACTTTATTTATTTTTCTAGTCCTAGCCGATCATTTAAGTTTCTTTGGGCAGTTTAGTTTAATTTAACTCCAGAGCCATCAATTCGATCTGAGTGATAGACATGAGAAACTAGGTCCATTTAATTCCTTGTTGAAAGAATAGCGGCATGGTTTAAAAGTTGAGATATCACCGCTTTGTATTATTGCAAAGTCGGTCGGGAGAGAAACTCGCATCTGCGAATTTTATTTATTTACAGAATAGTCGGGAGCGCGTAATGTGTATTTTTATTTGTGATTTTAGTGAGAGTATTGATGCTCGCTATTTATATAGTTACGCATATATCTGTGGACGGGAGTGAAAGAGGCATAATTTGGAAGCGCGTGGGCGCGTTGGTTACGGAATTGTTATTGATACGACGTTCAGAGGGACGAGGGGGAGATAAGCACGTGGTCATAAAATTACAAACACGTGGTTGAACTACGGGGTTTTCAATTTGATAACCAGGGGTTATGTATAACTTTTGACGGCATGTAGATGCTAGCGTAAACAGGGTTATAGGTTATTGATTGTGCTTTGTTATTCTGTGTATTCAGAAGATGGAGATGACATTTATTTATGTTAAGGGAATTATTTTGTATTTCATTTTGAATGTGATTACTATTATTGACGGGAATTTTAGGAATTCCTTGAGAAGGCTAGTTTTAGTTGTGTTAAACATTACGGCATTAGTGTCAGCGTAAGAAGTAGGCCACAGTACGTCTGCCCAGACGGGCCATTGAAAATATGGTTGTTGCTCGGAGTTAGTCAGGCAGAACAGGCGATCTGGGTTAGCCAATGTTTACCTTGTGGGCTCAGGTAGAGAAGGGAGCTCAGTGGGGGGAGCGGACTTTGTTTGCATGATTTTGTATGGTGGTGCATAACGGGAGAGAGTAGGGGAGCTGTATTGATTATAGACGGGGGAGACTTAAGTGTTAAAGACTTAAGGGTTTGTCAGGAAGTTAATTGTTATTTGTAATAGAGTATTAACGTTTTGTTTAGCTGTTGTTTTTGCTTTTGTCTAAACAGCAGGTGCCGGCTTTTTGTGGGAATGAGAGCGGAATTTTGAGACCACAAAATTTCTCCCACGGCAAAGTTGGGGCATTCGCAGAACCGCAAGGGTTTTACGTTAGTTGCCAGTAGTGGACGGAGAGGAAGAAAATACGTTTTCCCAACCAGGGGAAGACATTTTCCAGCGAATAGGATTTTTGTGGATAAATCCTGAGCTCTGACGCTCGTTACACACGCAGATTTGGCAGGCTGCCAGCGGTGTGGTAATTTTGTGTTCGTTTCTTCACGGCCATAATAAAGCCGACAGCCCAGTTATAGGTACTCGGGCAGGTAATTTCCGAGTGGTAGAAGTCCGCTACAGTTCCAGTCCAGAATCCAGTGGGGTTCTGTTGGACCTCGGTCATCAATTCCAGAGTTGGTGGAGAGAGATAGGGTAAACATTCTCTCTACTGAAGTCAGCACAGATAGGCAGAACTGTTAGTTTTGGTGAATCATAGCAGAGGACAGCTGATGAAGTTTAGAGGTGCAGTTAGTTGTGTTCAGGAGATTCCAGGATAGGCTGTGTAGAACCGAAGTCTGTGCAGAGATTGTGTAGTCACTTCGCCGTCGTTCCAGCTATCAGTGGACTTAGAGTTAGAGTTAGAATTTAGAACAGCTAGTTTGGAGTGTAGGCGACATCAAGTGCAGTGTAGTTCATTTCAGTTAACCTTACCTTCTTTCTCCATACAGGTTGCAATTGTGGGAGAAGGGTTGGGGTTGATGCATTTTTAACTGTGCTTGATTTTGTTTCAGGAGTGCATCCTCGCACTTGATGTATGGGACATGCATATGTTTGTTGTTTATAGGTGTATAATAAACTTGTATAAATTGTAGCTGGCATCAGTCATTTCCTTTAGTACAGTAGCTATATGTTGTCTGTACCTTGGTGTTTGTGAATCTTAATTGAACCTTATCCCCATAGGGTAGTTAGAGGTGGTTCGAGGCCATAGCAATTTAAACGTCCGAAGTGGCGAGGAAAGAATCAACCTCGGTTCTCAACCTCGGAGCCAATGGTCTCAACTTTCACAGTTTGCACTATATTTCTATCTGAATCTATCATTTCAGTCTTTCTTCTTACTATTGCCTTGTCACTATACGTAGACAGTCTCTAGTCCTAAATCCATTTCGTGACAAAGTGAGTGCTATCGTCCGGTGAATCATCTTTGTTACGTTCAATTCTGTGATCTTGACAAAGTGGTGGCGTCGTCCTTGGGATCATCTTTGTTGGGATCAATTCTAGATTCATAGATTGTCTCTGTAGAAAGTTCTGGAAATAGATTTCAAAAAAAATCCCCTAGACTTGAGCTATATTAAGACTGATCCAGCTATAAGTTTTTTTCCACAGGTTCCAGTTAGTATAGAGGATAGTGGTTGTAAGGTTGTTTATGACTTAGAAGTAATTGATGGCTAATGGAATTTTTTTCTTGACAGGAAAGTAAATTCGGGTTTTGGGTAGCTGGATAACTTGAATTTTTTTCAGGTAGTTATTAGTCAGACTTGGTGCTAGTCTGAGTGCGGGTTTTTGCGACAGCATATTCATAGTAGGTAACAGTAAATTTTTCTTGTTCCTTTTTTGTCATTTCCCCTCGTTGTGAGTACTGCTGATTTGTCAGGTAAGATGGCTGAATTGGTCAAGCTACTTACTGCATGGAAGGACGCAGCTAAAAGCATGGGGATGAATGAGGCCGAGACTAGGGCTTACATTATGAGGGAACAGGACCGGCAGACGGAGAGAGAGAAAAGGGAAGCCCAGGAGAAGATAGCAGAGAGGGAAGCCCAGGAGAAGATAGCAGAGAGGGAAGCCCAGGAGAAGATAGCACAGAGGGAAGCCCAGGAGAAGATAGCACAGAGGGAAGCCCAGGAGAAGTTAGCACAGAGGGAAGCCCAAGAGAGGGAGAAGGCAGCAGAGAGACAGCATGAACTTGCCCTGCGTTCACTGGAACTGCAGTACCGATCTTCGGAAGGCAGTTCGGCTAACGGAGATTCTCCCGGAGCAGGGGCAACAGACACCGCAGGAAACGGAGGGCCCCGGATGGCAGCCATGAATTTTCCGATGGACTCTTTTCCTAACGGGAATGAGAAAATTGAGGTATTTTTAGAAAAATTTGAACGGATGGCAAAGGTATACGGGCTGGATGATAGTCTTTGGTGTCTCAAATTATCTCAATCTCTAAGAGGACATGCGTATGAGGTCTATAGCAAGATGCTGGTAGATGACCAAGGTAACTTTGAGGCTCTGCGGAACGCCCTGTTACAGCGATTCCAATGGACTCCCCGGAAGTGCCAAACGATGTTTAGGGAAAGTCGACTGGAGAAAGGAGAAAGTTTTCCCCAGTTCGCGGAGAGGCTGAGGAATTACCTCACTCGCTGGAGAGAGTTGTCGGGTTTGGCTAAATCGTTTGAAGGACTCGAAGAGCTCATCATGTGCGAACAGATAAAGGCCAACATGTCTCCGGACTTAAGGAAGTACCTGGCGGAGCAGGGCGCACAGCAACTGGACCAGATAATTCTATTTGCAGAAAGGTTCCAGACGGCCCAGGCCGAAGTACTGGGCCAGAAAAGAAAACACCCTGACCTGCCAGCCCCGGACAAAGGAGCATCTTCATCGCATTCGCCTTCCTCTTCAGCTCACCAACCGCAAGGGCCGTCTCGCAAGGAGCCCCCTCCCAGTCATAACATGCGCTCCCAGCCGCCTAACAGAACACAGGGGCCGACTTCTCATGAACCCGTCAGGAACCGGGGAGATAATGAGAGATACTGTAGGTTCTGTCGGACTACTTCTCATTGGACAACACGGTGCCCAAACAAACAACCCGCTCATCAGATGGCTTGTTTAAGGCCTGTGAGGGTGAAACAAGGGAAGAAGTGGAAACCCTTCCAGTCAGAGAAGTTGTTTTCCAACAGCGGGCCAGCAGAAGTGAACGGGACTGAGACTACATGCTTATTTGACAGCGGGCTTACCTACCCCAGCATAGTCGCCCGACATCTGGTGAAGCCCTGGCAGATGACGAAAGAAAAAGTGAATATTGGTGGAGTTTTAAGGAAAGGGACTTCACAGTGCTTTCCCGTAGCCAATATTAAAGTGAAATGTAAGTTCGTGTCTGGCACCATCAAGGCAGCTGTAACGGCTCAGCCAGCCTATGACTTCATTCTTGGCAACCCATATTTGGTTTTGGGGAACCCGACCACACCGATCCTTGCTGATGCAAGGGGGCCTACTGCAGGCCAGAAACGTGGAAAAGGAGAACCCCTAATTCACGGAGCCCCGAGCGAGCTCAAACATAGCTGTCGTGCCAAGGAGAGGTGCAACGCCTCTGACGACAGTGGTATGTTATTTGCAGAGGCAAATTCGCCCGCCAGCCCTGTTCAGCCAACCGGCCAAACAGTGGTGACGACGCCTCTGATTCCGGAAGTACACTCTTTGTTGTCGGGAATTAGGCCCCCGATGGTATTAGCTCCTTCAAGTGAGGGACATACTGACAAGAGCGGTATTACATATGTCAACGACCAGCGCCATCTTCATAGGGCACAAGATAGCGGTCTGAGCGAGCATATAGTTCCAACCAGCCCTGGAGCCCCATCCGACCAGCACTTTACTCAAACGGAGGAGGACAGTGATCTGAGTATCCGTTTGCCTATAGACGGAGATGGGCCCCACAACTCTCATATCTCGTTTACAGGAAACGACTCTTGTAACGAGCAGCCTGAAAAATTGGCTATCTTTTCCAATTCGTTTCACGGAACATTGGAACCAGTTACTGAGAGCTTTAACTCAGATTCTCCGCGATCTAACGGGATCTTAAACCGTCAAGTGTCACTGCAGGACACATTCCAACTGACGCCAGTAACTCTCACAGGGGAGGGCAAGGTTGAAGGTAGAACCAGGGTGTTAGACGGAGAGCTCCCGTGGTCTACAGTTTCATCTCACCAACTTTTCAGGCCAGAAAAGAGTGAGAAAAGCGACCTTACGCATTTGCAAGGAGCTATTTTGGAGAGCTCTGTCCCGCTTCAGATTGGTAGGGGAAGAGCGAGTCCAGAACCACTGCCAGGGGCAGATCTTACCTACCTTTCTTCACAGGTAGAAGCTATTGAGGTCGATCGTGATCCAATAGACACCCAGCAAGAAATCGGAGGCTCTACACCAGAGGAACCCGAGACGTTGCATCAGTTTCGCACGGTACCAGCAGTCACAACCCTGCTGACGCGCAGCGAGGAAGTCGCCATCGCCAGGTCGCCACAGCGCCCGCCAGTCACATCAGCTGACCAGAACAGCCTTTGGACGGTCATAGCAAGGGAAAGTTCAGACCCGCCATTAGACGGCACAGGTCTGAAGAGAGATCAACTCTCCCAACGGAGCATAGGAGCTCATTCTAGGAGAGGAAGAAGGAGGAAACGCAAAAGAGGAAGGTCAAAGAACACTGAATAGGAGGGGTAAGGACAGACAGCCTTGTAGACAGAGTTAAGGGCCAGTGTGAAACACAGAGATTTCAGTAATGAGATCGATGCTCAATCTTCGAAGGTGGGAGTGATGTGACGAAAGTACTGAGATTCTGTCTTTCAAATGGCCCATGTCTTTTTCTCCTTGCATTTAGTTCACTATTTTTGGAGGGATTACAGAAAAATCCTTCTCCATGTTTCTTCTCCTTCTATTATTTACGTTTTTTTTCAAGATGAGATCACGAGGGAGTTTGATCTCATCTGCATTATGGTTCTTCTTTATGTGTTTAGAATGGGGGTGTAGGGAATTAGACAGTATTTTTCTAGAAGAAAGATTATAGATGCTAGATCAGGATTGGCACCAGTTTGTCTTTTTTTAAAGATATTGCGTGGCCATATACGCATTTTTCGGGAGTTAAATTAATTGCGGCCATTTTTGCTTCATTTCCGCAGTATAGGGCTAGGCTTAATCTCGTTTCTTTGTCTAAAACCCATGCACGTTACATCAGAACGATCTAGGTTCTGATTGGCTGAGAGATAACTGCAGTTGAAATGCAGAGCTCTCATTGGCTTTACAACCATGCCGCGCATATGATGTCACGAAGTCGGCGCGTGGGGGTCTTGGTTATAAAAGGCCTATATTTCATAGTTTCTTTCTCTTTTAATGAAAAAAAATTGCCAAAGCCGGTTGCCAGTCAAGTCGATTGCCTTCAGTAGGACATTCGAGATTTGGTAAGCATCATTTTTGCGTGAGGACTTTATTTATTTTTCTAGTCCTAGCCGATCATTTAAGTTTCTTTGGGCAGTTTAGTTTAATTTAACTCCAGAGCCATCAATTCGATCTGAGTGATAGACATGAGAAACTAGGTCCATTTAATTCCTTGTTGAAAGAATAGCGGCATGGTTTAAAAGTTGAGATATCACCGCTTTGTATTATTGCAAAGTCGGTCGGGAGAGAAACTCGCATCTGCGAATTTTATTTATTTACAGAATAGTCGGGAGCGCGTAATGTGTATTTTTATTTGTGATTTTAGTGAGAGTATTGATGCTCGCTATTTATATAGTTACGCATATATCTGTGGACGGGAGTGAAAGAGGCATAATTTGGAAGCGCGTGGGCGCGTTGGTTACGGAATTGTTATTGATACGACGTTCAGAGGGACGAGGGGGAGATAAGCACGTGGTCATAAAATTACAAACACGTGGTTGAACTACGGGGTTTTCAATTTGATAACCAGGGGTTATGTATAACTTTTGACGGCATGTAGATGCTAGCGTAAACAGGGTTATAGGTTATTGATTGTGCTTTGTTATTCTGTGTATTCAGAAGATGGAGATGACATTTATTTATGTTAAGGGAATTATTTTGTATTTCATTTTGAATGTGATTACTATTATTGACGGGAATTTTAGGAATTCCTTGAGAAGGCTAGTTTTAGTTGTGTTAAACATTACGGCATTAGTGTCAGCGTAAGAAGTAGGCCACAGTACGTCTGCCCAGACGGGCCATTGAAAATATGGTTGTTGCTCGGAGTTAGTCAGGCAGAACAGGCGATCTGGGTTAGCCAATGTTTACCTTGTGGGCTCAGGTAGAGAAGGGAGCTCAGTGGGGGGAGCGGACTTTGTTTGCATGATTTTGTATGGTGGTGCATAACGGGAGAGAGTAGGGGAGCTGTATTGATTATAGACGGGGGAGACTTAAGTGTTAAAGACTTAAGGGTTTGTCAGGAAGTTAATTGTTATTTGTAATAGAGTATTAACGTTTTGTTTAGCTGTTGTTTTTGCTTTTGTCTAAACAGCAGGTGCCGGCTTTTTGTGGGAATGAGAGCGGAATTTTGAGACCACAAAATTTCTCCCACGGCAAAGTTGGGGCATTCGCAGAACCGCAAGGGTTTTACGTTAGTTGCCAGTAGTGGACGGAGAGGAAGAAAATACGTTTTCCCAACCAGGGGAAGACATTTTCCAGCGAATAGGATTTTTGTGGATAAATCCTGAGCTCTGACGCTCGTTACACACGCAGATTTGGCAGGCTGCCAGCGGTGTGGTAATTTTGTGTTCGTTTCTTCACGGCCATAATAAAGCCGACAGCCCAGTTATAGGTACTCGGGCAGGTAATTTCCGAGTGGTAGAAGTCCGCTACAGTTCCAGTCCAGAATCCAGTGGGGTTCTGTTGGACCTCGGTCATCAATTCCAGAGTTGGTGGAGAGAGATAGGGTAAACATTCTCTCTACTGAAGTCAGCACAGATAGGCAGAACTGTTAGCTTTGGTGAATCATAGCAGAGGACAGCTGATGAAGTTTAGAGGTGCAGTTAGTTGTGTTCAGGAGATTCCAGGATAGGCTGTGTAGAACCGAAGTCTGTGCAGAGATTGTGTAGTCACTTCGCCGTCGTTCCAGCTATCAGTGGACTTAGAGTTAGAATTAGAATTTAGAACAGCTAGTTTGGAGTGTAGGCGACATCAAGTGCAGTGTAGTTCATTTCAGTTAACCTTACCTTCTTTCTCCATACAGGTTGCAATTGTGGGAGAAGGGTTGGGGTTGATGCATTTTTAACTGTGCTTGATTTTGTTTCAGGAGTGCATCCTCGCACTTGATGTATGGGACATGCATATGTTTGTTGTTTATAGGTGTATAATAAACTTGTATAAATTGTAGCTGGCATCAGTCATTTCCTTTAGTACAGTAGCTATATGTTGTCTGTACCTTGGTGTTTGTGAATCTTAATTGAACCTTATCCCCATAGGGTAGTTAGAGGTGGTTCGAGGCCATAGCAATTTAAACGTCCGAAGTGGCGAGGAAAGAATCAACCTCGGTTCTCAACCTCGGAGCCAATGGTCTCAACTTTCACAGTTTGCACTATATTTCTATCTGAATCTATCATTTCAGTCTTTCTTCTTACTATTGCCTTGTCACTATACGTAGACAGTCTCTAGTCCTAAATCCATTTCGTGAC
>JAMPIV010016297.1:0-34181 GCA_024509875.1 Oreohelix idahoensis
CGTTTGTTTCAAAGTTTGTTATAATGTCCTACAAATAGTAACATCTCGAGTTTTCTGAAAATGCAGGTCTTTATGGCCGAATTTTTAGTGTTGATAGTTGTCTGAGCGTCCCATTGACAGAGTGGTTTACTGGTCTATCGTGGCGGAGATGCTGGTTTCGAATCAACAGTTCGTCACGCTTTTCAGTCTACACAGCTGTAAATGGGTACCTGACTCTGCTCTTGATGTTTATGGAAGGGAAAAGGCAGCGAGGAAGGGGGAACTGGTTGGTCACCCAACCTCTCAGTACTGAATCTAGTATAATGAAGTTTCTTAACACTTCACATTATAATTTATAATGCCTATTTCTTTATCCTGATGAAAGAAAGATTTCGTTCGTTCGTTTATTATAATGCAGAACCTTATATAAACAATTCCAATAAACTTTAAAAGAAAAAATAAATAAATTGTGCCTTTGCCCTGCTAAACACATAAATGCACACACGGTTACAATAACTGATTTATAAATTTTTTGAACTAAGCATAGTGATGTGGTCAGGGACTTCAGAGACGCGACGGATTTTCACAGCAACAATCATAAACTGTTTAAGGTAAGTGCAAGAGGTCTAGTGGCTGCCTACTGTAATTACTTAACTGGGTGTCAAAGGACAGTCAAGAACAGGCATTAAATAGGCTTTGTGAAACTGCAGAAAGAGCACTTGCAGGCTGTGGAATCATTTTTTTTTTTCATTATTAGTAATTGCTTTTTTGCAACTTAACCTCAAAGCTATAATGCACGAAAGACTTTTTTTCAATTACGGTACTTCTATTCGTTAATGGTAAATCAAATCAAAGATTTTCCTCTATGATAATATAAGGAAGTAATTCATAAGTTGTATACTCCATCCTCCATATAGATTATTAGATCATCATACAAACGTACATGGGCACACACACTTTTCATGCGTAATATATTTTAACACTTATCACGTATGCTTCAAGTCACATATCCCAATTTTTTTAAAGAAAATTAAAAAAACTGATCAGTTAGGGAAGAAGCAATAAGTGAATAAATAAAGATAAAAAGTAAGTCACTATTAATATTAAATTTGAAACTTATGAATCCACATTGTGTCTCAATCAGTCCTGTACAGGAGTCTGAGTCTACACATTACATCTTGACGTCTAATCGGAAAGAAGCTAGTGAAAGCGTGCACAAACCTGAAAAGCAGAATTCACAAGATAGTAGGACATCATACATTTCCTAAATTACAAGGAAGATATCCACTAACTTCTGAGACATAGAGAGCAACAAAAACAACAAACAAAAAAGCTACAGACTTTTATAAACGGGGCTTGCGAAGAATAGAAGGACTGAAATGGTATGACGAATGTAACAAATGTGGAATTTCAATGACAATAAAACAGAACACAGTAGCCAGTGGAACAAGAGTTGAGAAGAACACATCTGGCGATGGCTAGGACACACCCCCAAAATTTACCCACATTAGGAAACCTGTTGATAGCACTACAATGCCGTCCTATTGTTGGAATCCACATGGAAAGAGAGGCAGGAGGTAGGACTGTAACAGTCTTTTTTTCTCTTCTTGTTGAGGTGATCACTAGGCCCAAGACAGTATACATGTTGTTAGGTGTGTAGTGTGCGAGCGTCGTAGGATGAATCTGAGTGTCGGGTGCGAAAATGAAGGCGCGAATGTGAGTTTTTAGCTCGTATAAATGTAGACCCTGCAACCCATACACTCAACATGCAAGTAGAGATCATAGGATGCTTGGACACTGCAGGCACGTTTCAAGAAACATTTTATTGACGAGAGAAACAATACACATGTATCACAGGAACAGTCCAGTTGTAACAACGGTCATGCTGACCGTAAAATCGATAGAGTATACATTAGGCATTCAAAACAAAAGCTGGTAAACATTTGAATATTCGTAGCATGGTCAATACAATGTTCTTCAATAATGACAGTTCGTGGCGTCGCCCTGGTATTCACTGCAAAGACTAAAAAACGCGTTCATATAACAGTCTTAATCACTTTAGACCCCACATAGGTTGCAACTTGGCATTCCCCCGCCAATTGCACTGTATTAGGCTGTATACATTAGCCGAAAACACAGTCACCTCTCGTTCTGACGTCAGCTGTGTACTTCTGATAAGCAGGTTACCATCAACCCTGCAGCATAAATGCTTATTGTAGACATAAATTCCGCAATCTGCGGTTCCCACAATATATCTTCGTCACTTGGATTTTCTGGACAATATCAAAAGACTAATAGTCCCTTGGATAGCTACCCTCGAGCAACGAAAATATATAAGTATTCTGAAAATGGGAGGATCGGTGAGCTGCTGGTTCACAGACTAGGCCAATCTTCTAACATGTATCTGCCACCGAAAAGCCTCATAGTAATGGAAAAAGGTCGGTATTACCTTTAACCCTGTAACTGTATCCACAGAACACAAAAGGAACTCGCTGCTGTCATTCCAACGCACAGAGATTCACTGGGGAAAAACTGCCATCGCAGCCACTTCGAAGATTCCTCTCCGATAAAAAAACACAATGGACCCTTGGTCCCTTCAGAAAAAAACCCAGGACATTTCCGCCCCTTTACGGCTTTGCCGGAAGTCTACTAAACTCAACCTCCCGCTTAAAAAAACCTGCCTATGGGCATACGCCAGGAACTGTCTACCTTTGACCCTAAAGGTCAAACACAATACCCAAGTGAAATGAATAAACAAGGAAGACAAACCCTAATCAACCTGAACATCGCAGGTAAAGACACAATTATTCTTATGATAAAACTCATATAAGCAAATAACTTGACAGATGACACGTCCGTCATAAAAATGACAGCAACATCTACTAATATCACGCACAACCCCCCTGTAAAAAAAAAAAAAATGAATTTTTTTTTTTTTTTTTAAAGTCCATGAGCAAGATTGAACAAGTATCATTTATGTTCTCATGAAAAAAATGAACCTAATAACAGGAACAATAAAGGCAAAAACAAAGCGTCTTAAGAGGGATACAAATCATCTCCCAACATAGGAGAAAATATCTCCTTTAAGCCAAACAAACTAAGGGGGTACCATTAAAGAAACCTAAGTTGCTGGCAATACCAATCATATATCAAACATTACTAAATACTATAATTATAGCAATATACAAATGTCATGAATTACAATGCTATATTAGCAACATATCACTGATGGAGGGACAAAATGAAATTTGTTAAATTATCTAAACATCATCCAAATACATTTGTATTACAACATATTATGATATTAAGGACAGACCTAAGTCTGAAAGTGTATCAGGAAAAACTAGGACACAAGATTTAACTGGAATCATGTGGGCATCTGGACAATATGTCCGCCATCACATTATCCGAACCACGGATAGCTCGCACCGTGAAATGGAAAGGCTGAAGAGCAATAGCATAACGAGTAGATCTCGAGCTCTTCAAATCCTTACTTTGCATAGCCGTAAGAGCATTTTGGTCGGTTTCCATAAAGAAATGCGCGCCCAGAAGGAACCTTTGTAGCTTAAGAATGGACCAAACCATAGCCAACAATTCACGGTCTAAAACCGAGTAATTCCTTTCTGCCGCATTTAGCTTCCTAGAAATATACATTACAGGATGCAGAGTTCCTGAATATTCCTGCATTAGTGCCGCTCCAATCCCAGTGGAAGAGGCATCACTACGGAGAACAAAAGTCTTATCAATCGTTGGTAGTCTTAAGATAGGATGAGATGAGAACAAATTCTTAACCTGATCCAATGAAGATTGGCATTCCTGGGACCAACGCACCATATTAGGAGAACCTTTTTTTCAATAACGATGAAAGTGGTGCCATAATGGAGGACAGATTCTCAATGAATCTTCCATAGAATTGTATCAATCCCAAGAGACTACGCACTTGCTTTTTTGTCTTCGGAACCGAGATATTTAATATCTTCGAAATGTTTTGGTCCTCTGTCTTCAACAGACCATGACCAACTCGATGACCTAGGAAGGAAATTTCACTAAACCCAACAAAAGCTTTAGAGGGTTTTGCAGTCAAACTATGCTCACGTAGAGTAGATAGCAATTCCTTTAGACCCAAATAGTGTTCTTCCCAAGTATCGCTGAAAAGACAGATGTCGTCTAAATATGCGATGACATCTGCACGATCTGATAGAATTCGTCGCATCATGCGCACGAAAGTCGCTGGGGCGTTCATAAGCCCGAAAGGCATAAAATTCCATTGAAACAGACACCTAGGGGTCGAAAAAAGCAGTGAGAGGTTTGGCGTGTTCCGTCAGTGGGACTTGCCAATAACCTTTCGACAAGTCTAGTTTAGTAAAGAATTTAGCTTTAGAAAGTCTAATAAGTAGATCATCTAATAATTAATGGCATAGGTTCAGCATCGAACTTCGTAACTTGATTTAATTTGCGATAGTCAACGCAAAGACGTATGTTATTGTCTTTCTTTCGAACAATAACTATCGACGAAGAATAAGCTGAAGTGGATGGTTCAATTATTTGCAGTTGAATCATTTCATCCAATTCTTTCTCGACTTGTGCTTGAAAATGAATAGGTATTGGGTATGGTCTTACTCTGATCGGATTACGATCAGTAAGTATGATGTCATGTTCTATGACATCTGTGTGTCCAGGAATGTCGGTAAGGACATCCTGATATGATTGTCACGTAGAGGATACTTGACGCTGTTCCTCAAAAGACAAGTTGGAAGAGACTGTTACGTCTCTCCACGATTCCGTTGAAGTAAGTGGAATCGCAGGAAGAGGTAAGTTCACGTCAGAAAAAATAGTTTCCTCATCCTGTATAACGGACAGGGATGAGATGTGACCATGTTGAACTGGAGAGTCGTCCAGTCGCCTGGAAAATAGGCCTGCAAATAGTCCTGGACGTTCAATAAACTCTGTTAGCATATTTATATGGAAGGTTTTATGCCTTCCATCCACATCGACAATATAGTCGACATCGGAAATTTTCGAGACTATAGTGTATGGACCTTTCCATGAAATGAGAAGTCTATTCTCTCTTGAGGGCAGTAAGACATATGCTTTGTCTCCAGGACAAAGTTGACGTAGGCGTCTTTTCTTATTAGCAAATCGCCTAGCTTTTTCTTTCGCAAATTCGGAAGATGAAGTTGCTAACCTGCACGATTCGATAATCTTTTCTCTAAGAGCTATGACATATTCATATGACGATTGTGTATCATCGTCAATATTATCGGAAGTTATCAAATCGTGTAACAAGGACATCGGACCCGCGCGGTTGTTGCGCACCAAAGACAAGTTTCGAAAGGAGAAAAACCCTGTATGCCTGCTCGTTGGGAACCTCTCTATAGGCAAAGAGGACTGCAGGTAAAACCCTGTCCCAATCTTCAGGATGATCCTCCGTTATCTTGCCAAGTAAGTTCTTTAGTGTCCTGTTAAGACGTTCTACCAATCCATTGGACATTGGATGATAAATACTACTGAGAGACCTTTTAATGTCTAGCGTAGCCATACCTGAGACATAACGTCCGAAATTAACTGAGTGCCGTGGTCCGACAGTATTTCTCCGGGGAATCCCAGACGAGAAAATATGAGCCAAAGAGCATCAGCGATATCGACAGTTGATATGCTCTTCAGAGGAATAGCCTCTGGCCAACGCGTGCACATGTCCACGCAAGTGAGGATAAATTGGTGTCCTCTGGCTGACTTAATTTTGAACGGACCAATGATGTCTATAGCCATTTTCTGAAACGGCCGAATCGGAACATCTGCAGCCCGAATAGGAGCAGCATGTCTCGGACCCCTAGACCCGACCTCTTGACAAACTTTGCAAGATCGGCAATAAATTCGGACGTCTTTATTAACAAATGGCCAAAAGAATGACGCAAGGACTCTAGTTTTAGTTCTGGAAAAACCCATGTGTCCAGCACACTGAGAATCGTGTGCATGCCGAAGAATTAAGGCTCTCATACACTTAGGCACAAGAATTTGCGAGTGCATAGACTTGTCCGAGTGTTTTGTACCCAGTCCGTACCAATATACCATTCTTCATAGTAATATACGATTTGTGATTCGTATTTTGATTGGGATCCCCTTTCTTTGCAAGAAGGAAGTATTTCTTCAAAGAAGGATCCTCTTCTTGACGTTTAACAAACGAGTCATGGGAAATCACCAAGTGCTCGTCTTGGCTATCAACTTCATTACTATTATCAGATGAAGTTGGGGGATTAAGAGCTTGAGCTCTTGTCACCACTGCAGTGACCGTTTGAATGTTTTTTTCTTCCCAACTAGAAATTTGGTTGCGAGGGGGTGCATTCCTTAACCCACACCCACCAATAACGACCGATTATAAGATCCGCAATAGGATTAGGAAGAAGACATGCATATGGACATCTCCTGTGAAGAAGGGGAGTGTCAATCCTAATAATAGCAGTAGGATAACTTTCCATAGTACCACCAAATGTAACACATTTGATTGTTTTTCCAGTGGCACAGCAAGGATCTATCAGAGACTCCCTAACCCCGACGGTAGTACATCCCGAATCGAAAAGTACTGACACTAGCCTATCATTTATTAGACCTTTATGTAAGATGAGAGATCCTCTCCCATCATGCGCAACTGTAGCAGGTAGAGCAGGAAGAGGGTGACCACAACTTAGAGTAGATACAGTCGATGAGTCGAACAATGTTAAGCATTGGGGGCATTCAGTTGCTCTCCCAAAATCGAAAGCACAACCAGTGATAGCCCTAGAGTTACCACTATCATTTACTGTATTACAGGCTCCATCACCCTCGTGTTGCGCAGAGTTTGCATGTTGGAAAGGTCATTTTTTTTTTTGTTAAAAGAGGTCTAAATCTAGGTCTTGCCTCGATTTATCATTATTCCCCTGTAATTATTTCGACTCGGACATATACATTTTTCCCCTGTAATTGTTATCATATTTGCCTATTGTAAATCATCATTCCCGTTTTGAATCCCGGTTTCTAAATTCACCATCGTCATAAATCTTGACGTCGAGAATGATTACCTCAGAAAGTTCGAATAAATAAGTTTTTATTTGGTGATAAGCCTTGCGAAAGTGTCTAAGATTATTACACTTAAAATTAACGAGAACTGCAACCATCTATTGTCTCCAATTCATAGTACGAAGAACCATCAAGTGTTGTTGGATTACTTCCGCTTCTGAGTGTAATTCTTGATTACTTCCCCTATTCCAGTTTTTGTTGAGCACCCTGAAAATTTTTTTTGAAATTAGGGCCATTATGGTGTTTTATGCCGGAGAAGCAGCTGGCAAAACCCTTCTTTCACACACTTTAGAATTGCTAAACTGTAGCAATGGGGGATGCGCGGTAACATGTGGCATACTGACAACACCAGTATTCCTGACCCATAAATCTTTTAAGTTTTTAGGCTTACGCTCATGAAGGAATGCAAGAAAAGAATCATTAACAGATGACAAAACCTTATCTCGCAATAATAAGTCCATTAGACCTTCATATGTTTTCTCAATCTGAGACAACTCAACCCATCGTGTAAATGTACGACGTATCTTTGTAACGAAAATCAGAGAAATCTATACTCCATTTTCTGGCAACACTGTCCTAAAACGAAGACGATAGTCTTCTTCAACTTTAGTTGGTATTTTTTTTTTAAGCAATGCTGCTCTGACAACATCATAATTAGTCCTGTCATGTTCGTGCTATTGTCATAAGAGTAGTTCACGTGGACGGTGTCACCTGTATAGAAAAAAAATTCCATCAGATGTTCCGAACATATTTTTCCTTTTTTATGTTATGCGTATCGCATAAAAATTGAGGAATCTATCTAGATAATCTGCTACGTCATCCTTTAAAGGATTGAAATGAGGTAGTTTTAATCCTAGACTTACAAACTCCTTTTGTCGTACTCGAAGTTGTTTTGATGAGCTACCTGGACTCGTCAATTTCAAAATTTCCTCTAAAACTCCAAAGTTGCGAGTCTTTCATCAAAGTTTGCCATATTTCTGTTTCTTTCCTCATGTTTCCATTTTTTCCTAATTTCAGCCTCAAGCAGCTAGCTTGATAGTTTTCTTCTCCTCCTGCAGCAGCTAGAGTCTTTCCGCTCTCCTCTGCAGCAGCTTAGAGAGCTTGAAGTTTTTTTTGTCTTCCATTTCCATCTGGAATTTTTCTTTCATATCAGCTTTGAGCTTTATACTCTACCTCAGCAGCAGCTTGCATAGTAGAGAGCTTTTCTCTCTCTCAGCAGGCAGCTTCTCTTTTGTGATTAACCTTTTCTCTCTCAAGTTCTAATCTTCTATTCCCCAAATGCATTTAGCATATAGCTTCTTTAGTTCAGTCTTCTTGCTCCTCCGTTCTGTTTTCAGCTTCTGCCTTATCCAAGGTATAATTTCCTCCCTATTTTGTTATTTCTTTCATTCTGACTTCAAATGCAATGTGGGCGGGAATTGAGCAGATAATATTCTTTCCAATTCATTTACCAGACTTACCAAGCGTTTAAACCCTTGCTTGGAATGCAGAAATCCAATGTAGACATTCTGTCTAATGAGATCGAGGAAATCCTGAAAAAAAAATTAAACAAACAAAATTACCTTATAAGTCCCCAATCTAGCGAAAGCTGTGGTGCACAAGTCCCTTTTTTCCTCAAAAGAACTTGCATAATATATATTTACCGTTGTCTCAAATACTTTGGTGGACAACAAGTCCATTCTTGGCAAAGAACTTAGGTAAAAATATCTCATATAGAATAATAGTTTTATTAACAATTCTCTAAATTACCTTATCAATAATAATAATTTCATGAACCCTCACCTCCAAGTAGTAATGTATGTAGGACATGTGGTATAGAAATAATGTTAGTTACACTCCATAAATACAAAGACCAAAAATACAGAACAATGAACCGAAAACGTTTCGCGAAAGTGTCAAATAAACAATACAGCAAAAAGTATAAGAAAATGTAACACAAATGTTGTAATTGGAATTGTATCCGGCGAAAAATAAACAAGACCATAGTGGCAACACTGTTATAAACTGAATAGGGTGTAAATGAAATAAACGGAAGGAAATGAGAGAAGAATCAGATACAAAACATAAACCAAATCGAGAAAATCAAAGAAACGGAAAAAAATAACGAAAACAACTCACTACCAACTTAATACACATCATCGTCAAACAATCAAGAGACTCAACCAAAAAAAAAAATAGCGCAAACAAAAAGAGTCGCTATAGAAACAAATAATAAATTCTCATATTTACAAGAAAATTGCATATCTCCTACAGCAACGCTCTTACAGTAGACCCTCGAATTAAAGTTGGCCATATTTAACTGTAAGACCCACCAAACCGCAGGAACACCGACATTAGAAAAACACAAAGAAAAAACTTACACAAAAACCGTTAGAAGGAACATAAAATAGCAATCAATTCTTCTGTGTGGTTGCAAAATAAAAGGCTTATGTCCACTAACATGAATAATATACAGTAAACTAACAATGCACCTTGCGAACACAATGTACAAAATGTCAAGCGACAAGCACTGATTGAACAGATACGCACTGTAGAATGGACGATGGTTTATCAAGCGTGGAGATTTTCAGCTAAGAACATAAAGTTTACTAATGACCATTCTCGTGAATCTTGAGTCTTCTGCACAATGCGATAGTTTACTAATTTACCTTAACAGTTTTTACAAACAGGGAACTTGAACCACGAACAATGTAACTTGCGAAATGCTAAGCTCGGGGTTGCCGTAGGAGAAAGTCATGTTGTTGACATGATCTGAAAACGTGTAAACAGAACCAGCGGTAACCAGTTTTTACAAAAAGGGACTCAGACTTGCAGTTTGTGGCGTCCACGTAGGCATAATGACCCAAAGATGTTAGACATCAGTCTACTTGTCCCTAGTTTTGTTTGTTTCTCAAGCAGCCTTATAAACATAAAATGCTAAGCAGACAGGTATTTTAATCTGGATCAACCGTTATTTATGACCTAATTTTCTCGTATCCTGTTGAATGCTCAAAACTATGCAAGTGATAGAAATTAGCGAATGTAGGTGTATAGCTGCTGTCGCAGTGGTGTGAGCTTAGACCCCATTGATAGAGGAAATGTTAATGAGTGTACTTTGTCCTTCTCGTACATTTCTTGGACAACAACTGGAGACATCATACAATGTAACTAAAGCAGCAGAGCTGTAAATAAGCCTGGGGTTAGGGGGTGGTCTGGATTTTTAAGGCCTGTGGAGGTGCATTGTTAAATAAGTAGGATGAGATTTCATAATAAGCCCCAACATCGCTGGTCAAGACCATAAATGGTAAAATTCTGTGGATCCATTAAATGTGAGCACCAATAAAGTTAGATTGCCCCGCACTACTTCTTTTTAAAACCCACAGATCTGGTCCACTAGAAATGGTAACAGAAGAGCCCACGTAACTGGACCCACCTAGAAATGTAACTGATCCCCTTTTACTCTCTGTATGAGGTGATCATGGCCCAAAGCTACAGTATACCATGTTATGTTAGGTGTTGTAGTGCGACGCGTCTGATGAACTTGATGTTGGTGGGTAATATTATTAGCGAAAAGCGAAGCGGCGCAGAGACATGCTTTTTTAAGAGTCTCGTATGAAATGTAGACCCTCGTGCAACCCATACCACTCAGAGGTGGGCCACTCGAGTCAAGGATGCTTACTGTAGGAACTACAGCAAGGCAACGTGCATTGAATTTCAAAAACATTTCATTAGAGACCGAGTAATAAAAATTAAACGTAAACAACCATCATGGAATCAACACAGAGAAACAGTCAGTGTGAAACAAGTGGTCACTGGCTTGGACCGGACCCGAATACAATGCAAGATACGGAGTCAGGCACATCATTCCTTACCGAAGCAGTACATCAATACCCACCCTTAAACACACATTTGAATATTTCGGGGTTGACTCATCCACCTTCTCCTCCAGGAACCATTGATTCTGGGCCCTGGCCGGGCCACATGAATGTCGAGTTTCGTTCTTGCGTCAGCCCTTGGATCCTAATCCACTGTATCACAAACGCCCTCTCCCAGAGATACCTTCAATCACTTTGATCCACTCTAACACCACTAACTGTAGTCTCATCTCCAATTACCCATTCTCTGGGCCTATTTCATCACTTAACGACCCATCAGCGCATACTTCCCAGCATAATAACCATCATGTTACACACGAGGCACATAGATACTGAGCCACATACCTTGTCTAATTCGATGGAATCGACACAAAACACACATATCCCCTTGTTCTATACGCATCGACCCCAACTAGTACTTTTCTATTTAGTCAAGAGTCCATTTACTAACTCTCAAACAACCCCCCTTCCTAACAATAACACCTCCCTCTGAACATTAATCCCTTACCCACCCACTCATAACCCAAATCATTCCACCCACCACCCCCCCTCCATCACAACCCTCCATCACATTCAACCATACTAAAGAGTTAATTTACTATTCATCCCTCTCATTCCTCACTACCACTCCACCATTTAACTAAGTCATTCAATTGCTAGACATTATCTTATACTCCGCACAATACTGCGGCTACACACTCTCCATCTCCACACTGAGATCACTGCCTTGCACCTGAGGGACACACATAGTCTGAGGATCCTCTTTCATCTACATAAGTCTTGGTCATTAAACACCCCCTACCTCCCAACTCAACCACAATCCAATCATGTTTGGTCATATGGACGGATCTGGTGGAGTCACTGACAACAGTCTTCACAAGACTAGGCACATTTCTAACATGTTCTGCCACCGCGACCAGCATAGATAAATGGGACAAAAAGTCGGTATATAACACCTGTAACCGATATCCCCACAGTAACCAAAAAGGACCTACTGCTGTCAAATTCCAACGCAACAGAGATTCACTGGGGAAAACCTGGACCATCGCAGCCACAACGAACGACTTTCCCGAAAAAACACAATGGCCCTTATATGGTCCGCTTCAGAAATACCCAGGACTTTCCCGGCTTGCCGAAGTCTAACTCAACTCCGACAACTCAACACCTCTCCTCTTAAACAACCCTGCCTATGGGCATTATAGAAGGCGCCCAAATACTGTCTACTTGACCCTAAAGTTCAAACACAATGTAATGAATAAACAAGCGGAAGACAACCCCTAATCAAAACCTGAACATCGCAAGGCTATGTCTAAAGACACGAATTATTCTTAATGAAAATAAAACCATAAGAAGCCAAATAACTTGACAGATGATCTCCGTCGAGCAAAATGACAGGCAAACTTACTTACCTACAACCCCCCTGACAGTAAATAAAAAATAGCAATTTTTTGTTCTCGTTTAATATGTTAAGATGGAGCAAGATAGCACCAGTATTCCAACTTATGTGCTTCAATGAAAACAATGAAACCTAATATCTGCCGTACAATAGATAGACTGGTACCCCCCCCCCCCACCACCACCCCCCCCCCCAAGAGGGATACAAAAAAATCATCTCTCCCAACATAGGAAGAAAATATTGTCCTTCTTTACAGCCAAACAAACTAAGGGGCAGTCTACCATCCAAGAAACTTAACGTTGCTGAACAAAAAGATACCCAATCATATATCAAACATTACTAAATAATATAATCATAGCAATAAAACAAATGTCAAATGAATTACAATCAGCTATATAGCAACATATCACTGATGGATGGGACAAAATGAAAATTTTTGTTAAATTATCTAAACATGATCAACCCAAATATACATTTGAGTATTACAACATATTATGATTATTTAAGGACAGACCTACAAGTCTGAAAGTACTGTATATCAGGAAAAAACTAGGAACACAAGATTTAATGGAATCATGTGGGCATTCAACTAGGACAATATGTGTCCGCCCATCACCATTATCCGAACCACCGGATAAGAACTTCGCGCACCGTGAAGTGTGAAATGGAGAAAAGGCTGTGAAGAGCCTAATAGCATAACGTAGTAGATTCTCGAGCGATCTCTTCAAATCCTTACTTTGCATACGCCGTAAGAGCTTGGAATTTTTTTTGGTCGGAAATTTTCCATTAAAGAAATGGCGCGCGCCCAGCAAGGAAACACTTTGTAGCTTAAAGAATGGCGACCAAACCATAGCCAACAATTCACACGGTCAAACTACGGTAAAATAGTAATTTCCTTTCATGCCGCATTTAGCTTCCATAGAAATTATACATTACAGGATTGCAGAGTTCCTGAATATTCTCCTGCATTAGTGCCGCTCCAATGCCCAGTGGAAGAGGCATCACTACGAAGGACAAAAGTCTTATCAATCGTCGGTAGTCTTAAGATAGGATGAGATGAGAACAAATTCTTAACCTGACTCCAAATGAAGAATGGCTATTCCTGGGTCACAAACGCACTCCTCAATTACTTAGACGTGCTAACTCGATGCAGTTACAACATATACACGATCAATAGTGGAGTTGCCATAGAGTGGCTGCCCTAACTAATGGTGGACGATTCTCAAAATGAAATCTTATCCACTAGATAAATTGTTAATCAATCCCAAGGGAAGAACTAGCGCCACTTGCATTTTTTGGATCTTCCGGACACCCCACGGAGATATGTTAATATTCTTCGAAGATTGTTTTGGTCTCTCGTCTTCCAACAGACCAATGACCAACTGAGCGCATGAACCTAGGTAAAGTGGAAAATTATTCAATCTTAACATCACCAATTCACAAAAGCTATAGAAGGGTTTTTATGCTCTCAGTCCAAACTATGCGCGTCAGTTGAGCCACAGATTAGACAGCCATCTCCTCCTATCACGAGACACCACATAGTGATGTTCTATGTTCACCGCAAAGTCAGCGCCGATGACATTAAGATCAGATGTCAGTCATTAAATATGTCCTATCGACATCCTGCAGGCACGCTCTGATTAGCATTCGCTCGCAGTCATGCGCACGGAAAGGTACCGCTGGGGAGCGACGTTTCATTAAGCCCAGTATTGCCATATAAAAATTCCATTTACAGCAGTACGAACCAACTAGGAGTGTCGAAACAGAGGCCCAGATGAGAAACAGTGTTTGCTCTGGATTCCGCGTTCATGAATGGGGACCTTGCACAGATACAAACGCTTTCTTCGACATGATCATAGGTTTCTAGTAGTATAGATTTTATGCTCTTTAGCGAAAAGTCGATAAAATAAGTAAGAATACATCTAATATTAGAGCGAGCATAGTTTGCAGTCACTCGCGAAACTTACGTAAACATTGACATTTAAAATTATGCGTTACTTCAAACGCAAAAAGACGACTATGTTAATTGTTTCTTATCTTCCATCGAACCAATCAAAACTACTCGCGACGAGAATAAAGCATGACAAGTGGAATGGTTTACGCCAATTATTCTGCAAGTTATCTGACAATCGCAATTTCTATGTTCCAATTCATCTTTCTCTCGACTTGTGCTTGAGAAACATGGAAATAATAAGGTATATTGGGAATCATGGTTCTTAACTTATGATGCGGAATCTTACGATCAGATACAGGGCAGTATGTAAGTGTCACATGTCTCTATTGAGCACATCTGAGTTTCCTCAGTAAATAGTGGATCGGTAAAGCGAACATCCCTGTTAATGAGATTGTAAGCCATGTAGATAGCGATCACTTTGACCATATGACGTTTGTCCCTCAAAAGATTAGACAAAGTTGAAGAAGAACTGTCAAACGTTCCTCCACGAGTACGTCGTGATATTCAGTGCGTAAGTCGTAGGAAGAGCGGATTAAAGTTAAACTGTCAGAAAACAAATAGTTTTTCCTCATCCTGGAAAAACGGGACCTAGGGATAAGATCTGATGGACTCAATGTTGCGGAACATGGAGCGAGACACAGTGTCTGTCCGTACGACTCTGGGAAGAGAATAGGCTAGCATAAATACTGACTGCTGGACGTTCCATCAGTTCAATAGAACCTCTGTTTAGCACTCTACTTATCATTTGGTAAGGTTATTATACTGCCCATCACCAATCCAACATCGAACCATATATAGTCGACCACTCTCTATCGTCGAGAAAATTTCTCGACAACTATAGTGTAAATGCGTAACCATTCACCTAGTACAAATGTAGTAAGATCTATCTCTCTCTGAGGGAGAGTAAGGATACATATATGCTTATTGTCCCCCCAGGATACACAAAGTTTGACGACATGCCAGTCTTTTTCTTGATTAGCAAATTTACCTGCACTACGTATGCACCTTGTCTTCTTCTCAGCAATATATCGGAAGATGAAGTTGCACTAACTCATTGCACGATTCGATTAGTCATTTTCTCTAAGTCAGAGACATTTTTGACATAGTTCCAAATAAAGACGATGGGTTTGTATCAATGAGTCAATATAAATTCTTTCAGAATGTATTATAATGAGGTGTTGATCGTGTGACCATAAGGACAATCGGCCCTGCCGCGGGTTAGCGTCAACCAAAAGAGCAATTCTGACGAAAAGGAGTGGTAAACACCTCTGTATGCTCGTTGGGAAAAGCTTTCTCTATATGGCAATGACGAGGATATTGCAGGATATAAACCCCTGTTCCACAAATCTTCAGGATGATCCTCCGTTATCATTGGTCAAGTAAGTGTCCTTTAGTGATCCTAGTTAAGACGATTCTACCAATTCCATTGGCACATTGGATTAATAAATACAACTGAGACTACATTTTAAATTCTGTTACTCTAGCTGTCACGCTCATTACCTGAGACATAACGTCCAAATTAACTAGATATGCGCACAGAGGTCCGACGAGTATATATCCCGGGAATCCCAGACGAGAAAATAATAGAAGCCAAAGAGCATCAGCGTACTATCGCCGAGTTGATATGTCTCTATCAGAGAATCAGCCTCTGCCATACAGCGTGCGCCACAGTCCAGCGTCCCAAGTGAGGAGTAAATTGGTTGTTCCTCAGGCTGACTTAATCCTATTGAACGGACCAATAGTCTATAGCCATTTTTCTAAACGGCACGATCGTAAAAACTGGCAGTCCTGAATTAGGAGACAGCATGTCTCGGATAACCTTCTAGACTTGACCTCTTGGACAAATTTTGCAAGATCGGGCAATAAATTTCGGATGTCTTTATTCACTAGAATGCCTAAAAGAAGGACGCAGGCTCTAGTTTTATTTAGTTCTGGAAAACCCCCAATTGACGCAGCACACTGAGGAATCGTGTGCAAGCTGAAGAATTAGAGAGCTCTCATACACTTTAGGCACAAGAATTTTGCGAGTGCAATAGGACTTGTCCGAAGTGTTTGTACCATCCGTACCATATCACCATCTTCATAGTAATATTAACGTGAATTATGTGATAGTATTATGATTGGGACCCCCTTATTCTATTGCAAGAAAGGAGAATTTCGTACAAACGAAGGATTCCTCTTCATTGTGGACGTATTAACTAAAGAGTCCATCTAGGTAAATCACCAAGGTTGCTCGTCTTGGCTAAAAACTTCATTACTATTAATCGCGAATGAAGTATAGGGGGATTAAAGAGCTTAGAGCTCTTTGTCCCACTAGCATTGACACGAGGTGAAAGTGTTTTTTATCTCAGCCACCCAACTAGAAATTTTTGCTAGCGGGGTGCATTGCCTTAAGCCCCATGAAGATAACGACCTGATATATAGGGATCCGCAATAGGGGAGGATTTAGGGGAAAGAAGAGACTTGCAATGGACATCTCCCTGTGAAAGAAGGGAGTGTCAATCCTAATAATAGCAGTAGGATTACCTTTCCATAGTACCGCATACCAAATGGTAACACATTTGGTTTTGTGTTTTTTATTTTTCCAGTAGGCACAGCAAGGATCTATCAAGACTCCCTAAACCCCGAACAAGTAGCTAGTACATCCGAATCGAACAAAAGAGTTACTGGAGACTGAGCCTAATCATTTATTAACGACCATTATGTAAGATTGAGAGAATCCACGACCCATCATTGGGCATGCGCAACTGAAGCATGGTATAGTCAGGAAGTGATGGGGGGTGTACCACACAACGGTAGTGAGTAGCTGAATCACCCTAATTCGATCTACCCCCTAACAATGACCTCCAATTTGTCCAACAGAATTCACACGGGGGGGGGGTTCAGTGGGGGCTCTCGCCCAACTCCCTCCCTATGCATCAACCGATATGTGATTACGCCCATAGTCAGAAACGCCCCAATCATTATACAGTAATAAACAGGACCCTGCCTGCCCACAACACGTATGTAATCTCCGGGAGTTTTTCCCGTTGTAGGACAGAGCGTCTTTTTCATTGTTATAGTTTATAAACCATCTAGGAGTCTGCTACGGCACTCGATTAACACCTAATCCCCTTTGTAATTAATTCGACAATCCATTACCCTGTAATTTTAAATTATGTTATCAATATTGTCATATTTGTAGTTAATCAACATGTCCTGGTTTTTGAAAACCCGGTTTCTAAAATTCACCCATCGATCAATAATCTTGGAACGTCGAGAATGATTACCTCTCTAAAAATATGGGGGGGGGGGGGTGGTTATCATGGAAATAGCTCGATAATATTATGTAATGTACGATAATCCCTTGCGCGGAAAGTGTCGCCTCAAATTATTACGTTACCACTAAAATTACTGGATGAACTACCCTCTTTTCTACACCACTGCATAGAACTAAGAATCCATCTGTGTTGTATAGTATTACTGGTACTTTCCGCATCTGAGTTTTAATATTGATTACTTTTCCCAGGCTATTCCAATTTTGAGTGTTGAGCACCGCTGAATATTTTTATTGTCTGAAATTAGGGCCCATAATGTGTGATTGTTGCCGACAAGCCAGCTGGCAATCCCTTCTTGTCATTTTAGAATTGCTAACAGTGGCGGGAGCTGTAGCATGGGGGACTTGGCAGCCGAGGTGAGCAGAAGCAATACTGAACCGAAACAAGATAATTCCGTCAAATAAACCTTTCCCTCCAGATGGGATTCCTATTTAAGTTTATTTTAAGGCTTAACGCGCTCAATTAATGTAATGCAAGAAAAGAATCATAAAACAGATTGACAAAGACTTATCTCATCAATAAATAAGATCCATTAAGTACCTTCTCATATAGTTTTTCTTTGCTCAACTGAGACAACTCAAAACGGCACATCGTGGTAAATGTAGCTATCTACGTATTCTTTTTGTAACACAAAATCATAGAAATCCAACTTGCCCATTTTTCTATCCTGGCAACAATTGTGTCCTAGGAAAAACGAAGAACGGATATTCTTCCATCTTGTTATAATTGGGAATTTTCTTTTAAGTAAATGGGCTACGCTCCAGAACTAGATAACAATCATAAATTATGGTCCTCTCGTCATGTTCGTGGCTTATTATAGGTATACATAAGACCTAGAAGTCACATGAGTGTCACGCTTTACAAAATTGCATCAGTTTGTTTTCAAAGCATATAATTATCCCAAATATAAATGTATATGGCTTAATCGCACACACAAAATTTGGAATCAAATCAAGATAATCCTGCGCTACGGGGTCAATCCCTATTTGAAAGGATTGAAATGAGGGGCAATTTGAAATCCTACTACACTACAAACTCCTTAGTGTCGTACTCGTCGAAGTTTTGTTTTGAATGAGTCACGGGGGCCTAACGTCGCCAAATTCAATTTCTCTAACTCCAAAAGTTTGCGAGTGTAATTCAATCAAGTTTTTTCCATCTTCTGTTGTTTCTTTCTTTCCTCCTGTTCCTCATGTTTTCCCTAATCCCTAATTTCAGCCTCGTCAGCAGCAAGCTATTTAACTTTTTTTTTTTTCCCCCACTGCACATCTTGAGATTATTTTTTTTCCCTACTGTGCGGCAGCAGCTTGAGCCTTGAAGTTTGTTTTTGTCAACCCATTATCCCATCTGGAAATGTTTCTATTCATACAGCTTGCAGCTTGAGCATTGTCCACTCCTCAGCAGCAGAGCTTGGAGCATTTCGCTCTTCCTCAGCAGCAGTCCTCTCGTTTATACCGTTCTTTTCTTCAAGTTCTAATCTTCTGATTCCCTCAGCATCTATCTTCTTTAAGTTCACTTCTGCTCTCCTTAGTGTTCAGCTTCTGCTTTCAAATTAATGTTCCCTCTTTTTGGATTTCTTTTGCCTTCTGACTGTGTTAATGCAAAGCGCGAATTGGACGCAGATGAATATTGCTTCCCGATTGCATTACCAACTTTACCAAGGGTCACCTCTTAACCATGCAGGATTGAAAGAATCATCGCCATGTAGAACATTCCTGATCTAATGAGATCAGAAAACCTGAAAAAAAATTAACTAAATTTACACCTTTATAACCCAAACACTGTGGGCAACAAGTCTTTTCCTCAGAAAGAACTTGCATATATATTTTATCCATGTCTCTAATCTTTGTGTACAGACAAGTGCCTTTTAGGCAAAGAAACTTATGTATAAATCTCTCTTATATATAATAAATTTTATTAACATCGCTCTATACTTATCAATCAATATATAATATACATGGACCAAGTGTAATAGTATATGTTAGACATAGTGTGTTGGACAGAAAATGTAGTTACACTCATATAATACAAAAGACAAAAAGAATACATGAAAACATATGAGCCACGAAAACGTTCGCGGAATTATGTTCAAAATAACAGACAATACAGCAAAAAGAGGTAAAGTGGTAAATGTTTAACACAAATGTGTTGTAATGATTGACACGCGAAAAATGATAACAAGACAAAGGGGTGACAAATGGCAAACACTTGTTATGAAGAACTGTAAAAGAGTGGTGTACAAGAAATATAACGGAATGGAATGAGAGAGAAATTGAACAGATACAAAACAAATGAACTAATTCCTGAAAAGTCTAGAAAGAACGAGGAAAAATAAACGAACTAAATCACGAACACTAACTGATTATGTCGTATCACCAACGGCTAGAAAGCTAAAAATATAAAAAATAGTCAACAAAAGTTCGTCTACCAAAGATTTTCAGTTAATAAAACATTGTTCAATCCACTAAGCAGGAACGCTTAGCAGTAGGAACACCTCGATTAAGTGGGCATAATTAACTGTAATGAGCCCATCCAGACACCGAAAAACCGCGCAGAAAAGCAAGACAAGAAATGAAACAAATACACAAAAACAGATAGTATCATTGGCACATAAAATAGGCAATCATTTACAATGTGATTGCAAAATAATAGCTTAGAGCTCACACATGATATTTACAGTAACTAACTTGCACCTTGCGAACACAATAACAAAATGTCCAAAGCGCGGCCACTGAATTGTACAGATCCACTGATAGACAGAAGTGTTTTCACACGAACATTAAAGTTACTATGGACCTTCTCGTATCTTGTAGGGTCGGTGCACATGCGAGATATGTGTTACAGATTTCAGAACAGTTTTACACAAACAGGAACTTGACACCATCGGAACAATGTAAACTTTGAATGGCTCGTGGCGTAGAAAAGTCTTGATTGTTGACTTGAAACGTGATAAACGACCACGTAACCGGTTTACAAGAAAGGACTCGGACTTGCCGTTTGTGGTCCTTACGTAGCATAAAACTGACGCAAGGACTGTTAACTTATACAGTAACTATTCCTGTTTTGGTTTCATGAGCAGTCATTAAGAACATATATGCTAGCACTGTTTATCTGGGTCAACAGTGTATGAAAGGAGACCTATGTTCGGGTCCTGTTTGTAGCTCAAAACTTGCAGTTAGTGTAGAATTAGCATATGTGTGGTTAAACTAAGGCAGTGTCCCAGTGTGATAGCTTAGACCCCAATGATCAAGAAATGTAATGTGTCTACTTATTTGCGTCCTTCTTTGTAAAATTCTGGAACAACTTCTGAGAATCATACATGGTAACGATGCAATTCTGAAAATAGCCCTGTGGGGGTGTCTGTTTAAAGGCTGTAAGAGTTGCAGTATAGGAATATTTATATAGCCCCACCATCAGCTGGTGCAAGAAGTCCGCAAATGGAGTAAAATTTCTGGATCCATAATTGTCACCTTAATACTTTTTAGCGTAGAGCCCGCTTCTCTTCTAATATATCTTATAAACCCACAGAAGGGTCCACTATAATAAAAAGTATCAGAAGAGCCACGTAGAGCACTAGTGTGTCTCCAACAAAATGTGAAACTGTCCTTTTTCATCTTTAGGAGGTGATCACTCGAGCCTCAAAGACGAACAGACCAGTGTTTGTTTATAGGGGCGTGTACAGGGTGCAGCGTCTGATGAAACTGAGTGTGTGGTGGCGAATGAGAGGCGCTGAAGTGTGTTTTAGAGGGCTCGTATAAATGTAAGACCCCAGCAACACTCATGACACTCAGCTTATGCCGGTTATGTCAGGAATGCTTTGGACACATGCAGGCACGTTTCAAAACATTTATTGACACGAGAACAGCACATGGTATCAACAGGGAACAGTCAGTGATATCACGAGGTCATGCGCTAAGACCGGAAATCGATAGGTATACATTAAAAGGCAATCAACAAGCTGTAGGTTACCTTTGGTGAATATTCCGTGCATGTCAATACAATGTTTCTTATCATAATGACAGTTCGGTGGCGTCGAGCCCTGGTATCACAGACAAAACCGTCAGATACCCTTAATCACTTAATGACACATATGGTGCAACTTGGCATTCCCGCCATTGCAACGTAATTAGGCTTGAGTAACATTACCGAAAACACAGTCCTCTGTTCCTGACGGGTCAGCTGTTGTACCTTCTAGATTAAGCAGGTTTACCATCAACCCTGGCAGTAATGCCTTATTGTAACACTAAAGTTCGTACCAAGCTGCGGTTTCCCACAATATATCTTCGGTCACTACTGGATTTTATTTAATCTGTGACAAATAAAGACTAATAGATCTTTTGGATGTGCGTACCTCGAGGCACGAAAATATAAGGTTCTAATGGTGATGATCGGTGGAGAGAGGTCTGCAGTGTCACAGACTGAGGCAATCTTCCTAACATGTTTCTGCCGACGCGAAAGACATAAGTAAAGTTTGGGGGAAATATGAGTCGTGGTCACATATACCGTAGTACAGATCCGAAAGCCCCACTAGAGACAGCGGTTAAGGTAAGGCAACTCGGCGATCCCATTCCAAAACGCACAGAGAGTAATTCACTGGGGGAGAAAAACTGCAATCGGGCAGCCACTGTTCGAAGATTTTTATCCCGAAAATCAACACAATGGAGACCCTTGTGATCCCTTCAGAGAACGAACCCAGGTGACATTACCCGGCTTGCCACGGAAATCTAACTCAACTCCCCGCTTAAAAAAAACCCTGCCTATGGGCATACGTGCCAGACACTGTCTAACCTATAGACCCTAAAAGGTCAAACACAATGAATGGAATAAACAAGGGAAGACAACCCCTAATCAACCTGAACACATCGCAGGTAAAGACACCACATTTATTCTTTAAGAAAAAAAACATAAGCAAAATAACTTGACATATGAACTCCGTCAAAATACAGCAACATAGAACCAAAAAAACACATGGAGAAGAGAACTGGATACAGAGGAGTGTA
Source organism: Oreohelix idahoensis (assembly GCA_024509875.1). NCBI lineage: Eukaryota > Metazoa > Mollusca > Gastropoda > Stylommatophora > Oreohelicidae > Oreohelix > Oreohelix idahoensis. The sequence goes on from JAMPIV010016297.1 coordinate 22,551, forward strand.
AATGAGATAAAAACATAGTAAGAACTTGAGCGGGGTGGCGCGGGCATGTAGGAGGACTTGGCATGGGTGTTGATTGGTTGAAGGCCAAAGCACCTTGGGGAGCTAAAGGTATTGATTTGATTAGATTGATATCAACTACTACGTTATAGAAACGCCGTAGCGCCAAGTTTCTTTTATACACACACACACACATATAATAAGCAAACGACACTGTATATAACTAACCGAGACATATTTAATACGGTCATATTTTTAGAAGCAGGAAGTAGAAGAAGCGAAGCAGAAGAGTTTCCCGAAAAAAAGCAAGTGACTCTAGTCGGGAAAACGTAACTAAATATACGGAGACAATCAACATCCCCCCTGTTCTTTGTATGAGTGAATCAAAGTCATTCAGTATCCAAGAGTCGGTTTCTCTAGCGATCCGTCTTTGAGGGTCGTCTTAGGGCAGGATGGTTAGGAGAGATGGTTCCTGTTCTATTCTGCCAGCTGGTCCCAGGACTAAGAAGTGAGCTGGATGTATGAAAGGAACAACTTCTGGAAGGATGGAAATGTTCACTCCACTAGTGTATCTTCATGTTCCTGGCAAAACAACCTGTTGCGCTCGGTGTAGACCCTGGAGAGAAGAAAATCAGTTTCCAAAATCCGCGGATCAGGTGGGTGAGCTGGTGAGGAACAACGTTGGGCAGATCATAGACAGTTATTTTATCATGAATACTCTTCACTGATCTGTCTCTCTTGCCTCCTACTATTATCTCAATAACTCTAACCGCTGGAGATGCAACGGTTATTCACAGCAGAAAGGTATGCAGTGTACGCAGTTTCCTGCTATGAACAGTTTTCCCTGCTGGGCTTTGATTCAAACCCTTGTCTCGGTGTATTTACGAAGTTCAAGAGTAGTTCCCTCTATGCAAGCTGTATTATTTATGAACATCTTTCTCAACATTACCCTTGATAAAGGAGTTTTCACATGCAAGATTATCACTAATTTGATTGGTGCTTTTATGTTGACCTGGTGCTTGGATTTGAAACACATGAAGTAATCCCCATCTATGCAGTAAATGATCTGAAAACTGTGCAGACCGTAAAAACTGAGTACCTTGTCAGATACAATAACTTTAGGGACACCAAACGGAGCAAAATGAGACTTCAATTTCCTGAAGACTAACTGTGCTGTCCAAGTGTAAGGTGTAGAAAGTCTACTTCAATGCAAGGATCACTTGGAAAAGTATCAATCAGGACTGAAAATAATAATCGGCCTTCTATAAAAAAAATGGATGTCAATGCCGAACTTTTCCTCCCCCAGGGTGATAAACCACTATGAGTGTTGGTTTTAAAAAGTTCGTTTAGTATTCCTTGCCTATCATTTCTTTGACATTCTGGACAACAGACAGTCTATCTGTCGAAGTATCTCAGGCCGTCATACCATCCAAAAAACAAGACAACAACTGGCCCGGCGCATCGGGGAGCGGCCTGTCTCACTCCAGAATTGCAATAGTGTGACGCAGCCGTGGTATGTGCTTCTGTTTGATTATCAGGCCTCAGTGCTGTTGGATAAGAGGAATAACGAGCACATCCTTTTAAGTCTATTATGCCGTTGAGTTCTGTAATGTCAGAGTCAATCATCGACGATGTCAAAATAAGGCATAAGCTTCGTCAGCTGGTACAGTCAGACTTTCCTTTAGGCCACCCATCCCAAAATTGGTCCCCGACATCAAACCACTGGATCACACTGTCTATTGAGAGTTTCAGCTTTAATCTTTTCCATCATCACATCAGGTACTAGTCAGGTAATCTACATGTGCACAGCTCCTGCATTGCTCACGTTCTAAAACGGGGCGAGCTAAGAATCCAATGTGACAATTAATGAATAACAAACTCTGGACCAGTGAGTCGGCTATAAAGAAAGATCGAACCGTTGTAACCCAGTTGAATACAAAGTACATATCGATTGGCTGACGCATAGTTCCGTAAACTATCTAGCCATCTTCGAGGTGAAATTATTTGACGTTCATGAGGTAGGAGTTTCTTAACGATGCTAGCCAATAGCTTTTTGCATGAGTTCGTTGATGAAGACTGTAACTGTGTACCTTCCATAAAAGGTGTACTGGTTCATAAGCGTTCCAAACCATATACAAACAGCTTAAAGTTTCCCTTCTCAATCTTGAAACTCCCAGCGTCTAGTTCAGTTTTCAGTTAGAGCCTGAAGCAAACTCTCTAGTAGGAGACCATTTTGTGTAGGGAAGGACAAGGCCACAAGTCCATAGCTGCTGACTATCAACATTGGAGAATAAACACAAGGATTCATCAGGATCATAGTATGCGAGTCTACTGAGATGTAGAAAGGAAATCAGTTTCTATGACTCTCTTCTGAAAGCCTGATCACATTCAATCAAACCAATTAAAGAGGGAGTATCCTTACGGGTAAGTAATCTCCTTATTGGGATGAGAACTATCTGAAAGATTGTTGAGGAAAACTTTGCTATATACTGTAGCTGCCGCAAAAATCTAGCGAACCCTATCATGACAGTCCTTAGGACGGGAATGTTTTAGTAGTTGTCTCAACCTTTTTCTTGTCTGGTTCTAACAGCCTCGAGCATAATAAGGTGACCCATGAAGTAATTCTCCTTCTTCTTCTCTTTGGCTTTAGCGCATTCATTTAATGCCTTTTCTCTTTACACCCTATGTTTCAGTGCTTTAATAGCATCAACCTCATGTCCTTAATTGCTTGCTGTCTGTTATGATCCACCAACCTTGAGCATATACTAATGGTCATCAGGCAACATTTGATAGGCAAACCATTTTGAAAGGGGACCTTCAAAAAGGGGACTTGTGCAGATGCCACTGGAAAATTTCACTTGAGCTTACATTCACGCCAAATGGTCAATCTAGACCAATCTGACCTACCATAAGGTGTATTATTATGTTTTGTAAGCTTTTAACTAGACTATCATCATCAAGTTTGATATACCAAATGCTACTTTGATATCCACTTAGTGAAAATCATGGCAGTTGTTGAGTACAGGCAATACATCATCCAAAGTTGGTAATACTGTAATGCTCTCTCTTCGAAAGCCTCATTTAAGGGTCTAGCATCAAATGCAATTATCTTAAGGAACCATCGAGACTTATCAACAACAGCCATTAGATGGAGGTTAACCCATTCAGTCGGTTCCTCTACTGGTGATTAGATATGCACTGTATCATTAGATTTTTAGAGACCTGACTTTACCTTGCTGCTTATGAAAAAAGGTTATTTTTTTCTGCACGGCAGTGACTTTATGAACGAATATTAGGGTATCAATATGCTAACACAGCTCCACCCAGGACACCTAGATGGGTTATCAGAAGTTAATGCATACCATATATACAAACTGTATCAGTACCACCTTATCAATAAATTTGTCTTTGTGTTGACTGTCACAAACTGTAGTGCATCCTTGCAGTGTGGTTTTTTTGCCCACAGCAACATGTGAAGTCTATTTTTTAACAGACATAAAGAACCTTAATTGTGTGTTTTTGTCGCCAGTCTTTAGAGGAATCGCTCAGCAGTGTTATAAATAGGAACTTCTCACCAGTGGAAGTGCATCTTAGTACAGTTCCAGCGCATAGGGCAGCCGTCTGGTTCTTCTAGTGGGGTAAACAGTTTTAGGTTGCTGGATGGGGCAGTCACAAAGCGAGAGGAGGGAGGGCGAATTGTAAATCCATCAGCTGTCTTGGATTCTAGCTGAAATTTATACCATATTTTTGCGGCCATTGACAATGAGTTGGATGCCGATGTATTCAAGCTTTATGTTGTAAGACCTTATACACACAGTTAAGAAAAACTTCAGGAATTATTCCATTGACTGCTGTGTGAACAGTGTGAACCTTTCTTGCATTAAACTTTGAAATGGTTTCTTTCCCTTCTCCCACAGTGTTGAGCAAAAAAACTTTCCCCCATGGCAGGACCACTATATTTTCTCTTAATCAATAGATGTGTTCTGTCCGCAATAATTGAACCGACTTCCTTTCTAGGGTTCAAATTTACCCCCTACGGTGTCAGTGTTAGTACGTGTGACCGATTGCTTTATAACCAGCAGCGATGCCGCAGGTGCCATCTGTGGGAGGTTTTAATGGTTTGAGAGAGATTTATTATTTCAGTAACCTTTCAATACCCTTGCATTCAGAATGATTGTACAGATATTCATCTCTCTTATGGTCTGTAGTTGTTCAGTTGTTGCATTGAAGACTCTGCGATATGTGAATGGCTTTCTTTAGAGCGATCGAGAGTACAACTATTCTCAAGACTTCTCTTGTAACCTTTTATGTTTTTGACAGTAAAACAATATTGTCTCTTATCATACGATTCCTTGTCGTTGAAATTGCACAAATCTGCCTTAGGTTCCTCAGCTCAGTCAAAAAAGAATTAAAAGGATCTTGAAGAGTGTGTGTGTTCCAGAATCTGAAACGTATGTAATAATCACGTCATTGCATACGTGAGCTGAAATGGGTTCTGAGCATACGAGAATTTGAGTAGAGATTAGAGTTGGTCTCCTGCCTCTGCAAGTTGACAAATGGGGACAACACCAGCTTGAGGTCCAGGCACGTGAAGGATAATTTGCCTGCCCGAACAGGATCATGTTTATTAGTAAGTCCAGTTCTACTGCGATGCTATGTATATTCTAACTGTCGTCTCCATATATGAAAATAGTGGTCTGGTTCGACTTTATTCTATGTCTAGGTGCAGGGTGGTAACCGAAATAAAGGCCGTTCTGCCATGACGACATGTCTAATAATGTAGGCTAATGCAAAGCAAAATCAGTAATCTCACCTCAAGTCTAATGAACATTCTGTCTGGCACGTGTTACAAATATTCAGCAGAAGAAGTCCGAATTCTGTAGAAATAAACACCGCTGCCACCATGTTTATGGATATTTACCCGTCCGAGTGTAATAAATATTTGCGTAATAATATGTAATGAAGCGTGGCTTGAGCTGTCCATATATTCCTCACATCCACGAAAGCATAATCACGTAAGGCAAACGCACTGAGACTACTAATAAAAAAAGTCGGAAAAAAAAAATAAAAAAAAAAAAAAAAAAAAAATAAAAAAAAATATACTATATAATATATATAGTATATAGTATATTAATAAATATATAATATAGATATATATATATAAGTGATAAAAATATAAGAATATTAAATATAAATAAGATATATACTAGAAATAAATATATATAAAGCGTATAAAGGCTTTATTTTTTTTGTTTCGCTTTTAAAAAATAACTTGAAAGCAGGCAATGTCAGGTTGAAATAAATTCATGCTTCATTAATACAGTGTTGCGTTAGTGCAATGTGGGTAAAATCGTTGGCGTGTACTGAGCATTAAATGTTAGAACGTACGGGAAATGGGTAATGCGATGTAATAATGAAGCGCATAAGGTTCATTGTAAAAGCATTATAGTGCGGAACCAAAAGAAGGGTCAATAGTGAAGGTAATTAAAATGTCTTGTATCAGAAAAAAAAATAAAAAGCTCAGATAAGCAAACATTTTATCGAAAAGATTTGGAAATCTTGTCAACAGAAAAATAAATAATAAGCAGAGTTACAAATCTTCAACAAGGAATTGCAAAATTAGGACTGAAATAAAAAACGTCTGTCAGCGAAGTATCAACGATAAACTAATACGGAAAAAACGTTTAATCTCCGAATCAATGAGTTCCATTGCTATATGAGAAATATTAACCCACCTTTAGCATAAATATTATTTTGTTTTCCTCGGTCAATTTTATAACGAAAAAAGGTTATGCTGATTCTTTTTTTTTAGCGGAGCAAATTTATAGCAAATGTATTTTGTATAAATATTATTTCTAATGAAGTTTAGGAATGGCAGCGGAGCGTTAATTTTTATATTCGGGACGTCATTCGTTAGATTTTTTTAGTAAATTGTACGTATGCTATAAAATAAAGTTTAGCCCTAACTTTTATTAATTTTTATTTTCTTAAATAGGCTTAGTTTCATGCGTTCATGATAATTATGAAATACAATAAATTTTTATTTTTATTAGTTAAGAATAATGTAAAGTTAATAATCAAACTTATACTCAATAACTTCGGTATTTTACATTTTTTTTTATTTTTTGTTTTAACTGAACATAAACTTTTTTTAATTTTTTAGATTTTTTTTTATTATTTTTTTATCATTTTTTTTTTTTTATTGCCATAAATTTTTTTTAAGTTTTTTTTTAAAAATAATTAGTTGTTTAATTTTTATTCGATTATAGTTATAAAATTTAATCCACAATTAACTATTGCATAAGACAATAGAATGCATTATACATTTGAATTCAACCGAAAATTAATGCTCTTTACTTCGATGAAAATACTATCTATCATTATTAGAAAAATGGAATTTAAATTAGAATGTAAGGATCGTCTCTGTACCTTCAGGCTGAAAACTGTATGATCTAAAACATTATTTGGCTCAAGCAGATGAATGTAATAGAAATTATCGACCACCCGTTTGCCAATTTAATTTGGAATTACGGAAACGGTATACAAATGTGATGATTTGATTGGCCGTTGCCATAAAGACAGATAATAAATATGATTGCTGAGTCTAATATAGGACATATTATTTTATCAGATTCATAATGGCGTAAGATTTATTATATAACCTAAAATCTGCTAGTATAAATGCCCTATCAGGTTATTTCCATTTGCGAAAAGTGATTGGGAAAATGAATGCTTACACAATACGGTGGTGCTAAATCTATTGAAAGAAATATATGGACGATATGATTTTAGGGTTAATGAAATGCAGCTATTTTATGAATAAATAATAAATAATTGTATGTCCTTATTATGCACTATGTGAACGGCAATATTAGTATTAATTTTCTCAGGAAATCGAATGCATATCAGTTTTAGCGTTACGACGATCAAATTATAAAATGCTTTTTAAAATCAATACTTATCATCAAATGATCATCCAATATAATATTACATAAAAATTTTTCATTGTTTAAATTTTACATATAAATATAAATAATAAAAAAGTATTCATTAAATTAGCGATGCTTAAAAATGTCTAATTATAAATGTCATATATTCAGTATGTAATTAATAAAATAAAATGATTCAGCGACCGCGCAAATTAGTAATTAATATCAAATAGCTAAACACCATCATCCACAAAAAAAGTACAAATCGGCCAGTAAAAATTTGAGTAATATTTTGTATATTTCTTTATTAAAAATTTAATACTTCGAATATATTCCAATATATGATGAAAAGGAACGATCATTTTAATTATTTTTTAATTATAATGCTTCTTGCCGTATAATTTCTATAGCTGCATTATTACGCAATATACGGAGCAATCGAAATGCACACAAATGAATAAATCCGTAAGGTTCCAAGGAAAAAAGAATCAGTAATGACAAAAAAACTTAGGGGCAAGAACGTATTCCCATAACTGAAAACGAACCCATTAATGTTTATGATGCCTGGCCTGGCCAGTCTTTGCTTGAGCTCAAGCAGGCCTGCAATGGGCATTAAATGCTTACAGCCGCAAAAAAATGTATCAAAAAACTGATAACTTCGTCCTAATCAATAAACCTGGACCAGTCGAGTCTATACGTAGCATAACTTAAGCGCAAAATGGGAAACTAAAAAGGAAGTCACAAATAAAAGGACAAAAAAAGCAAAGACTTCTAAGTGCGGTGGAACGGTCCAGGAATATGATAACTCTGCAAAGAGAACTAGATCTTTAAGGACCAAACTCGAAAAAGGAAGAAAGAAGGAAATCATGAGAGAGAACCCCACAGCGGTGAAACCTAAAGGCTAAATACTTTGTGAGTTAAAAAAAAATAAAAATCTAGTGGCATAGACCTTCAGATAAAAGTAGCATGGTGGATCAAGCTTTCACCGGGGTCAGATCTATGACTTAGAAAATGCCACTCGAATCAGGAAAATCCAAGTCTGGTTGTGTACAACGTAATGAATTGTGGGTTTGTGCTCAAGAGGGACTTAAGAAAGAGTGGTGACTACGGTGGAAGTTAGTGGGAGGGACAGGTATATGGTCAGGATGGGAAACCGGGGGGGTGGGGGCAGGAAAGGTGGGTAAAAGGAACCAATCTTTTCAATGATGGGGGGGGAGAGAGGGTCGAATGGGAAAGCGATCGTTACCTTTAAGATAATGAAAACGCTGCTGGTATCTCATAATTTGATCCTGCAATCGGCATGCATAGGAAGGAGAAGCTTAAGGAAGTAAGCAAATGGGGGGCGAAACGTTTAGCACCCGTATCTATATAATTAAACATATCAAGAGTGGAGTAAGTGCTTTATAAAATTTATTGTTCTCTAAGTCCTTACAAACATCGAAATTTTAAAGTTACTTTCTATCCTGGTAAGCAAGAGGTAATAGTCTGGAGACCGTGATGGCTGAAAACGGGCTCTTGCTGCGAACTCAGGTGGCTGAACCAATTCATACTGGTACGCGGGTTGCTAGGCACTGGTTGTGATGCCTGCCGCACGGGAGTGTAAAGCCAATTATACAAAGTCAGCCTGACTTGTTAGTATAGAATTTTTGGGCGTGTACCTCCTCTTAATTTTTTTTAGTAGCAGTTTGGACAGTTTTGGTTGTGTGGGTTGTCGAAAGGTACTTTTGACTTGCAGGTATGCACAGATTAAATTATAAGAATAAAGTAACCCAGGTTACTTGGTATTGTGTAATGATTTGGGTACTTTACTCCTAAATCGTATCAGCTTATCCGACTGAAAGTGGTCCTATGTTGGGGGAACATATCTAGCCTCTCGCGCATAGCTATGTAGTGGTCGGCTTCTATGTTATGCATAAGTTACGCTGGGACTATACTATCTACTGAATCTACGCTATCTAACGGGCTAATGGGTACTCAATGTGTTTTTCTAGGTCTGTCTATGGGGTACTATGGGGTGCAGACAAAGTTTCTTGTTAGGTAGGTTTTGAGGTTTCATGGAGGTTGGGTATGGCAAATAGTTTTTTGAGTTGTGTTTTCAAAATGTCTTTGGGTTCACTTCTGAAGTTGTTGTTTATTACCGGTGGCCTCGATCTAACTGACTTCACGGGGCGACAGACGTATACAGCGAGTGGGGAATTAGACAACACAATTGAACGAAGTCCTTGTTACTGCGTAACCTCCTACTTTTAACACAGCGGAGGTGGGGGTGTGTGGACATACCCCCAACGGTTTGTTATTAAGTTGTGGGTTGGGGGGTTGTGGGTGGAGGTGTGGGGCGGGTGGTGGGGTTATTGGGTGGTTCGATTGAGTGTTATGTGATGTGGTGGGGTTGGGTGGGGGGTGTGGGTGGAGGGGGGGGGTAGGGGGTTAGGGGGTCTAGTGGGGGGGGGTGGTTTTTTGGGTTTGGGAGGTGGGGTTGTGTTGTGTGTTGAGTTTTTTTTTTTTAAGAGAGCCAATAATCATTGTGGTGAGCCTCCATTATCACCTCCCCTCCTTTTTTTATTTTTGAGCGAGTAAGACTCCAGCTAGTAAATTGTCGCTGGGGATGAGGGCCTATGGACTCTATGTTTCGCCTCCAATCCTTATCTTTTTCAGCGAACATTACTAATTTTTTTTAAATATTTACAGCAGATAATATAATTAATTACTAAAATAGTCACATTCGCCTCCTTGACAATATCCGTCGTTATATTAAGGTGCTTGTCCCCCAATATAAAAGAGCTTGTGGTATGGTAAAACCGACGGACTTTGTGTTTTAGATTGCACGGTGCGCGTCCTCGCCAAGAACGAGGTTTAAATCTCCTATGTTTATTTAGTTAAATGGCAAACAAACGTACAAAATCAACAAGAAAAATAATTAAATTGAAGTCCATTCAAACTGTGTGAACTTTAGAAGAATGGAGCGCATTTCGTGGATAAGCAAAAAGAAAGGAGTATGTAAAAAAGCACAATTTTAAAAAAGTTCTACTTAGTATATGTCTGTACATAACTATACAGAAGAATGAAATGTATTGGCATTATGACAGCTGAGTGGGAGGGAGTCGGGGGAGGGGGTGGCAGAGAGAAGATACTATATTGGGATATTGGAAAATCTTGACTTCATTAATCTTGAATTAGTACACTAATGTGCCCTCAATTATACCATCAAAGGTTGAACGGGATACCTTCAAAAGATTAAAAAAAAAAAAGAACTCCGTTTTATCACATTGTATACATTGTTTCAGTGCTGTATTTTAAAAACAAATAAATACTTTCGCAGCTGTCTTGGCAGAAAGAAAATGATTTTAGGTGAAATTGTAATATAAGATTGTTTTCTGTACAACAAAGTTCAACTTATTAGAAGACATTTTTTTAAACCGTTGACCTCCGCACAAGTGAAAGAGGAATTTACAAAAATAATGGTGTACAAAAAGCCTCCGAAAGTGAGTAGAGATTGTGAACACCGATCTTACAGATAGTGAAAATACTGGCCTACTTAGCGTAAGGTATTGTTATCGATTATACACAATGTTTAATAATATAGTTTATATCAAAGCGTACAGTATATTTTAAAAACTGTTCACTGAGAATGAATTCGTCGAAATTTAGGGTAAAATGTCTTTCAGAAGACCTTTACTAAGTAGGCTAGCCTAATTTAACCGTGGAGTATTAGACTAGATCTGTGACATACATTTTCTACCTTTTCCTGCCACTTGGCTTTTCGGACGTTTACATGAGGTGTGTCACAGTTTATAGTACAAGCTTAAAGGTTATTATAGCTATCAGCATTCAATCGCCCCTCCCCTTTATTGTGAGTTTTATTAGCTCCGGAGCCGTGGAGGCCACTTTACAGCTCAGTGGTTTCTTTCTTTAGGCAATGTTTATCTAGGATAACGTTGACGCAACCGAAATACTCAGCCTTCAAATTAGCCACACCTCGTATAACATGCGTTGAGGGAGGGCTGATAGTCCCTATCATTCTTTGGGTTTAAAATGAAAAGAAAATGGGATGTAAGTTCAGTATCACCGCTAATGAATCTGTCCAGTGTACCTTATTGGGGTATAGGTTAGGGTTAAGTTTAGGATTTCATACCCTTAATACTGCATCACAGAATTCTTTATTTAAAGGCTTTTTTAAACACAAGACCCTGCTGTTCTTCATTTTGAATCCTGAGAAGCCTCAGATTATATTTTGAGTTGGTTTTTCAGTGCATCTCCAATCTTATGTGGTGCCCATAGTTATGTAATTTTATTCTGAAGTTAAAGGAAGCCTTGTGTAGCAGAACTCTTTAATCACTTTTTTTAAAAGTTTTTTCTGAAAATTAATAAATCGCTAAATATACTCCGGCAGTTCTTGGGCACTCTCAGTGTCCATGGGATTAGACGCTCATTTTCCATTTCAAAATGCTTATTACAACACAGCTTAATGTTTGGGTGACAGCAGCACTGCCGTGTTATGGCTGATGGTGGACGTTCTAAAAAACTGTAACCCTCTACAACAAACCACTCTCAAGGAAAGGCCTAGGATAGATAAATAAAACAAAACAAGCAAATTCACATGAGAGAACATTAGATTCTAAAAGTAAATGTTCATATGCTGAGTATTATGTATTTGGTTATGTTTTATGATTGTCGTTAATGTTAGAAAATTTAGTTTAACTCTATC